>LHCL01000052.1:0-220465 GCA_001305275.1 Talaromyces verruculosus | reverse complement strand
ATCCTTGTAGCGAGGAAAGCCAGCTATCCAATGAGGGCATACGAGTGGATATATGCGCTGCGCTCACCATATTCGGCATAGCGGTAAAGTAATCTTGTCAATACGAAATACGGTGTGAACTTTGATACTCGTGCTTTAGTCCTAGGAGACAGAAGGCACGCGCGAACATATGCATCTAATGACTTTGGTTATATGAGCGGCGATACTCTGCCGAGTGAACTACTTGACAATTGACGACACGAATGCAAGTTCGGTTCCAGGCAGGTTTTGTACGTACGTACTACGTGAAGCGAGCACTTTCACGGACAATAGACCTGTCAGGGTGCATGGCAAGTGAGGCTATCTTCACTTGGAGGCAGATCGGCCTGCATGAGAACTAAGTACGTACGATTATGTACTCCGTTCTCTGTCTGAGACTGGCGAGACTCGACTTCGTACGTACGGTTGTACGTAACTTGTCCCCAGTCAATTAAACTGATTGCCGTTGGTGGCGCCTCACGAGTCACGACAATAGTCGCGGCGACCAATCGAACGGAGTAGGCCGAACAGAATGGATCCTCTAGGGGTTATCTTTTAAGACCTTAACAGGCTTAACTAACTATGTAGCAGCCAGGATACCGCCGTTATGGTATTTGGCTCATGGATCTCATTGTAGTAGTGCTGACCCAAGGCTCCGGCTCGTCAACGACAACTGGCGGGACATACTGAAGACAAGGGAGTACAGCTTGAATCTTAATATTGGAATTGTGCCTTTCGACTGACAATGGTTACCAATACTCTCCAGTAAGCATCTCAATTCGCTGATTCATCTCACTGCAGTCTGCTGGTCACGCAGTGCCGGTGTAGGGCAAAGCAAAAAGGGGCCGCTTCTGGACCAGTCGGACTCTGTGTGCCACGTCTGGTTTGGCCGCCTCACTCTGACTTGGCAGTGACAACTCAATTCTGAACATGTGCCTGGACGAAATTTTCATGGCGCCCTGATTCGATAAGCTGAGCTCTGATAATATGTAAGTATAAGTATAGAGCTCTAAACGTTCGCTTAGTTCTTAATTCCTAATTCCTTCTTATAACCATACCTAGTTTGTCGTGTTTTAGCCAAATAATGCAACCAATAATACCTTAATTGTTAACGGAGACCGTTAAGACTTGGATACCAGACAAGTCAAAAAAAAAAAATCACCGAAAAAGTCGAGCAGGATGTGTGCATTATCCGCGAATCGAACGCGGGCCCCTTCTTTGGAACTGTAGAACATTAGTAAAGAATACATCGAGGAAAGGTTAGTGGTAATCATACGAGAAGGATCCTAACCACTGGACCAATAATGCCTTCATTGTTTTAAATCAAACCATTTGAAGAGTAATTAATGATATAAGAGAATGCGCGCTTCGGTAAGTTAGGTTGCTGATGTCTACTCAAGCAGTGCAAGCCGGATTAAAGTGTCTAGCTATTCTAAAAAGCATAGTCGACAAACCAATAACTAGCAAACTCGATCATATAGTGTCGGTTTAGCAATCCGTTGCAACGTACGCTTACGTACGTACGTACGTGCTTTGTATGACAGCTTTGTACGCATGTGCTTTATGACTCTTGCAACACCGTACTGGGCACCTCCGAAGCTTTATTATATGTGTTTATTACGTTACGAAGAGCCTCATATCTTTGTTGACTGTCTCATTCCGTCAATAGGACATTATATCTACTATTGGAAGAGGGTCTTTGTATGATTAGGAAAGGTGGGCACTCAGTGCGTATAAGTATAGCCTTCAATCCCAGCAGTATAGCCTTCAATCCCAGCAGAGAGTTCAGAGAACCAGTTATCAATTGAGGTTATTATATTGTAGAATTATATATGGTTTATATTTGACCGCTTGTGTGACCGCTTAACTTAGTAATTATAATGTTGTATCGTCTTGTATAAGATACTTAAAAAAGTGGGATACTTTGTTGTAACTCATTGTACCTTGACCCCAAATACATTCAGGCAAAACTTAAGAAGCCAACTAAAAATATTTGAAAAATAATGTTAGTTTGCATTATCCGCGAATCGAACGCGGGCCCCTTCTTTGGAACTGGAGAATATTAGTTAACTGAAAATAACGGAAGGAAAAGCAAATGGTAACATACGAGAAGGATCCTAACCACTGGACCAATAATGCCTAATTCATGGTAAGGCATCTTGCCTTACGACTTGTATATCAATGCATTTCTCTGGAAGCAACTCCCGCCCAACCGCCCAAGTACATTGAACTACATTCACTAACAATTAAACCCATATAATTTCAGGATCGCGCCACGGGACGGGTCGGTTAGGATAGCTCATCGTATATCCTCCCAAGAACATGAGTTAGTCCCAAGTCCCCAACTTG
Source organism: Talaromyces verruculosus (assembly GCA_001305275.1). NCBI lineage: Eukaryota > Fungi > Ascomycota > Eurotiomycetes > Eurotiales > Trichocomaceae > Talaromyces > Talaromyces verruculosus. The sequence goes on along the minus strand of LHCL01000052.1, from coordinate 218,098 downwards.
AACTCCAAGCTTATTAGGGTTGTTTGTTCCTTCCTCTTCAGTCGAAGACCATATAGCCTATAAAAGCCTGGGTGAAGCTATTTAGATGTTTGAAAACCAACAGCACAAATCTCTCCATGATATAGGTTGTAGGATTTGCCGTCCGCGCCCACTTTTGACAGATAAGCGAAAAGAATGAAGAGAGCGCGGAATTGGGGTAAAGGAAAGGAGAATGTAATTTCTCTTGGTTTTCTATCTTGAATTCATTATTTATGAGATCCTATCTCTCCTATGTACGGCCGTTTGATGCACGAAGACCTATTAAACATCATCGACAGTTAGATCCACAAAATCCTTCTTTAACATGAATAGAGCCTGCTGGACCCCATGCAGCTTCGCCTGCACCATTCTCGTCAGTTGAGATCCTCAAGGCGTGTCTGCCAGTATTCCACGAACAATGTCACCCAATCGTCGATCCCCTTCTGCAATTTCTGATCGACGATTTCAGCTTCAATATGGACGCGGCTGAATTGAACTGGTACGAAATTGAGCCAGGAAAAGCCGGTGATTCGGGACGCAGTGGTGTTCCACACGATGAAGGGGTTAAAATCCAACGAGAAATGTACTGTCAATTTTGATGAAGATTGGGATCATGATATATTTTGTGTTGTGCTGTCTTGTTATAGAGATGAACCTTTGATGGAACCAATTCGCCAGTAAAAAAACCAGCAGACACCGGGAGTCAAAGGAGAATCATTTGTCGATGGTGACGATCATACACCGAGGAGTATTGATCACTGCTTGGATCGAATGAATGTGCATTATCCTGAGGTAGGCAGTCCGAAAATCGAGGTTCCCTTTGACCTGGGTTCTTTCTATGGGGAAATTGATAGAAGGGAGGCTTTTACAAGAAAAGCTCAAGAACGTTCGAAAAGAAAAGCGCTTACGGCAATCCAAGTTCAATGATCTCACAGAGATGCCTGAAACATCAGAGTGCAATCTTGATGATTTATCGAGTTTGCTGGATCACTCGTTTAGTCCTATAGATCCAAGCTTTAAGGCATTCTGGATAGCCAAAGTCAAAGCTCTAAGCATCAAGTTCGGTATTTCATCTCTACTCACCTCATTGAAAAATTCAGCGTACCGCTGTTCATGTCGTGATAAGGTCTTCTGTAGCATTGTATTGAGAATGACATCTGTCGGGACTTTTCCAAGTCGGGGCGTAACAGATAGCGGGATAGACGTTGGCTTTTGCACTCTATTAGCCCCTTCTTCTAGATTCAGTCCAGTAGGGTAGCATTTGTTTTTATATCTAGTAAGTACTGACTTGTTATATAGGCTGATGCAAATCGGTGGTGAACCTGAAAAGGATTCCCATCCTGGTATCTATTTACACATTTTATCGGCAACGCAGTCAGTTTATGAAAAGGTACAGCGACTCTCAGAAATCAATTTATCCGAAGAGTCCAAATATGGGGATCCTAAGACGCCTGTAAATACATTCACTTTCGAAAGAGAGAGTCCAGCGGAGAACCGTATCTTCTGGCTGCATGTTGGGCAGTCAAAGAACCTTCAAGCGAAAATTTCCCACCATAATGATCCCATTATCGCCACCATCGCCCGAGCTTACACTACAGGGTCTGGGATTCAAATGAAAATGTACATTCAATATTTGCTACAGTCGCCCTCTTCAGCCCCGAATCGGTTGTTAGGCAGAGGGCAGAAGATTTACGCGATAGCTTCCACATCATACGCTCTTCTCCTGATCGTTTACAGCGAGACTACTGGCATATGCTTATTCACAAGAGGTTCGTGAAGATATGTAATGCAGCGATCCAAACCAAGAAATACAAAAAATGTCAGGATTTTCTTCTTCACGGAAGAGGTCCCATGGTCACAATTGGCGGCTGGGGGGCATCGGTAGCCTTTGGCTATTACACATTTAGTCTTCCCAACTTTTGGCAAGAGGTAATGAGGTATGTTGTTAGTAGTTTAATACTTAGTTTAAACTATTAGATTATAGTAAACCTAAATTAATTAAATAATCTAATCTAGGGATAGGATGAATATAAGATAATAAAATTCTAATCTGTAAGTTATAATTATATAGTTAATGCTGTGCGAAGTAGATATAAAGCTTTGTTATTAGAGACTAGATATATAAAGTATGAAGTTATTTACAAAGTAATAAATACATAACTATAGCAAAGATCTGTAGTATGTTGTGGAGTGTTGCAACGGCAAGATCCGCCGGGTTGAATGGTGATTATTTTCGCATTTTGTCAGTGGGATTTCCTGTTAGTGACTATAAGCATGCAGATACGTCTTTCAAGATTGATCTATGAAATGTCTTCTAGTGTCTTTCAAGGTATTTGCAATTACCTCAGTCTTGAAGGCTACAGGCATAAAGATCAGATACCTAGCTATAACTCGAAGTACAAGTCCTTTGGAAGGATTTGAGCGCAGATATATCGGCTTGTTCTGTGAAGAAAGAGAGCTTGACTGTCCAGACTGACCTTGTCGGTCAAATATCACGAACTGCCACCAAGTTGTCCAAACAAGCTACCTCCGCGAGAAGCAATTTCTTTGTCTCTCCAACACTTCAGATGCTCTAGTTCCAATTCTGTTTTTTTTTTTTTTAAACATGAATGCGTTCTGTCTTTTGAAGGAAGTCTTTAATACGGCCACACTCGGACTTGAGACGCTGAAGACTTGGTGACATAACGTGGTATGTGTCCTCCAACAGGTTGCGACAAACTTCCTTGTGATTGTAGCTTCAGCAAACTCAGTTGATCTCGATGAAGCCACTCGAAAACATCTAGTTTAGTGTTTGTCTGAGGTCTTAACTTTCAAATATGCCGTATTGCTGTATGTCCTTCTGTCCCAGGTCTCCACGGGTGGAGAGAATTGGAACAATGCCTACTGCGGAATATCCACACTGTGATTTGATAACTTTTTCAAGCTCGCGGCTTTGTGCCATTTGAACAAGCCACGGTACACAAGCTGCCATCTGATCTGTCCGCATAGGTTTCGCCGAAGGACGAGTTCGTGGAGAGGCTGTAACAAGGAATTGAGGTGTCGATTAACTTCAACGGCAGTGCTGAATTTCGCGGTCATTCTTTCTCTGACGGTTCAAAAAAAAAAGCCCTCTAAATCATTAGGATCCATGTACGACGAGATACTATCATCTACTTCCCCGTGTGTACAAGGGCTTTAAAGTCCTTGTCTATGGGAATTGCTCCATTGACTTGACAAGATCGAGTTTTGTGTGTTCAAATGAAGTAGACATTTGAAAGCCTCAGCTGTTAGACTGAAAATATTGTCTTTAACAGGTTCTTGAAGATAACGAGTTCGAAGAAAACATCGAATCTCTGAAGATTGGCTACGAGAAGCACTCTAGGCTGTGTATAGACGAAATTAACGTTATGCATTAAATCAATCAAAGGGAATCTTGGTAGGTATCAAGAATGTTCACCTTAGGAGCTTGAGTTTCGCATATATCTCCTCCACTTGCGATTTCATCTTCCTCCCGAGCTTGGAGAAATTTCTCAAATTGGACTTTGGAAGTGTGCTTTTTGATCTGCATGACATATCCGTGGGAGCCTAGAGCCTGAATGATATCTAGGTAGCGAAGAGTTCTCACACTATCTTCTGAAATACCATCGGACTGACTGGAAATTTCTGGTGCTCAGGAAGAGATTCAAGGTGATTGGCTGAAGTGTACCCAAGGTATACAAGTTTCTCCATCACCTGAGAGGCAGCTTGTCCAAGACTTCATTCACTAGATGTATTATCTTTCCAGGGCATAGATAATAGTATGCAACTTCAGCATTTACTTCAAATATGGTAAAGTCATTTTCAGTTATGTGGTAGATTAAACGTTGCTGAACCAAAGCAACAAGACCATATTGAAGTTGTCTATTTGTTAAGGAAGAACAATCTTCGAGCTCAGGAAGTGATAATTGCCCATATAAAAGAAACTTTGAGAAGATAACCTAATAAAACTATCCTTCATCAGTCTCTAGTCTAGTATATTCTTCTGAAGTAAGACAAGATCACTTGCAGAAAGTAACTCTCCAAACCTATCCTCAACAATGGGTGTACAAATTTCATCACTAGCCTGTAAAAAACTCTTCGTTAATAATCCACAGAAAAGGTCATTTTGGTCTTCCAACCTTTGATTCCAGCATCGTGCCGATGCTGCTACCGAGTCCGTTTGAAGATGGTGATTAAAACCGCAGAAAGTGGCTGGTAGTTGCAATGTGAGGAGAACCAATGTCCCAAACACTCTGGCTCTGTCAAAGAAAATTTAGGAAGGAAATTACCGGTCATGTGCTTTTACGCGTTGAGCAGCAGACTTTTCGTTTGCCCAGCATGTATACGCCTTCGAAATCTTTCTCCTTATATTCTTTCCATCCTTGACCCTCATTTCCATGCATCCTGACACTGCTTTGTTTTGATGCTCTCTTGTCCTCATAGAACACGGCGATGTCCAACTACATTCACATCCCGTTGACAAAAGAGGAAGAAGAAGATATTGATCGGATGTTTGACGGATCCTCCGTCGAAGAACAGTCAGAAGATGGATATGAAGAACAAGGCGACTTTGGTGAGCATACCACCTTGCTTTGGTTGCATTGTATGCTAACGACTCGACAGAGGCCAACGACCTAGGGGTCGCAGGTCTAGAATGGGTGTTCGACAGATATCGGCGGTTGTTGGAAACGGCTCTTTTTCAGGCGAAGCAACGCTACTCAATAATTCGTAGCGATTGGGTCCGAATCCTCGTAGAGAGATCGGCCACCCAGTGGGCAAAAGACATCGAGGCAATAACGTCTCATCGATTCATTTACATACTAGCTAGTCCTACCCCGCCCACCCTCGAAAGTTTCGAAGAACTTGAATACTATGAGACAGAAAATATGGGGGTTTATTTATCGACCATTAGACAAGTCGATGGCGAGGGACGAAATTATCTGTATATCGGCTCTGCAACGAGCGAAAGAGGTCTCAAGCACAGGATCATGCAGCATTGGAACGAGAACTATAGCCGGACACAAGCGTAAGTTTTGTCTTCGAGCTGTCGAGAATGATGCTTACCATGGAAATCATTGACTATAGGCAGAAAGGGTCCTTCCACCACAGGCTACTCAATCAGAAATCCGTCCCGAGAGAGGACTTTTGGTTCATTGCTTGTGAGGCAGAGTCTTGGTTCCCCCCCGGCTCCGATGCGTACATCTACCAGAGAAAGACGGTCGTTCTAGCGGAAATCATCTACACTCACTGGCTTGGTGGGATTTGGAAGAAAGGGACAAAAAAGGAATATAACCTCTTGCCAATATGCCCATGGGATTTTGATACTCTGCCATGGACCGGTTGTTGTCGTTTTTCGCCTCTGACCTTTCCGCTTCCAGGGCGCACGAACAACTTACCCAAGAGTGAGAGAATGAAATTGGATCGTGAGAGGAAAATCCAAAAACTGAAAAACATGGACCCAGTCAAGAAACGGAAAATGCGTCAAGAGCGACGGCTGAAAGGAAACCGGGCTTGGCAGAATTTCGTTGCCTGGCGATGGAAGAAAAATGTGCGACTTCGAAAAGAGCGGCAGCAGCCAACCCTGGAGCGCACAACACGAAAATGTGCATTCTGCAAGAGCAATGGCCATACAATCAATAAATGTACTGCTCCAGGAAAGGACGAATTCTGTAGGACGGAGTGGAGGGGGCGTTTCTACCACAGAAGAAAGCAGGAGGCGGAGGAAAGAAAAGTGAAACGTATAGAGACTACCAACCGCAGGACTACGCGACCTTTGCCCCGTTGCTCAATTTGTGGAAAGCAAGGGCACAACGTTAGGACATGTCAGGATCCTGCTGCAGAAGAATTCTGTTATGAGAGTGTATGTTCGAGGTGCTTGGAACCTGGACACAATGCCCAGAAGTGTCCATCGAATGCAGGCCGCCTCAACCCTTCGGCTTGAGATTCGCGCTCTGAGGATTAATGTAACAGTAGCATATTTGGCTCATGATCTGAGTCAATCCTTCAATTATCGACATAGATAGATAGACAGAAACAAGAAAAAGAAAAAAGAACTCCAGATGTTCCGCCTCGTGATAAACATAGACTTTCTTTCCGATTTTGATCAGATACATAGCTTTGATGAATGTGGTATGCGCTAATCAGGTGATCAACACTTGACTGATTGGGTAGATGAAAGAGTGGATTGTGAATAGGTGTATATATAGCTATATATACATCGTGTAAGTGTAGGGCTAAATGATGGAGGATGCCTCTTTCTTGGTCTCCGAAACATCCAACTGTATGAATAATATCACCGCCGGTAGAGATACGGAGCCTGGTTCATCGACAACAGCGTATCAGCTCGCTGAAAGACATCACCAGCAAAGAATCGATCGCTATAAGCACTCGCCGGAGTCGATGGAATCGTCGCTTGAACGGCAGGTCCCAACGCTGCACTGAGGGGTGTTGCAGGCATTGCTGATGACTGCGGCGATGCGCCCGGTAGTCTTCCACTCGAACTGAGATACGGTGCCGGCGCTGATGAAGATGGATGATGTTGGCTGGTTTGTAGTGGAGGTCCGTAGACATAAGGGATATGTGGAGCGGCAGGCACATCTGCAAAATACGACCAAGGGGAAGTCTCGATCAAGCGCCCTGCTTCTCTGCTGGCCTTTTGTACCGGTCGTAGGATTGTGACAATGTCTGGTGGGAGAAGTTGCATGTTTCTCACCTCGCGCATATCTGTAACTAAATCGACAAATGACTGCATAAACACCTTGCACAATTGCCAAAAGTCCTTTTGATTCCTGGCTCCACCACCGGGCTCTTTGACTTTCATTGTCAGGAGTTTCTGTCCTAGGGCTTCTGAACTCTCAAAGCAGGCATTGCATCGACGGATAAGATTATTCCACATTATCCGGATTTCTTCCGGTTCTCTGGTCGTCTCTGCAATTTCTAGACAACGAGAAAATTGATGGCTGGCGGAAGGTAAAGCGTGAAGAGCCGCGTTGTACGCTGCTGTGAGTTGTTTGAATATCTTTTCGAATATCTGCTCTTCAACAAACTCGTCTAGTCCTGTCACTGGGTTTATTCTATTTCCCGGCATTGTAGGAATAGGTGGGAACGATTCGCCAGAACGAGGGGTGGCCAGAGACGATGCAGCGGTCGAAGTCAATGTTGTAGTGGCCCGACTGTTGGATCGACTTCGACTTCCAAACATCATCGTTGTCGAGCTCGGTGTGGTTGCACCGGGAGAGGTAGTCGAAGCTTGATATGCTGCACTAGGTATTGAAGCTCCAAGGCCATTCTGCGGATGTTGAATCATAGTATCACTCCTGAACCGGCGCGCCGGCTGAGTAGGTTCCCTTGTCGGGGTCACTGCCACTGCTGGCAAACCGTCGGAGGGAATCTGTACTTGTTCCGCTACAAGATCGGCCGGCTTTTCGCGTAAGGTTTCATGTCCTTTTCTGGTGGCCAGCGACGACGCTCCAAGACTTATACACGCATTGCGCAACTCGAGAAGACTACTATATATCACGAGCATGAGTGAGCGAACATACCGGGGGTCACCTTGCTCAACAATTCTCCGAGTTCCTTGACGGAGCTGTGATCCCACGTGCGTGTATGCCATCAAACAAGTCACACATTCTCGCTTGACGTCGCTCGAGACTCTTGGAAAATCTCTATTATCTGGGTCCATTTCAACAATGGTTTCCAATGCTTCATTCAGCTGCTCCACATGTGTTGAAGCATTGTAAAATACAATCTCCAAGCTGTGCCGTCGCGCATCGTCTCCTTTGATTACATTAATCAGAGTAGACATATGAGAATGGATCTGGAACAAGGAAAACAGAATCCCTTTAGCACCTTGCACGATTGGAGTGAGTGCCGTTTCCTCCTTGTGTTCAGGCAAGCTCGACATACGTCGAGACGGACCATCGCGTGCTCGCCTGCGTTCGCCACGAGGACTTCCGGGACTGGAAGAAGCGCTGCCATTTCGTCCGCTGGATGAGTTGGTTCGTAGAAGAGAACCATGACTAAGACCTCGCAAGTGGCTATTTCGATATGGTCGCATTTCATCTAGGGTGCTGAGATCTGTCTTTCTAGATATCAAACCCATCCGCTTGTTTCGCGCCGAGAGAGGTATGATTCCTTCACTGTTGCTACGATTGCGCTCATTGGCTCCAGGAACAGGCGCAATCCCAGGTCTCGAGAAGCTGGGCTGAAAAGAGGACTGACCGGATGCCAAGCGTTGGTGAGATCTTAGAGGAATAGGCGGTGGTCTCGAAGAAAGATTCGGCGATCGAGGATCCGACGATCCATCACTAGTGCTGGGTATCACCGGAAACCGACTGTTGCCTCCGCGCTTCACAGGCTTCGGTGTGTCGATCGTAGGCATGGGCTCACTAGCTTCGCTACCACTTTCCGGCTCCGGCGTTGTGCTCTGTCGTCTGGTCTTGAGAAACCGTTTCAGCTCCGCTGTAACCAATGCTTCCTTCTCATTTGTTGACATGGGCAACGAGGCCACTTCGCTCTCTTTGTTCTCCAAAACTCTCCGTAGAGGATATTTGAGGAAATTTCCTGACACCTTCACGATCTGTAGCTTGTTCATGTCCGCAAGTCCCGCTGGAAGATCATCTAGCCGATTCTGCATGATAGAAAACACACGTAGTGATGTAAGCTTTCGCACTTCATCTGGAATTCTGCTGATTTTGTTGCGACTCAGATCTAAGATCTCGAGCAAGGGTAACTTGTATATCTGAATGGTTTTTGTATATTAGTTATGAACAAGCCATAGTTGAGAGATTAGTAACGTACTCCTTTGGGAAACTCGCGAAAGTTGTTTGCGCGTATATTGAGGTAGCGAAGGTGGGCACATTCTGCGAAGCGATATGGAATATGGAGTAATTGATTGTTTGACAAAGAGAGTCTGTTAAGGTTAGCGAATACTCAAACAATCGAAAAGGTTAATAGAAGTATCTTCACAGCACATGCCTTTCAACTTCATCCTTGATTAAATCAACCACACCCTCGGGAATTTGCGAAATATATGAATGGCCAAGATCAATTGTCAGTTTCGGCCGCACCACATCACTCACTGCCTCGCTTCCAGCTAACGATCGCTTCGTCTCTTGGATACCATTTTCGACTGCTTGTCGAGTCAGTTCGATGGTCTCTTCAGGAGTCAATTGTTTCAATGGTGCTTTGCGGACTTCGGAGTTCTCTCTTGCAGCCTTGGCCGTTTGTTGGATGTAATCAGGTTCGTCATCGATACTTGAGGGGGCGCTCTGAGTCGAACCAGCCGACGAAAAGCTCGAACCAGGTGTGGTGGTTGCAATTGTCATATCATCCTCCATGCTCGTCTGACTTCGAAGGGGATGGGAGAGTTTGACGGTATCTTCAAGACGAAACATAGTGCTGGAGGATGTTCGGGTCACACTCGGATTATGGATACGTCGCGCTCAAGTAATGCAAGCGCTTCTTGAGCTCAACCACGGCTAGAAAAGTGCATAATTCGATAACCAGTACGCAAAGGCGTGTTTGCAGCACTATCTCAGCATCCTCCAGGCGACTTCGGCAAGCTATGAGACCAGAGATTATGCAAAAAAGGGCCTGGTCTGTCGCGAGATACTCTTTGAATGTGGCGGGGGATTTGGCTTTCCTCTTTCGGTCGTAGCAAAATAGAACCGACGCGAACGAGATCTCGGTGCAAGGGAGGCTCGAGTGGAGAGGAAGGGCAAGTTCACGTCAGGGATGGCGAGAAATATAGAAGCAGCACCGGCCCACGTTGCACGATTATTCTGGTCGAATAGGATGCTGGCTCGACGCTCACAGCGATAATGATTAGCTTTATGAGGGAAGTCGATCGTAGTTCGGCTTGAATAATGTCTTGAAGCGAACGACCTCTTAGGTAGGTAACGATAGCACCCACGCTGTTGGCCGGTCGGCAAGCGTATCTCGCAAATGGTAGTGGCGGATGTGACTGCACAAGGTCGGAGGTGATTTCAATTCGAGCTGATAGTTGGGCAGCGTCAGTCAAATCATAATTGGAAATATTGATCGTGAGCTGTTCTTGCAGTCGTCACACTTGGTGGGTCATGAATCGTTGAAGCTGAGAGGCCCGAGCCGACAAGCGCAGGAACAGAGGACGCTGTCTTGAATCTTAGCCTCTTGGTAACGGCGGCTAGAGTGCCAAGACTGGCCTAGATTCTTGGGCACGTCACGTGATATCGAATCGTTTGAGCGCTTATTGAAAGTATTGATATTGTTGACCTGCTTGATAAGGTGCGTTAATCAGATAATTTTCCTGAATAAAGAATGAATCAGGCTAGTGGCACCCTCGGAATCAGGGCGAAAACGGCTTAGTCAAACAAATATCTTTGCAATAAGAAATCTCGAATGTACAAGATGAACCTAAATACCATTCCTATCATACATCTAGTGAACTGAAAAGCCAAGTCAATATAAAATACATGGTTGCTGGGCTATCACAGCTCCGCGTCCACTTCGACCTCTGCCTCGATAGCGCTCACTCGACTATCATCTGCAGGAATGGCGACTTCTGGAGCGCCAACGAATGCTGCTTGTCTCTGGTCGAAAACCTGGGCCTGAGTCTTTGCCCACACCTTCCAGTCTTCGAAGACCTTGCCTTCCAGAGCCATAGAGACGTCCAACATACGAGGTCCAAACACAGCGCCCGTTGCCTCCGCCTCTTCTGCCGCCACCCTTTGTTCAATTTCCTGTCGCAGACGAAGGCGGTAGAATTCCCGACGAGCAATATCATATGCAGCAGTTTTTGTCATGTCGGGCACATTATTGAGAAGCCATAGTTGTCGTTGTACCACACTGTCACAAACAAGCAGCGTAAATTAGCGATTGTCCCCAGATACAGAATGCTCACTCAACGAGTTGATCAGGCTTACCTTTCACCATCCAATCTCCTGCCTGGTTGTTGTAGTCGGCTCCAGTCGTAATTTTCAAAATCCTTTCCACTTTTCTCCAGCACGATTCGTGGTCTTGCTAGCTCCCATGGATGGTCGCGGAAGAACTCTTTTCGAAGTTGATCTTCTTCGTATTTGATTTTTAGAGGCTGAAATAATTTGCTAGCTTTTTTGTTACGGCTTGTCTTTTTCTGTTGGACGCTCTCGAAGAAGACTTCCGACTTGGAAGTGCCGGGTACTGTCCTGATTCGCTGACGAAGGTATTCATGCTGAATAGGTTGATGACGGACAACGACCTGCGCTGGAGGTATATCACCAACAATATCGACCCATTCCGGCAATTTATCGATTTTCGTGCTCGCTTTCTGTCGAAGAGCAGTCTGTCGAACCCGGAGTGCGGTTAGATTGTACTTCCCCATGATGTGCCGTGTCAGACGCTATCCAACGGCAAGGGGATGTTGTGAGTCAATTCGAATAAAGCACTTAGTTCATTTGTCAATTTAGAAGACCGGAGGCGTTGGATGATGACAGCGTTGTTGCAGCGTTGCTCGTTAGAGACGATGTCTGGCGTTCCTGGTGGCTTTGCAGAAAAAGATGGTCGGTGGTCGCAGAGGAAGGAGCACTCCGATTGGCTCCACTGCAGCTCCGCTGGGAAACTCCAACGAGGCTCGACAATTATTTTCGCTCCCCAGATACTGACAACAAACATCATCAACACTCTGTCCTCTTTTCTTTCTCTTTTTTTAAAGCTGTCGCAAGCGATGCTCTCATGTGTGTCGTTGCCTTGAAGTTGAAATGCCAGCTCGCAGATGCCGGTCATTGATACGATTGCAGAGCCAGCACCTACGGTTTCCATCGCGATTGGGAAGAAGATCCCAATGCACAATCAGGGGGAGCTCAACCGCCATTGTCAACCTACATACCGACGCATATTTCACCGACGCTCCGCCGTGACTGCTGTGGCAGATGTTTTTGTACAGTCGCTGGTGCTTGCTGGATTCTGTCCTGATCACGCTCCCAAACAGCGAACCAGACCTATTCATCACAATATCAGTTCCACCGGGCATCGCGCATTTTCAACCTCAACAAAGTATGGTTTCAATGAACGGAGCCCTAAAGCGTCGAATCCCGTACTTCGAAACCACCCAATTGACTCCCGTATCTCCCACATCTATCCGAAACCATTGAGTACACACGCCGCCAAAAGTGAACCCGAGGAGCGCGAATGCCACCATGTCGATCAATTCATATCAATCAATACAAATGACAAGATATTGCAGAGTACAGCGCGTGTCCCAGATGACATGGATTTAGAATACGATCGTCGTGGGACGATACCTCAATCGAGGAATACACTGCAGATTCCCCCCTCCAACGTATCAACACCTCAAAATCAGAAAGGAAGACGTACAAATGTCACACCGTTGAGACCGGTTCTACGTCTATCTATATTCAGAGGCCATCAAATCTGGATAATAGATTACAACAGATGGCTGAAAACGACGAGGCGGAGAAACAACAAGGACGGACCAGCCGTTAAAGAACGATTGCAGGAACCTACAATCTCCAGGAACCTCCATCTGTTGTTGCCTGCCATTGAAGATCATACCAAGTCTAATCAATACGTGTTCAGCCTGTACAAAAGACTACCCAGCCCAGGGATAAGCATTCTTTCAGTCGAGGAGAGAGCCCAACTACTACATCGGTTTGCGCACCCGCAAGACAGGCGTCGGTCTAATGCTCGCTACTTTTTAAGTCTTTTCAACGATATGATTGAAGCTGGGTTCAAGCTATCCAAGTCTTTGTGTACATCCGCTATTTATTTCACGGGTCACAAAGTACCTCGACTGGAGAAACGAGACTTGATGGATGCCATCGCTATCTGGCATCGTATGGAGTCCACGTATGGTCTCGAAGCGGATGACGTGGTGTTTGAGTTACTCTATAGGATTGCTACTCTTTCTGGTCATTTCGCGGTGGCTGATCGCTTATATCAGGAGATGAAAAAGCGAGGAATACGCCTTTCACGACGGGGCCATGTGACCATGCTACACTCATACGGGTTCAGGGGCGACGTTGCAGGGATACACAAAACTTTTGAAGAACTTGTCTCATCAGGCGAAGTTGTTGACACGACCGTTCTTAATTGCTTGATCTCCTCTCTGCTCAACGCCGGAGATTTAGACACAGCGCAGAATATTTATTCTCGAATGATGCAAGACTCTGCGAAAAGTCTAGCCAAAGCCATGACGGCACACACTAAAGCCGTTCTACTCCCGTCGACATCCACTGATTTTGCGGTTCGGAGATCGAGATCTCAAAACCTTTGTGCGATTTTCGAGGATTACCTGGAAATCAGAAAAAAGCAAGGTAATCAGGATGTTCCAGACCTGTACGTTCCAGTCGTACCCAACGTTAGAACATTCGCCATCCTCTTCCGTTATCATTGCCTCTCTACGGGTGATATGACAGCAGTCAGTCAGCTACTGGACGACATGGAAAATTTTTTTGAAAGCCCACCGAAAGTAATCATTTACTACTTCCTCTTCCGTGGCTTTGGTATTCATACGTCAGCCAAAGGATGGACAGAAAAGCTACTATTAGGAGCTTGGGACGCATTCAAACGTGTGTTATATGACTCCCAACAAAGATTGATTGATCTTGAGACGTCGTGGCTGCCTTCACAGTCAGCAAAGCCAGCAGCAATATGGGAGAATCCGTTGAAATCTTTCCAAATTTATCAAACAGGATCCCAATCCCTCCCTCAAGTATTGGTGGATGATCAAGGTCGAGAAAAACAATCAAATAATGAAGGAACTGAAAACGACACGGTTGATGAAGGCAAGAGATCAGGCGGCGTTGCAGATGGAACCCCAGAGGAAGAAGACATCATGGCTCTATTCGATCAGTTACCTCAAACGGAATACGGACGACTTCATGAGGAGTGGTTTCCTGAAGAGGACACGAGACGAAGACTCGAGAACGGCATGTTTCTTGGGAGAGATCTCAACATCGTGATCCTGAAAGCATTCGGCGCCCACTGTGATGCTGAGACTCTGCTCCGTGTATACGCGGATATTGAAAGGATGTGGAGGCCTAACAAAAGACTGGCTGTCGATGTAAACAGCGTGAGGAAAGAGCTACATAGGCAGCTAGAAAAGGTCCAGAAGAGAGAACAAGCTATTTTATAGCGCAAGAGCCAGAAAGCCACTCGCTGTACAGTTTACAAGCAAGGTCTGGAGGCGGGCAAGGCCATAGCCACTGTATATATGCATATGAGATATCACCACAATGTATTATTATTAGACTAGCAAAGATCATTCCTTGGTTATAGCAATAAATTAGGGCAGCCCGGAAAGGAAGTAGTAATGACTTCCCGCCAGGATATCACATGACTACGCGACCTGACCCAACTTGAACGACGCGACGAAAAGAATATCCATCAACAACAGTTCCTCAGTCTCAGCACTTGCGACTTCTGACACGAGAGAGTAAGAGAATCTTTTCGAGATGCGCGTCACGCCAAAACATATCATGCAGATATGGTAAATGATCGCAAAGTTCTATGGGTTGATATTGATTTCACGCTACGACGCGTTTTTGGAAAGACTTCTTTCCGGTTGGTAGAATCATACTCTCGTCTCTCAGGACTGTGCTGAAACGTAGACTGATTTATTAGTCCCCTGCAACGCGAGGTCATTTCAGCGGTGATCGACGGTCATGATGTCTTCCTGCAAGCTGCCACGTCCTTTGGGAAGAGTCTTTGCTTTCAATTACCCGCTGTCGTCAGCCATGGTGGTACGTATCTCTAGACGCAGCTACCATAGGAATTATTGCTAATTGCTAGAATAGTGACTCTAGTAGTATCTCCACTCCTTTCGCTTATGGTATATCGAATCCTACCACTCAAGGTCTCAACCGAAAGTCTAACGAAGTATCCCAGGTCGACCAAGTTGCCGCACTCGAAGCCTACGGAATCCCTGTCGCAACGATCAATGGTACGACACCATTATCCGAAAGGAAATTGATCATCGAAGACATTCTATCCGGACACCCCAAAATCCGCCTGCTCTATGTCACTCCAGAATTCTGCTGCACAGAAACGTTTCGACGCAACCTGAAGAGAATACATGCTCAAGGAGAGCTAAATCGTGTGGCAATTGATGAAGCACATTGTATCAGTGAATGGGGCCATGATTTTCGACCGGCATATAAAGAATTGTCATGGTTTAGGGAGACATTCAAGGATCCCTTGGTCCCTATAACGGCGCTCACAGCAACGGCTACGCCAAAGGTGCGCAATGATATTGTGAGGTTACTTGGTCTTGATACAGATTCTATGAAATGGTTTCATACGCCTTCTGCACGTCCTAACATTCACTACGAAGTGAAATATGTGGAAGAACTCGACGATGATATCATGTCGACTGACGAAGAGCGATTCCATGATTTACTATCATGGTTAGACAGCGTACGAAAGCGTCGTGAGAGTCGCATGAATCCGAATGAGGCTGGTGATCCCAATGACACAAGGCCTAAAATTCCGCCAATATCGGGAATTGTCTACGTACCCTTCCGGTCGCTTGCAGACGAACTTGCACTTCAACTCAATAAGTCCGGCAGAAACATCCGCGCTGTGGCTTACCATGCCGGCCTGCCGGCCGGTGACCGCAAGCGAATTCAGAAGATGTGGGCGTTCAAGGACCCTACTCAGCCCGAGCAAATTGGCCCTTGTCCATCGTTCTCGATTGTTGTGGCTACGAACGCGTTTGGCATGGGTATTGATAACCCTCATGTTCGCTTCGTCATTCATTGGGCACCTCCGCGAAGCTTTGAAGGTTTAGTCCAGGAGTCTGGTCGTGCGGGGCGAGATGGCCGTGCAGCGGTTTCGATCGTATATTACAACCGCAACGAACGTGACCGGGTCCTTGAACGAGTCAAGACCGATGGACAAACTGGACGAATCAGCAATCGCTTCGCGCCTCAATCCGCCAGTTCAAAGAAGCGCTCGATGGAGGCGCGTATTGAAAGCTTCAACAAAGTCATAGCTTTCTGTGAGTCGACTGATCGGTGCAGACACGAAATCATCCGTGAATTCTCCGGCGATTTGGAGTTGGAGACTATGATGTCAAGTCAGACTACAAGACCGAATCCTACGTCGACGTCTCCGTGCGACTTTGCCTGTGATGTGTGCAAATACGGCACTGCAGAAATTAAGCGAAAAAAGACCGAGATGCTAAAAGCCACTCCACGGTTGGAAGCTATGGGTCCATATCACAACTCTGATTTGCATACGTTCATGTACTACCGGATGACTTATTTTGTCCGGCATTGATAGTTCTCTCCAAACAGAGGGAGGGAGCGATGTGCAGTTCATTCTGGGTTTGCAATTCGCGAAAGCAGCCTAAGTAATAGAAATATCACAAGCATCCACGCGTACATTGAAGAAACCCAAAGTAGGGGAAATTAAAAGTCATGCATTAGCAGCATGGCAATCCTCTCCACATATCTGACTAGCATAAACATTTGTCCTGCAATGATATCTCACTACGTTCTTATAGTGGATAGTAGTCTATATCAGAATGAATTAAGCGGGTCAACCCTCGGCGATGACTTCTTAGATGAGCAATCGCACCGATCTCCAGGTCTGCACGTTTCGATGAGAGTACAGTCTATTCATCCTTTCTCAAGGTGCTACTGATATATTTACCATTAAAGGCAATATAAATCAAGCCCACGAAAATCCGGTACAAATCCATGTATCGCTCCACGCGTCCCTGATAACACTAAACTCATCTCTGTATTTACCAGTTGACCAGTGTACCTGAGTGTGCTCGGACATTCATGCACGATTGGACGCTGAAGAACAAACATGCAATTTAAAACGCTTATAGAGACTTAATAAGGAGTTTATATTGACGGCGTTATGCAGAAAAGGGATCATTAAACATGTCTAGCGCTGCTTACTCCTCTTCTTCCGCTACTCAAGGAGCTAGAGCATGAGGAAATCTCCCGTCTTGTTTAGGTTTGTTTGACTACTATGTATATAAGTGTACCTGATCGTCGTGAAGATCCTAGTTTGTAGGAAAGTCGTCAATCATCGTCTAAAGCACTACCCAGTACGATATCGCAAAAATGGTTGGTTTCTCCAAACGTGTCTCTGCAGCTCTCCTCGCTGCCTCGGTAGCCACTGCATCCCCAATCACGGAGACATCACCTCTCGAGCGTCGAGGCACAATCGGAAACGATGAGATTGTCGGATTCGCACAAGCCGTGCCTAGTGGCATCACCGGCGAGGTCTATTTGGCTTACCAGCCATACCTCAAGGTTGTGAATGGCTGTGTCCCGTTTCCGGCTGTTGATGCTGAGGGTGATACCAAGTAAGCTTGCTTCTCAGCTTGGTTTGCATAGATTTTAATATGTATGCAGTGCCGGTCTCAAAACAACCGGCGCCTCAAACGGCGACTGCTCCAGCAGCACCGGACAAATCTATAGCCGCGGCGTAAGCTACAACGGCTACTACGCCGTCATGTACTCATGGTACATGCCCAAGGACGAGCCCTCGGACGGCCTTGGCCATCGTCACGACTGGGAAGGCGCAATCGTTTGGTTGTCTTCCAGCACTTCCACCAGCGCCGACAACATCCTCGCCGTCTGCCCGTCGGCACACGGAAACTGGGATTGCTCTACGGATGGATTTACGCTTTCCGGAACGCAGCCGCTAATCAAATACGAGAGTATTTGGCCTCTTGATCATTCGTGCGGATTGACGACTACTGTGGGTGGATTGCAGCCGCTGATTTCGTGGGAGGAGTTGCCGGCTGTTGCGCAGGATGCGCTTGATACGACTGATTTTGGATCGGCGATTGTACCGTTTATTGATGCGCATTTTTTGACGAATCTTGCTAATGCTAGTTTTTGATATGTGAATGTGAACCGGGAGATGGTGGATGATGGTAATGATTTGTGCTGTCACGGAGGATTAATTGTGAACGAGTAGTACATGATATGACGTTCATGTATCGCGCAGTCTCGACGCAAGATAATGATGAGGATTAAAACATATTTTTCTCGAGGGCGACTTGTAATCAACAAAGCAAAAGCTAATAGACAAATAGTATATCACATTTTGTATGAAAATTGCTCTTTTGAAGTTGGCATTGAACAAAATTACAAGCCTGGAGGGGGTGGCACCTGTCACGTCATTGGTTAGTGGATGATGGTATAAGAAATAGTTTGAGACGGCTTACAGCATTGTAACTTCCACCGCCAGGGGGAGGCGGCGGTGGAGGTGAACCTGATCCAGCTCCAGGAGGCGGTGGTGGTGGTGCGTCGCTAGAAGGTGGAGGTGGAGGAGGTGCTGCGCCGCTGGCGTCTGCACCTGGAGCCCCTGGAGCTCCCCCTTGTTGCTGTTGGGCCCATTGTTGATAGTATTGATAATAAGCAACATAGTTCTGGTAGCCCCCGTAAGCTGCATATGGGTCCTGGCCGTTGTAATATTGAGAGTATTGAGCAGCGTAATCCGTAGCGTTGGCGGCTCCGGGGGTACTCTCTGCTGAGGTGCCGGCTCCGGTAGGGCTCATTGATGCACCAGCAGGTGGCGACTGTTGATGTTGGTGATGTTGGTTATGTTGTTGATAGCCGCCGCCGTAGCCACCACCATAGCCACCGCCCTGTCCTCCGCCATAGTGGCGATCACCGCGCTGACCATAACCACCATATCCGTGCTGAGGAGGATTTTCCTTGAACTTTTGGTACTGTTCACGGACATTTGACAACAAGTCCTCGCAAAGTTCCTTAGCAACCTGCACCTGATTGGGATCGGGGCCGCTGATTATAGTTAGCATGAAACATCTCATTAATGAAACAACAACTAGAACATACGCAACATGCAAATACATAGGCTCGTCGCTCTCCCGATCTGTGCCATGTTCTCGGAAGCCGGAGCCGCGTCCTTTGATCTGGACTTTGCAGCCGGTCTTTTGTTGAATATGCTTCACGTACGCTCCACCCTGACCGACAACCTGGGCTCGCAAGTTGAAACCTTGGATCGGCTCAAGGTCGATAGGAATTCGCTCCTCGGGCCACTTCCTCTATACCAAGTTATCAGAACACTGAACTTCATCCAAGCTCAAGTTGTGACTTACCCGTCCAAATTCATCACGTTCAACCTCAGGCTGTTCCCGACGGCGGAATCGACGTTCGTCTACGAGGTTGGGCAACTCCTGTTTCATAAGCTCCTCAATTTTCGCAACGGCTTTATCGAGGCCCTCTCGGGTAGTGCTGGTAACGTGGAGGTAAAGAGGAGGATTCTATCACCGAACTGTCAGCATCAAGTCATTCAAGTATATCCAAACAGTTGTAAGCTTACCGAAGGAGTGGCCATAGACCTATCCGGATAGTAACTACCGCGGGTTGTGACATCTTGATCATTTCAATAAGCATGGGTCTGCAACATCCAAATAAAAAAGCATATTTGTTTGGGGGCAACGCGTACCAGCGCCAGTTTCTTCTTTAATCTATAATCACGCAGCCGAGGTCAGCAGATGCAAAAGAGGGGCAAGGAAATGCTAGAATTGACTGGGTAAGCTTCAAGATCCAAGCAAATAACTCCAGCCATGAGTGAGACTTCGAGCAAGGTATGTATGAATGAGACATGCCCAAGGGGCCTGGGAGTATCAGCAAGCTGATAACAGGAGTTTATTTACCATTCTCTGCGTGGAGCCTCTGGTGAGAGCATAGCGGTTGCGCAGGCTGTTCACATCGATATCTTTGATATAGTCTCCGTCGGCAATGTAGACGTCGTTATCGAGCTTGGTAGCACCATCGGTGGTGGCACCTGTTTTCGCGGCGGGGCTTCCAGTCTATGAAATTGTTAGATGTGGAAGAAGATGGTTGGGGAGCGGTAGTTCTCACCGAGCGAATAGGAGGAACATCGACATGCTGGATTCCTTTCTTGGCCTGTAACTGCGCATTAATTTTAGCAGCGGCAGCAGCTGTATGCACACCAGTCAGTCATCTGTCCCGCGATACACTCAAACAAAAAGATGGTATCTGCTCACCTGCTGCTGCCGTGGGATCTGGTGCGGCAGAAGACCTCGCAGAAGCATCAGCGCCAGGACTGCGAGGCTCCCGACTCAACGGGCTACGCTGACGAGTCGAATCAGAATGACGAGAAGTTGGAGATCGCGAACGGCGGTCGAATCTCGATCGACGTGGCTCAGGTTCGGTTTGGTCAAAGCGAGATCGCTTTGCGCGACGCTCGTCGTCGGCCATAACGTCTCGTATATGGCGAGTACTGACCGGTTTTAATTGAAGGATGAGTGAGGTTGTGCCTAGACGAAGGCGAGAGAGTCGCAAAACGCCAGACTTGGAGAGTTGGAAGTTTTAAGCGGTCGAAGATGAAAGCCAAGACTAAAGCGGTATAGCGCCTTTTAACGTCGAGCTTCGGATTTCTCTGGCTTACTCGTAACCTTTATTCCTTATATAAAATAATTTGTCCTTCCTTTATGATATTCACTCGGGGATAGAGCCAATCCGGGGTTAGGTTGGTATTGAACTTGAATGTAAACGAATGCATACCGGAAATTTGGAGGACTTTACAATCATTATATTACCGTTATATAACGATATACTAGGCATGACGCTGTACTCATATGGCCCTTAGGGAAGTAAGCGACTCCATTACCATGCGTTCCGGACCGCTCATAGAATGAGAGTTTTGGGGGTTGGGAAGTTAGCACAGATTTAGGGATAACGATGTACATGATCTTTAGACATTGATTTCACACAGGAACTGCTAACAACTGTGATATCGAGATGGTGCGGCCGGTGTGTCATCACAGCGTGCCCAGAGATTTGATATTGCAGAGCTTCCAGACCTGTCTTCTTTCTGCCACTTTTTTCAGCATCTTCAAGATATGATTCCATGTGCCGTGATCGTTTGATTTGCTGTCGGCTCCCTATACAAGCCCGTCTGTTTCAGCCTCGTAAAATCCTGCGTAATATGAACCTGCACTGGCTGAGTATATTTTGCCAGAGGAGCACGAACCTCAACAGAAGTGTCTGCCATTTCAATATCCATGGTTTCGTTTTCTTTGGGTCCAAGCCACTGCCAGTGGTGCATTTACTTCTATTCTTGGTTCAGTGCAAGGGCATTGCCTACTAGCCCGGGGTGCCTACTGGTAGGCACCCTGGGATAGCGGTTTAGCTAACTTTAGCCAGTATCAAATCTAATTAAATAACTAAATAGTGGTGAAACGAGATGCAGTAAGAATAATCAAAAAATCCACGCAGACAAGACAAAATGAGGAACCAAGAAAAAAGAACAGATGAGATGGATAGACACTTTCTGCACTCCTGCATGCCCGAGCAAAAACCAAAACCATATCATCCGCAAAAGTGTAATCTAGAGATTGCTTCAAGAGTTGAAGTGGGCGAGCGTCAGATATTCACCTTTCCAAACAAATACTAGCTGCCCCTGTGAGGGAGAGATGCCTGCAGCTTAATAGTCTTCACGCAATGGGACGGTCAACAAGCCGCACCCATTTTGCCATCTTGCCCCCATTTATAAGGCTCTTGATCTCACTCGGATGTATCCAATTGAGAATTAACATGACCACAAACATTGGTACAGCGTCAAAGATGAAGATGAACAACTGGTGCGTGGCTATGTAACCTTCGAGACCCTGTATAAACTCGATGACCCGGACAATCGAACGGATGAAGATGAGAACGCTGGTGCCGTAAATGGCATACATGTGTCTTTGATACGGAAGCTGTTGGTCGAGGAGTGGCGGCGTCGGTGTCTTATGCAGTCGGTGGTGGAACAAGAGTCCTGCGACGATGAAACAGGAAAAGAAGCAGATCTGGACAAAAAGACCCATGATAGCAATAATGCGGCCGATGTTCCTCACGTTAGTATTGCTTGCGGCCGTCAAGCCGGAGCCGCCGAACTGGGAGAGAAATGCAATGACGTCGCCTGCTACGAAGGTCCGGGTAAGCCTCTGTCGACGGACGAGGAGAAACGCATCGCCTCCAACTGCTTCGCTGATACGGCCCAGCTCCATGTATATGGATGCGGCGAAAAGAGCCGGAGCGACTAGGAGTAACATATTTTGGGCTACAAATGGCCCAACTTCGTATCTAGGAATGCCACTTTCTGTTGCAGATTTTGCTCGCGTGATGTAGCCGGCAGCTTCGACTATGGACGAGCGTGTTAGTGATGCGCGGGCCAGGACGATTGTGGTACTTACATATTCCACCACAGCAGAAGGCTAACAGGAACCAGGTTTTTGTCTTGTACATTTGGTACATGTGCAGCATAGTAGTGGCTGCAAAAAGCAACACGAAAATAATGGCAGCTCCCAGCGACGGGGTGTAGTAGTACGGGGCGGAACCCATTGTCCTCCACGTCACAGTATGCGAAAAGGAGCAGTCAACTTTCCTGCCTTGATTTTCTTTTGACAAACCACATTGTAGGGGGTTAGCACCGGTGTATAAATATGAAAGGACACCTGCTTCTATGCTCTGTGTGGGTAACAGCTCCAAGACAAGAGCTTCGTGATTTTCATGATGCTAGTCCCGGAATGGCAAAGAGTACGAGCGAATACCAGGATCAATGTACAAATAGAACTGGAGAGGCATGATGTACGATGTACGGAAAAGTAGAGCCATATGGATGATTACCGATCTCTCCGTATTTCTCCCTAAGGAAACGGTTTTCGTATGGTGTTTTAGATTTTCTGGTAGCTCGGTTGTTGAAGCCGAGTACCAGAGGTTCTCATTCGCCAGTTTGCATACTGACCAATACGGTACTTTTCATAATCACTAACGCTATTCCTATACAGGTAAGGTATACGAATCCCTTTACGATATAAGTTGACATCGTCCGGCGACGTCCTTTTGCATCTTCAATTTACTACACACACAGCCGCTCTTTAAGGTGGCCTATCAGGCTGACCGCCTGTCCGTGACAGAGATGCCCTCCAGAGCTAGTCACTCTAAATCCCGGCATGGCTGCAGTCGCTGTAAGCAACGCCGAGTTAAGGTGCGTGGCTAGAGAACATACCTAGCTAGTATAATGACTCTGAGCTTGTCACGCATGTAATACCAGGTTAGACTGACGTCACCATGCTGGACAGTGCAACGAGGCGGCACCTTGCCAGCACTGCTTGAAGAGACATGAGACCTGCAGCAATGAAAGGAGTCCCGTACGTGTTTAACCTCTGATTCTCTGATACAGGTAAAGACCTGATGGCGATGCCTGACATTGAGCCAGTCCAAGCCTCCTTCGGGACCTGATCCATACGTACCATTATGCTTTACCAATGGCCCATCCATCCAAAACCCTACCTCGGAGATATGGGCCATGGATCTGTTCCTCATGAGCCACTTCACGTCTTCCACCATGCAAACGCTGTTTTCCAGGATGGACGTCCTGAATCTCTGGCAGACGGTAGTGGTCGCGGACGCACCGTCCCATCCATTCCTGCTCCACGGCATGCTCGCTCTCTCATCCTTGCACCTCGCCAGCCTCCACCCCCCCGGTCAGCGTCCGAGGTACACTAGGCTCTGCCAAATTCATCAGGCGCATGCCATCTCTGATTATCGACGTGTGCTTCAAGACGTAAAGTTGGATCAAATCGGCCCAGTCTTGGCGATGGCTCAGATAATCGCATTCTTGTCTCTCGCAACCCTCTCGGACAACGCACTGCCAAAAGAGGGCAATCCAGTCTCTAGTGACGACGGGTTCAAGGACGTATTGGCGCTTTTCACAATGCTTCGAGGTGTGCCGACGATATTGCAAGGCAGTCGCGACCGGAACCGTTTCAAGAGCGGGCCCTATGGCATCGTCATGTCCGTGTACAAGCATATACACAGTGGGGTCCTGTACTTGCCGGCATCTACGAGATCAAGATACGAGTTGTTAAGGACAGACTGCCTTAGTGACCTCGTTGCAGCTGAAAATATTAGTGAAACGGCAGTATGCCGCAAAGCCATCAATGATTTGGAGGTTGTTAATAGCGATGCGGTACGCAATGCTACGGGTAATGCATTGCCCGACATGTTACTTCACGTTGACCCTCTATATCTCATGAAGTGGGCAGCAACAGTGTCGTCAGATTTTATCACATTATTACACAGCCGGCACACCGCCGCCCTGGTTATCATGGGCGAGTTCGCCAGCATTTTCGAGCTTGTGGGTGAAAAGTGGTTCTTAAAGAATTGGGTGAATAATGTACTTGATATAGTGCGAGCCAGAGTTGCTCGGCCAGGCCTGAAGTGGTTGCGTTCATGACCTGGCAGGCGAGACTGTCTTTTAGGTTGTGCAATATCAGCTCGACAACTATTCTGAGTCTGTTGAAGCACGGTTACACTAAGAAAAGTGTGGAAAAGCTCAGAAGATGAAAGTAGCCAAGTCTTCGGAGGAGGATCCGTTGGCTAGTTCTATATGCCTGCCTACATCGGTATGGAGGTCGACAAATCTATGATATTTATACCATATAAAAGCACATACAATCTGGACCTGACACTCAATTTCGGACATAGGAAATAGGCTTTCTACGCGAGCAGTGCTCAGTATAGTGCCCAAGACAACTGTAGATCTCTATAGCTTCCCATAGTGAGTCTTTAACACGTACTGACTGTCCTTTGCTCCAGCAACTACAAAGCTTATAAAGCTCACAAATCTTATAAACAAATAAATTAAACAAATCAGACATCAATTCCAGCTCATATGTACGCTTGAACACACCCCACGACTCCCCATAAATCTCACAAATCCTATATCCCACGAGGCCTTTACAATCCCATAAATCCCACATGTTACGTCCCCTAATCTATGCTTCGTGGTACGGATTATAGCTAAACCAACAGCTGCCATTGAAAGGTTGTGGCTAGAAACATTGGTCGAATCTTCTTTTGCTGTTATGCGAGGCATACTGTAATCTGAAGAGATCGCGAGGCAACTCTTGTGCTCAAGCGAGTCCGTGTGGCTTCGAGATTTCCTGGTCAGTAACACTGGTGATGCCGACAGTCTGAAGGACGAGAGCGAGATACGAGAATCATCTGGAAGAGAACTAGTGCTTGATTGTGATAAGGCTACCGTAGCACTAAGGTACATCTAGCAACAAGATATAGTGCGAAGACTAAAAATAAAAAAAAAAAACAAAACATATCCTTGTTCATATACCAATCCATGAGTAGATAATATGTGCGACCTAAATCCTCGCTGAATCAATGTGGGTTCCGTATCAGGATGATATGCTTGATCACATGGTCCAGTCGGACTACGATCTCGATCATACTTCTACCACGGTATTCTAGTAGATAACCGAAATCACCGGGTCAACCTTACATAACGATATGAAATGTCAGTTTCTCATGGCTATGTCACAGAGCGAAAATTTCGGGGGTTCTTGATAGGTATCCGCTGAACGCAGAAGGACCGACGAGTTCATCATCACAATTTTGAAATATTGCGGGTGCAAATGAAAACCAATACCGACACATTTGCCACATTTCAAGATAATAGTTGACGTCAATAGTTAATTCAATCATGAATAGGATAATAATTGAGAAATTTCTGCTCGAGGGATACTCCAGATAGAAGGATAATCAAATTTCGAACATGTCAGAAAACGGGTCAGGAAACCTTTTCCAAGCACCTCAACAGTATCAAACCTACGAGGCTGCGATATCCGATCTACAAAAAGAGCTGATACAAACGCGAAGCTATCAGAATTTCCAGTATCAGCTTATCACTGTTAGTTTCAACTTGCTTGTCATCGTACAAGTGATTATTGGTGCAGCAATCACCGCATTGGGGCCGTCTGGGGGTGATCATGTGCTGGCAATTACGATACTAGGTGCTTTTAACACCTCTATTGCAGGGATTTTGTCTTTACTCAAAGGAAGAGGACTACCACAACGACTAAGAAGAAATATGGCAGAGATAAGCAAAGTCCTGGACTTGATCCGAGAAAGAAAGACACTTTTAAGATACGGCAACCTGCAGGCCTCTAATCTTGCAACATCAGACCTCCTACAAGACGTCTTTCAAGCATACAATTCTATGAAACAAATTATCGAGAATAATCAACCGGACACATACACCGATGGAAATGCATCTGAACGCGCCGCAAACAGCGACCAACAACAAAGAAATGCGTTTCAAAAGACAAACGGGAAAAAAAGGCAAAGAGATGAGGAAATGGGGTCTCCCAGCTCGTAAAATGAAATAATGGAGTGCATTCCGGGTGATCATAGATCTCTTTCGGAACCAAGTCTATCCAAACCATGGCAAACCCGTGAGATGAGCCAAGGTTAAGTAGTATACAGTATCTAGTTTACCATACATAGGAAGAAACCACAATCTAGAATTGTCGAAAGAAGACTTTCCGCCACTCAATTAATGCTTCTCGGTCTGGCCAGGCCTTGATTTCAAATCCAAATCCTCCTTTAGCTGGAAAAGAATATCGCTCTATCATGCGATATGTATCATGCCATATCTAACCATGAATTGGAGTCGAGAATTGGGTATAAAAGAATCATAAAATGGCACCGTCGGATTGTAGATATTGATGACACTAAATCATGCAATGAGACGTTATATCTCCACAATTCATATTCCTCAAAGTTCCATTCAAAGTAACGGAAGGATGTGTCAATTCGTTTCCAATTATATACTTCAAAAAGTTGCTGAGTCACCTGAAGTGTCTCAGCATGCACGAGAATCAGCTGCGAGGACGCTGGGTATCGACACAGAGGTACGAAATAAAAGGCCTGATCTGCATGCTGCAATCGTTCAGAATCCCAACCTCGGCAACTTGCAGTCAGTGACTGCAGGCTCGGGCCGCGAACAACCAAGTATCTCAGTGTACGACTGTAGAAACAGTTCCAAACTTCCAGGAGTCCAGGTCCGACGCGATGATCAGAGAGTCAGAGATCGAGTCGTCAATAATGCATTTGACGGCTTACAAATTGCCGACAAGTTTTATGGCGATGTTTTCGCATACAAAGTCCCTAATGGTTCAGGGAATGCTCTTATTGGCTCAGTTCACTTTCGCGAAAACTACAACAATGCTCTGTGGGATGGACAGCAGATGATTTTTGGTGACGGAGACGGAGAAGTTTTCGATTACTTTGCTGATTCACTAGACGTAATTGTCCACGAAATTACCCATGGAGTTACCCAATACACAGCAAATCTGTGGTACGAAGGCCAAAGCGGAGCGTTGAATGAATCTATATCAGATGTTTTCGCATGTATGGCCGAGCAATGGTATCTTGACCAGACAGCTGAGGATGGGGATTGGTTGTTAGGCCAAAATCTGTTCCCTGTTGCACGAAAGGGATGCGCGCTGCGTTCACTAAAGAAGCCCGGCACAGCTTATAACAATGACAAAATCCTCAAAAATGATCCCCAACCTGGCCATATGCGTGATTATAACAACACACGTGAAGACAATGGTGGTGTACACCTCAATTCCGGCATCCCAAATCATGCATTTTATCTCGCTGCCACTACTCTTGGAGGGCGTTCGTGGGATCAAGCCGGTCACATATGGTTCAAAACTTTGACCGACTCCCGGCTCAGGCCTACAGCTACTTTCAGTGCCTTTGCTGGGCTGACTGTGGATAATGCACAGAGACTTTACGGTAACAATGTGGGTGAAGTAGTAAAGAAAGCGTGGGAAGGGGTTGGTGTTGGTGTCTGATCAGAGCATGAATGTGTAGATTCTACGACAAAAATTGTATTCTAATGTCGTAAAAGTGATATATTTGAAGCTCTTACCTATGTTTATGATCTGGGCTAGGATACTATTGGTCAAGCATATACTCGAAGTAGAAATTAGGTGAAAATATCTAACCTCAAGGCTGGCTCGCAGCGGGGAATAGACTTTAGTAACTCGTTTCGCCGGTGGAGCAACAATGGGTCCGCACTAACTTTCCGGAGCCTAGCCCCGCAGACTACCTTGCCCATGGTTAATCAAACCTCATTCTACCCCAGGTATGATAACCAGTCATTTCGATTGTGTCCGTTTTCATGAAAGCGCAAGGTCTTTGGAGCATTGGCAGACCAACGAGGCAAATTGGTAAATGTCTTGTCTGGTGCCACTGTTTCCTACTGATTAGCTGTTGCGACGAAGACTGAATACATCTATTTGGCTATAGGGTGGTACAGTCAAGTTGGTAAGACCAGAGGCCGCTACTATCCTATATGTTTCCCGGGTAGGTTCTCTAGTTTGGATCGAGATCTAGCCAGAATGTCAGTGACTTCCGCAATTCACCGTCGTCAATCAGGTGGCAAACTGACCGTTTGACATCTAGACAAGACCACATGGATGAAAAACATATTCATCATCTTCTTCTGATGATGATGATGATGGATTATACTGAACCAATGAGGTTTAAGGAGTCGCGCCGTTCACAGTTGAAGAAGAGTGTCCTGTGAGCGGTAAACGCAACTCTGGTGTAATGCTCTTATGTACATTCAATGACCTCTAGAGTAGATCATTCAAGGTCGTATGATTTTGACAAATGCATCTTTCTTTTTGTCACAGGAGGAAGTCTATTACTCATCGTGGCAAACTTGGTCGATATTGTACACTTCAAGTAGGGTATATATTCGTGTGTCTCTAAGCTTCGAAGGCCAGGAATAAGACTCATGCACCGAACTTCTTGATTGACAAAACCTCCACATATTTAGCTCTTTGAATCTATTTGAAACCAAAATCTCCTCTTTCCACACAGTCAATATGTACCGTACTAAGAACCTCCGCGTTGACGTTAATAAGTACCGGAAGGAGTCATACCTCTATGGTGACTGTGAGGATAATCAGGGATGTGTTCATCAGAGCAGCCTCAGACTTGACGACTGCATCGGAGATAGAAACGGTAAACCTTCTTTTCTTTCCCCAATCCCTTTCACAGTCTTGAGATGAGTCAGATGTTCATCAAGACCGTTTGCTAACCACCTCCATAGGTCGTTTCCAATGGGGAGGCCACGACTTCACTAAAGACGCTGATGATGTCACGTTCAACCCATCAGAGGGAGGTTCTAGGGTTCCCGTGCTACGTGCAAACTTCGACGGCATCCAGGGAGATATCAATCTAGCTGAACGGATCAATAACGAAAATGGGGAACTCCGGTTCCATTGTAAGTATCAAGCAAAGGAAAAGGAGAATCAAAAATCTAATTAATCACAGAATTTGCGCCAGGAAAGTGGAATGCAAATTCCTGCGGTTGTCTCATTAGTCTCAGTTGGAAAACAATAATTTTTAAATACTTTCCCATGGTTTTAATGTCAAAAAAAGTGCTCTATATTCGAGAACAAATCGGGGGAAAATTTTTGGTTTCTATGTCATTGTAGCAAAATTGATTCATTTCACTACTATCCTCGGAAAAGTGAATCATGAAGCATGTGCTGACCGAATGTCGAAAACTCTTTGTTATCGAGAATTCGAGGGTCAAGCAAGTTACGCCGGGTTACGGCAGCGGTGTCAGAGAATCAGGAACTACGTAGTAGGCCTTCGTGCACGGAAACTAATGTTTGATAGAACAAAGGATTATCCGCAACCACTAGGGTTAGGGTAACAGCCAAGACTATTTACTAGTAAATAGATATATCCTATATTTTAGTTGAATCTGATTGTATGTCTTCAGTGAGCTAATGCGAAGTATGAATTGGAAACTGGTGTCTCTACTGATTCGAGCAGGGTCCCACTCAAAACAGAAATGCTTCTGCTGTTTACATAAAGAAGACTTCCGTGGATATATATGTACGTTCAGAGCAGCAATCTAGTTTCCATCTTTTGTGACGTAAAACACAAGTCAAGTTTCTACAATGAAAGTATTCCATGTCTTCGCCTTTCATCTCATGCTTGTTGGCGCGATACTACCAGGCAGAGGCCATAACGTTGTCTACTAGGGGCAGAGTGCGAATGAGACTCGCTTATCTACATAATGTGCTCCCGCCGCAGGTGTTGATATGATCGTTCTTTCCTTCCTATCTGCATTTGGCAAAAGGCTATCTTCTCTAAGTGTGCAGTGTCTTATCTTCGGCGACTGCAGCAAGATCTACCTAGGAAGGGAGGGAGGGTTAGGAGGGGAAAAGGGGGGAAGGGAATTGCTTCGCTTTTCACTACGTTGATTGAGGCTCAGATTCAGGTTCCTGTTCCAATCTTCCTATAGCAATTGTGTACTTGATTGCTGCCTGGACGGCCTTCACATCTGGTTGCCATCGATCTGGATCTGAACGTGATTTTCCACCCAAGAAAAACAATAGATTTCCTCGCCTAGTTTCCGTGCGTTGATTCATACCTTCTCTCATCGATGTCCATTGCGTGCAGCGGAATAAGAAGCGTGCAACAAAGCAATACAAAAAATCCCTCTGTGAAGCTATTCCCAAGACTTAAAGATCCCTGGTTGTTTCACTTCTTTATAAAACCTCAGCATCCAGGAGCAGTGTCAACCTGGCTCGGTATTGGGACTCTCGCAGCTATTTTGGCAAAGGTTGTCAAAGCTACTCCCGCGGGAAGCAACTCCAGGCTTTAGTTTGTCAGACAGAAGCTGTCAAAGCTACTCCCACGGGAAACAACTCCAGGCTTGGGTTTCTCAGACACCGGCGTAGGCATGTGAAAGCTAGATGTAAAATTGGGTTTCTCAGACTTAGGTTTCTCAGATAAGCCTCTACGGTCGACTTTCGTCAGGCCTGACAAATTTTTATATTATAGGTAAGATCAACAAGGACTCGGAATATGCTAAAGCCATTCAACAGACACTGACTTTTATACCGCCTGGTTGGTGTTCAGTACTATGTTATTGACAATTTGGAAGTTTATCCTCCGCCCGAAAAGTGCCACAAATACCTTATTATCCCCTCACAGGTTGACACGACCCAATAATAATACAAGTAAAGCCAATCTTAAATATATGGCTATCAGCCCAGGTATGTGCGCATACTTTTATATCATGGCTGGTCACGTCCTTGATGGATAAGTTAAGCCGTACATTCTTGCCGCAATCGACGTCAATATGATTGAAGGCTACGAAGTAGCAAGGCTTCGATATGAACCCTTTCTCTTGATAACGTTGGACAAAAAGCGGATCAGACTCCTGGTTCGTGAAAGTCCTTGGGGTGCAAACGACATCGTTGCGGTTCGCACTGAAAGCTAGCCATCCCGCTTCGAGTTCGTATAAGATTGAGTCGGACCATGTACGGAAGTACAAAATAAACCCGTTCCTATCGATCTCGTTGGCTTCTACCTCCATGCGATGGTTTTTGGATTTATCTGAATCGATATGCGTAAGCCAGCAGATGACTGTCGGGACTTCATTATATGGCCTGTAAAATCTGACCTGTCGGCGAATTTGTAAACCACCAGGACTGGATGGCTTCCGTGTCCCATAAGTGTTCTGGTAGCCACTCTGAAAGTCCAAGTCATCTGGGGGTATTACTAGCCAAGAACAGCCGATTCTATAATTCTCCGAATCCGACCAATGCTCGAGCACCGGTCTAAAGCTGTCTGGTGTTGTTCGAACAACACTGGCATGGGCTCGCAAGTTTGCACGATTACCGAAGTCTAGAGTTCTTAACCCGATAATAACATTCGGTAACCCAACGAACGGCTTAGGGAAGGTGATGTCGTTTGAGCTAGGGTCGCCCCATAATGATCTCCAGCGATCAGCTTTAAGATTGCCATTCTTGACATCATGAACTCCACATAGCCACGTGGAGACAGGTGAAGAATTCGAAGAACCTTTCAGGGGTATTAGTAACTTGTATCCAGCTTTCTGTAGATCACAAACAAGCGGGTGGGTTGTGGAGAGCTGCTGGGTCATTTGAAAACGTCTCAACCACTGCCTCGTTGCCCTAACTGGGTTCCAAGGTAAAGAACAGGTATCAACGCGATGGCATTTACTGGGTGTGAAGAGTAAATAATAGGGTAGCAAGGGTGATTCTTGCACAAATGCAGAAGGGAATCGACCACTGGGCAACACACCTGGCAAACGAGCTGGAGGAGCTGACTCATCCAGTTTCTCCGTCATTCTTGTTAGCATCCATCGAATGGTACCGCGTTTTAAGTATTCTGCGGTCGGCCCGTATATTCTTTCACGATTTCTCCATTCCGCCAAACCGACATCTTCAAGACCAGCCGAGACTGAAAATCGATATAGTTGCCCCGAAATGCCAAGTAGCCTGTGCGAGTTGTCGAACTTGTTTGTGTCAATGTCGGCATCTGTCACAATATCTGCAAGGACTTGGATGAATTTTAGAATATTGGTGTCTTTTGTGATTGAACGGCTGGGTGCTGTCCCTGTGCCGATGCTAATCAAAACAGCATCTGTGATACGGTCAGGCCACAAGTCCCCTGCTTCATCATAGAGGACCTGGATTGGATTATTATTCCTTAGCCCGCCGTCTACAGACCTAAGCTGCTGGGGACCGATCATGATGGGGTCGAAAAAGGTACTTGCAGCCGACGTCGCCCGACAAGCCTCCCAGATCTTGCATTCGTCGTACAAGGTCATTAACTGGTTAGGGTTGTCATACGTTCGCAACACGGCTGGGCCAGCCATTGTTGCCTGCACAGTGGTCACGAACCTAGTAGGAACCGCAGTTATTCTGTTTTTTATTTCACTGCCAAAAAAAAGAGAGAGAAAAGAAAAATTTCGCGGGTACTTACACCTTACATGTCGTTGTAGAGTTTTCATCCTTCAACAGTGCAGTGTTGCTGTCAAGACTCTTTCCGTCTATGACCTGTTTTATGGCACTTTCGAGCGCTTCATGACTAAACCTGCCACTTACACGCCACGTTCCCAAGAGTCGTTGTAGGAAGCTCTGGGGTCTTGGGGTAAAGGCAACCTCAGATAGCCTGAGATAGGCGTCTTCACATTCATCGAGTGTCATGTGCAGTCGTCAAGCATTACCGCAATCAAACCGCCTGTGCTCGTTCCTCCAATCATGTCAAAATATTGCCATGGTTGAATTGTGTCGCCAGTGGTGCTTGTTCTATTCACATTGCGCATTATTTCCTTGATAATTTCAATTGATGACAGGCCACGATTGCCCCCCCACGTCGAGAGAAAGGAGCCGGAGCCGGCGTTGGTCAGACTCCATGATTTAGTTAGCAAGTAGACTGACTACGATGCTAATGAAAGATGAGTGGAAAATTGTAGGCTTCTTGTGCATAGGTCGGGACTGAAATATTTCGCTTGTTAGCCGCTTGTAAGGCAAGGTAGATGAGATGAGCTTGACGTAAGGGTCAGGCCACAACCATCACGTCAAGCTCACCCCCATACCCGGAGTCTGCTCCAGAGCTGGAACCATGACACCAGTGGTTGTAGATTATATTATATAGCAAATAAATGCTGCCTCAGGCATCCACTTAGTCACCTGACAAATTCCACGTGACAAGATCAATATCAAATGCGGAGAACTAGCAGTAACTTATTACACCGCCGTACGATAAATACGGCGATCCGAAGTCGGAAGACCCAGCAAAAAGAACCGAAAGTTATGACTCTTTCCCGCAAGAGCTTCTTTTCCCCTTCTCCATCCCCAGAACCTCACCTCGTCTCAATTATCAGTTGAGATCGAGAACCAGCAACTGAATTTCCTTGTCTTCTCTTACTGTCTAGTGAGAGAAGTCAACTGAAATTCACAATGGCTTTTCGCCGTACCCTGGCCAAGCCAGCGGCTGCTGCATCTCAGATATCAACCGCCTCCGCCAGACCAGCCGCCAAATCATTCCTCGCTCGCAATGGCACCCGATCAACTAGCAGCTCGACCTCTGCATTGGCCTACAAGGCTATGCACCGCCGCTCTCCTCTAAAGCTGCCCGTGTCCGACAATGCTCCTCAATGGGACGCTCCGGCCGCCGTTTCGTCCATCTTGTACGAGACACCACTGCCCTCCACAAACCCGCCCAAGCGACACATCCTGAACTGCCTCGTCCAAAACGAACCCGGTGTCCTGTCCCGTGTCTCTGGTATTCTGGCTGCTAGAGGGTTCAATATCGACAGTCTGGTCGTCTGCAACACCGAAGTCGCCGACCTGTCTCGCATGACCATCGTTCTCCGCGGTCTGGATGGCGTCGTCGAACAAGCCCGTCGCCAACTCGATGATCTTGTCCCCGTCTGGGCCGTGCTAGATTACACCGAAGCACCCCTCGTGCAGCGCGAACTGCTGCTCGCTAAAGTGAGCACGTTGGGCCCCGAGGCATTCGAAGAATTGCTCAAGCACCATCGTGAAATGACCTCTGATGAGGGTACGGGTGAGAATGAACATGGCGTTGCTATTGAGGACTCGCATTTCCATCCTCGAAATATCCCTGCTTCTCAAGCGCTCAGACATAAGCATGAGCATCTTGATGCTATTACTCGTCTTACGCATCAGTTTGGCGGTAAGGTTTTGGATATTAGCACTAATAACTGTATTGTTGAGGTGTACGTTCCCCCTTCCCCCTTCTGTGCCATTTGTTCCGCTAAACTAATGATGACAGATCCGCCAAACCATCCCGTATCGACTCCTTCCTCAAACTCGTCGGTCCCTTCGGTATCTTGGAATCCACCAGAACCGGTCTGATGGCCTTGACTCGCTCCCCACTCACTGAAGTTACCGAGGAAGTTGAGAAGGAAGCTGCTGACGTTGTCGATGCCAGCACTTTGCCTCCTGGTTAAGATTAATTGTGTCAATATAACTATGTGCTGGAGTATCAGGGCTGTCTTCTCTTCTTTTTGGACGGTATTTTCATAGTTAAAATTGAAAGCTTTCAGTTGTATCTAAAGAAGAAAAAGATTGTTTCCATAAAAATGCCGGTTTCCCAGGTCGCTAGTCGTAGTAGTGACAACGCCAAACACCCATCAAGTATACATCCATTCGTGAAAATATGAGTAAAAAGCAGGAGTATATAGCAATCGCTGACCAGAAAACGCTAAATCCGAACCTTGGCACCAATCCCTTTACCCTGATAAAACACCGTCGTCGAATACTCGCCCAACGTAACGCCAACCTTAGCCTTTGCGTCCATCAATAATGTGCCTCCCAGCGCTCTTCGGACGGCATCATAACCGACCCCGCCGAAGTCAAGAGTGACGGGCAGTTTTGGTGTTTCTGATTCGCCTGGAGGAACGCCAAAGGGGAGGTCATAATCTATTCGCCCAATGGGTTCAGTGTGGTTGTAGAACGCCGTTGCGTCTATTTTGTCGATATATAGAGTCGAGTGGCGGAGAGGAGATACGAGGGTGAAGACGGCCGTGGAGGACCAGAGATGCAACTTTAGGTAATATGTTAGCAAGGATACATGTGAATAGCAATGAAAAAGCGTACCGTTGCGTCCTTGATGAAATGCGGGTTGCCCTCATCATTGTCATCGTCGCCATCACCATCATCTCCAGGGGCTCCCAACTTTGGAACCATAAAGTCCACACTAATGCCTGACAACGCTTTGCCTATATCAGGCAATCCAGGTAGAGAACCTTCATGAGCTTGTAGTGTCACTGTAGTATTCAGACCTGTAGAATTATGTTTAGCATAAGTCTAAGGACGTGGGGCCGAGAAGTAAATACCAGAGATGTAGCTAGAAAGAAGCTCACGGCCTGCAATGACACCAATGTCACCACCGGCAGCCAGAGGACTCCATAAAGCCTCAAAAACAATTCCAATGTTGTCTCCCGGAACAACTGACAGATCACGCCCCGTCACATGTGCAAGAGCGGTTTCGTTGAATACCATCAAGCAATCAATATAGGGTATGCTTGCAGAATATGGCGTAGGATTGGTAAAGTTGACCGTAGCTTGCAAAGATATTGTCGATGGTGTCGTATGTAAGATCTCGAATGATTCAAGTTTCGGCTTGATCAAACCTCCAATGGAGCTTCCGAACGAGGCTATTGAGCACAAAAGAACCAAATTAGCGTCTTTGGATTTGCGTAGTTTGATGGCCTAGGAGAACAGCCCACGTTTGACATCTATGGTCCCTTGCGCTGGGATATCATGTATAATGAATTGACCCAACGTAGTTGCCAATTCTCCATCCACAAGTGCCTGCAGATCTAGTTCGATGGGGTCGCTTCCGAACAATATTGATTGCACCACGTCGGAGAAAACATTGCTGTCGGTGACTTGTATAGGGCCGTCTTTGATTTCGAAGGTGACCAATAATAGCGGACGGGTGCTGTCTGGATCATCAATTCGGGTTGCATTGGAAGGCTGCCACTCGCTCAGATCAAGAATGCCGAATTGGTCGCCCTCGTAATAAATGTCGACGTTTGCTCGCACATGAGGAATGTCCACGTCAAAGTTCATTTCTTCGGGTAGCTCAACCATTACTTTTACCATTGCAGACACTTTCGGCTGCGCCTCGGGAGAATTTGGCTCCGCAAATGGGTCTGGCAGAGAAAAATGAACATCTGTCATGGAGAAATTCTTGATCAATTGGCCGAAATCGTGACCGGTCACGGGTACTGGAATGGTAACACTCTTTAGCAAATCAACCATCCATGCGGGAGTTGATGAAGAAGGTGCATCGCCGCCCCGAACGTAAATAACAGTCTTATGTTCTTTGAGATAAGCCGAAATGATCAGATCAAGAGGTGAATCTTTCTTTCCCGGACAGACCCTCGTCAATTCTGATGGTAGTCGCCGAACGATACCGCTGACATCAACGACTGCAGGCAATGCGGGCTCCACGTTGACAGTTTCTGTGGTCACATCAGCGACCAGGATATGCGGATCACTCGGTATACAGTTCGGGAGGAGGATGTCGAAGCCCAAAGGAGGTATAACCACAGATAGGGCATAATCGTTTGAAATGCTGACAGCAACTTCCACAGCAATTCCGGGATCCTGAGGATTCCAGGGGTTTTCATGCACGTTCAACTTGTCTATGCTGAAAGATGGTAGGTGGGGGATATCTTGTTCTGTCATTTGGTCAGTAGCTAGAAATTTAGATCAACGAGGACGGGACTTACCAGTAAAGGCCAGATCAGTGGTTACTGTTTGACTGCCGAACTTCAAAATGCCTGATCTTATGTTGACATCCGCGGTACCCTGCACACGAAGTTGGGCAAGCCGCCCATTCATCCAATCATCCGCAACCTGGCGAATACCAGCCACATCCCCAGATTGCAAGTTGGCTACAATGTCGATGAAGTTTGAATGTCCTTCTCTGATGTTTACTTTGACTGCCGGCAGAAAAGCGCGGCCAAGAAGGACATTGTCGTATTCGGGTAGATAGACGTCGACTTGCGTCTTGCTAGTCTCGACTTCCTTGGCAATCCATGTTGCAATCCTGCCAGTGCTTCGTACAAATGGATGTTTGACCCGCGATCCGTCTAGAGCGAAGTCACCTTGAACCCTTATGGATACTCCTTCGGATGTCGCCGAGTCCAAGGCGATTCGCTGAGGTTTGAAGACGGCCGCTTCTTGTGCATATCGCTTAACTGCAGCTGGCGCCGCAAACCCAAACACCAACGTCAAAAAAGCAGCAGCAAGTAGAGTCGTTATCGCAATGATTATAGGCCATCGGCGACGTCGCGGATGCTTGGTCGGATCTTCAATAGAGTGGGTCGTTGATGCTGATGAACGCCTTCGGTTGTCGGTGCCATAGGATATGCTATAGGCATTTTCGTGTCGCAAAAGAGGAGTCGATTCGGAGCTTAGTTGAAAGGATGGTGAATCTGGTCCTTGGTGATGATGCTTGTGCGAATATGAGGTGTCTCGAGAGTCCGTGGAGGCCCTACTCAACAGCGGGGCCGTGCTGTCGTCAGCCATCATGAAGGTGATTTCGCATCAATGAGGCAGGACGGTTTCAAGCACTCAATGCATAACTTCAGATATTGTTGTTATATCCTAGACGATCAAGAAGTGGTATGACCATGATGTAGCTAGCACAGAGTGATGTAGAGGAGTTTCCTGTGTGCTTGCGAAACAGGACATCCATCGGGACTAGACCAGATCGGGACGTTGTCACGTGACTGTGCTTGTCGCACGAGACCATCACATTACACCGATCCAGACAGTACTTGCTTGAATCTCAAGTGATCTAGCAGGAAGATAGAAAAAATACCAAAACAATATGATCCTCTACCAATGGCCAGTTCCATCTCAAAGGCATTCAAAGATTGTGAAGATTGAGATGATAATCCGGGGATGACGCTTTGAGTTTAGGCTATAACTACTAGCTTGGACCAATGGCAGCTTAGTCAAAGAGTTTAGGTAATATAAGTGATGGCGGTGACTCAGGGCTATCGTCAACAATTCTTTCTTATATTTCGCTGCCCTTCTTCTTGCCATTGACTCATATTTCCCTCAACTGGCGCAGATAACACCCTTTCCCAAGCTTCGCGTGAGCTCTTTTACTATTTCTGAGTTCTAATCAGCATCATGGCTACAAGCCTCAACATCGGCGCAGTCCGCACAGGACTCGCACCCCGATTGACACAAGCCAAACCACGAACCTCTATGCTTCGACGAAACTACACCTCCGCTACAGCCACCACACCACCAGTCTCCCCATTTGCTCCTCGCCATTTCCTCTCAATCGCGGACCTGACACCAGCCGAATTCACAGCTCTCGTTCGCAATGCCTCGCAACACAAAAAGACCATCAAAAGCGGTTCCGTGCCGCGGAATTTGCTAGGCGCACTATCCGGTAAAACGGTAGCAATGATGTTCAGTAAACGAAGCACCCGAACCCGAATCTCGACAGAAGGTGCCGTGGCACAATTGGGTGGTCAGCCCATGTTTTTGGGTAAAGATGATATTCAATTGGGCGTCAACGAGTC
The DNA here is from genome assembly GCA_001305275.1 of Talaromyces verruculosus. Classification (NCBI taxonomy): domain Eukaryota; kingdom Fungi; phylum Ascomycota; class Eurotiomycetes; order Eurotiales; family Trichocomaceae; genus Talaromyces; species Talaromyces verruculosus. The sequence goes on along the minus strand of LHCL01000052.1, from coordinate 179,365 downwards.
GTTATACGACACAGCCGTCGTGGTGTCGTCAATGGTGTCGTGTATTGTTGCTCGGGTTGGTAAACACCAAGAAGTGGCGGATTTGGCGAAACATTCTACGGTCCCCGTTATCAATGCTCTGTGTGACTCGTTTCATCCATTGCAGATTGTTGCCGATTTCCTTACGATTCATGAGACTTTCTCTGCGCGCCCCACCGCCGGATTGAATAGTTTGGGTATGGAAGGAATGAAAATTGCTTGGGTTGGAGATGCGAATAATGTCTTGTTTGATATGGCTATTGCCGCTGCTAAGATGGGTGTTGACCTCGCCGTCGCTACGCCAAAGGGATATGAAATCCCATCTACGATGCTTGAGATTATCAAGCAGGCGGGAGCGGGCGTTAAATCACCCGGAAAACTGATACAGACCAATGTCCCCGAGGAAGCCGTCAAGGATGCCGATGTCCTAGTCACGGATACATGGGTATCTATGGGTCAAGAGGAGGAAACAATCAAACGAATGCAGGCCTTTGAAGGTTTCCAAATTACATCGGAACTTGCTCAGCGAGGTGGCGCAAAGAAGGATTGGAAGTTTATGCACTGTCTGCCCCGTCATCCGGAAGAGGTTAGCGATGAGGTGTTTTACAGTCGTCGGTCGTTGGTCTTCCCCGAAGCTGAGAATCGGTTGTGGGCTGCTATTTCGGCGTTGGAGGGATTTGTCGTTAATAAAGGAAAAATCGAGTAACTGCATCGTTATGATGATATAGACGTCGAACACCCAAATTTGTCGCAGGAAATCTCACTTATAGACTTATAGTTACAAATCTATGACGAGTTCCATGACATTGAAAACCCAATTTCAGTTCAATTATGAGTTATCAGAATGCCAAAATGTCCGTTCTGATGAATCGGGACCGAAGCCGAGAATACTATGGCCGACTAACGTGTTCCAAGATAACCTAGCTATCAACAGGAACCAAGATCTACTACAGATACTCCAGGATATTTCCTAGAAGCATACATATATCTGACAATTTTATAGCGAGTGGCACCCAATCTATGATGCATGATGAAGCTTGGAATCTTCAGTAGCTTACCAACTGGGCAGTATCTCGGACAGCCTCAAACCTCAATTTTGGGTTCAAGCACAGCCATGGGGACGCTTCTCCCAATGGAAGATGCACATGTGGCAAACGCCGCCGAGATGGGACGAATGTCAGCTCCGTATCTTTATCCATGATCTGATATTGTGGTACAGGATGTGAACAGTCAATTGGGGGAGGGGTTGTGTAACCAATGACTACGTTGACAGTCAACATTGGAAGGCGATGCTTCTCGAGCATCCTGCCCATCAGCAGCACGAGAGCATAAGGAGTATCATCGAGCACTTGATATTCAATATCAACACCATATGGATGTTCCCCTCATTATTCACTCAACAAGGGTTGTTAGGCGAAACATCTGAAAAATCTTTTCCTGCGAGCTCAAGCACAATGAGAAACATCACAGCAGTCGTCACCCACTAAGCCCGCTCTGGACACAGATAGCAAACATCTCCGGCATCCCCGGCGTTTCGATAGGAGTTTTCCACGAAGGCGAGATTATTTTCCGTGACTCAATAGGATACTGAGACCTTGAGTAGAAGTTGTCCTCAACAAGCGATACGATATATCCCATTGGATCTTTGCCAAAGGCCTTCACGGCTAGCATCTACGGCAGCCTCGTTGATGAAGGAGTGGTAACATGGGACCCGCCGATTAGGGACATACGTACTGCCTGATTTCAGCAGTGGGTCTTCAGAGATTGAGACTTTGATCAACGCGGTTGATCTTTTGTCTCATCAGACTGGGATTGCGGGAGGGGAGTCACTTTATTTTCATGCGCAGCCTCTCTTGGACGATAAAATTGTCTCCAGTGTCTTAGGCAGGATCATGTCTCGATATATCCACGATTTCTGGATTCTCGGTGTTTTCTTCGTAGACTGAGAACTACCAAATATAAAAAAAGAAGTGATATTCTAGAAGTGATATGTAGTCCCCGGCTAATCCTTCAATCATAGCTGTAAACTTCGGCATATCCGAATCGCAAATCGCGGGGAAAGCTAGCGCCCCAGAAGCGATCAAAGAGTCCCTTGAAGTAAATGGGGGATTTCCTTGATTCTAAGCTCGAATCTCCATACCAGATGAATGTTCTATTCAACAGAAAATGCGCGTGTCCACCTCGTCCACCTGAAGATTTGGCCATCTACCAGATCGGCCTCGGATTATCCGAGTGGACGCCTTGTAGTCCTGGCACATTACTTATAGATTTACGACGAATAGAGAAGAGAATGATTGATTAAATAAGCTTGGCCCTGCATATAAGTTGTACTAAAACTATCCTAGCTTCTACTTATCTCAGCTTGACAACTTGCGTTGCTCGTTCCTTGCCATATCAACAGGGCACTGGACGCAGCTCACACAGAAAACAACATGGGTTTCAAAGACCAAAGAATAGCCATCATCGGCGGCGGCCTGGGAGGCATGTCCTTCATCAACGCCGCCCTACACGTCGGTCTCACCAATGTGGAACTCTACGAACGAGCCGCGGAATTCAGCGAAGTCGGCGCCGGAATCAACATCACTCGCAACGCAAACACAATCCTCGATTCGTACGGATTGAAAGAGACTATGCTGAAAAAGTCGACGCATGATTTACCATACTACATGGAATATCGGAATTATCGGAATGGGGAATATCTGGGGCATGTTGATGAATCCGAGGATCCAAAGGCGAGATTGTTGCATCGTGCGCATCTTTTGGATACGTTGAAGGAGCGGGTACCTGATAACAAACTTCATCTCAATAAGAAGTTAGCTAGTGTTAGTAGAAGCGAAAAGAAAGGATATCGGCTGGAGTTTCAGGATGGTACAATTGCCGAGGCGGATATTGTCGTGGGTTGTGATGGCATCAAGTCTGCTGTGCGAGAATATATGGGCATCACTGATCATCCAGATTACTCGGGTCAAATGGTCTATCGTGGGTTTGTCGAATACGACGACCTACCGAGCGAGACGGCACAATTGTTGCGGGTAACGACGAATTTCCGCGGTCCTCAGAGACATATATTGGTCCTCCCTATCGGAAACGAAGAGTCGGGCACCACCAAAGCAGCAATTATTGGATTCATGTCTGAATCGCTCGAGGATTGGACTTCGGAAAACTGGATGTCACGGTCAGAGATTGATAGATTGCATGATCATGTCAAGGCCTGGTGCCCGGCTGTACAGGACATTATTGCTGGATTGCGCAAGAGTTCACTGGATGGAAAGATGATGAAGCAGGCGCTCTATGTTCGAAAGCCGGTGGACAAATGGTTTGAGATGAATGAAAGAGATGCCTCGTCTGGAATCATCCTGCTAGGTGACTCTGCTCATTCAACATTGCCTCATCAAGGTCGGTCTCTCCATGACTAGATGGCTTATCACACGCTAACTGGGTTTCTAAGAAGGTCAGGGATCATGTATGGCTATCGAATCCGGCATCGCACTCGCCACCATCCTCAGATACTGGAAGAACAACGATTTGGACGCCGCATTCCAGTTCTACAAGGACCTTCGCAAGCCACGCACAGACCGAATCACACATACTAGTTACGAAGTAGGCAGACTAGCGAGCGCTCAGGATCCAGATTCGCTTGACGACAAGTTCAACCCGAGTGCAATACGAGAGCGCATGCGATGGATTATGGATTATGATGTTTTGGCTGATTTGTGGGCGAGGAATGAGGTGGTACAGTGTATGGAGTCGCCGCAAGAAGCAGAAAATAGGCCGATTCATGTGTCGTTGTAGTTGAGTACTCCATATTAGACGTGCTAGTGATATGATATAGAGTACATTCAAGCGAGCCGATGGCTAGCCGACATTTATGGGCCATCCATGTCTATATCAACCACACAGCTCAATCAATCCAATTGACATATTCAATCTGGATGTACTTGATATCTTTAGCAAGTCTGTAGATGTACCGAGCCTGCAAGTCGTGATGCCAATGTCCAAAGGTATGCATGAATTGCAGGGGAGCTACTCCAGTCAGACAATGTGTCGACTCATATATCCACATTTCTATCCTTTCTATCCTCTGAGATAGATGTTCTCATGTTAGTGAAAGATGAAGAATTGACAGGTGACGTTCAGATGTTGGCGTCTAAACAACCCGAAGAGAACCGACTCCGCATTTGACATGTGATTCGTTCCCGCCTTCCTCGTCAACTACATCAACTCTCTTCCTCCTAACCATCTCACGAATATTTACCTTAATTTACAATAACCCTGCAATCGACTCTGGAAATTATATACCAGAGTATCTGAATATGGATGTATGCGAGAATCTAGTACCGCGCTTGATCACCCTACTGACAAGTACTTTGTATAGAACTACCGGCCATCGTCCCATAGCCCTTACCGGTCCAGACGCTCTCATCCAGCCCTAAACCACATCTCGCTCGCACCACTTACGCCGCGATTCCCAATCGACGACTTACCGGATCAAGACGATTACTTTCAATCCGCCCATGGACAATCTACTTCATACCTTTCCAGCTCTTCAGTTCCGAACACACCACCCATCTTGTCGCATTCACGCGCTAGCTCTCGAACGCGACATCATAGGCGCACCAGGAGCTCGAATCATGCGCTCAGCGACACCGATCTTCGCAGTCTAGGTTCTCGAAGGGAGATACAGCAGCAACAAGTTCAGCAGCCCAGAACGTCAAAATCAGGGACCCAAACACCGTCTGCAGCGAAAAGAAAGTCACAGGATTCCGAATGGCTGCTTCGAGCGGGTCTGGCGCTCACTTCATCGACCAGGGAAGAGAAAGGGCAGAGTTGGCTAGTGAAGAGGGAGAGTTCGACCAGTCTAGTAGCCGAGACAGAGCCGGATGTGATTCGGACAACCCGCCATCATCGACGGGGTAGAAGTACGCCTTTTCTCCGATCTGCGCGGTCTTCTGCTGTGTCAACGCCGGCAGCGCTATCGCGACACCCTTCGAGGTCTCGCGAGCATAGTCGCTATGCCAGTCGCGCAGATTTCACCATGACGGCAATGGGCGTAGAAAGTGGTGGTGCATCTAGGCATTCACGCAAATCTAGTATGGGAAGTTATCATGCCACACTTCCAGATTTTGTGGACGAACGAATCCGGGCTGAAATCGCCTCTATTCATGGCCGTAATCTAGATGATTACGACGATGACTATGATGATGATCACCTATCTGGATCATCGTCCTACGATTCAGAGAATGGAACAGATGATGAAATGGACGAAAAGGAGTTTCAACGTTTGACACGCGAGCGAGGATTTGGTCTTGGAACTTGGGTAGACCAATTTGTCAGTTGGACGTTGTTTGGTGTGGAAGAGGATTTCTCCGCATCACCACCTCCTGTGTCTGAAGAGGTGTCTAGTCATCATGCCACTGTTGCTTTTGAGCCGGCTACTGCGTTACATCAAGAGGAGGCTACTGATGATGATTCGCGGAGTGTCATCAATCACGATGAGGCTACTGATCCAATAGAGAAAGCCGGAGAGAAAGGAGGGTGGGCTGATGCAAGTTGGTTTCTGAGATTAGCCAAAAAGGCAATCATTTGATTATATCCTCAGGCGTTCAGGCTTTTTAGTGATGTGTACAGATTAACACTAACTGTGGAAGTTTTCCTTTTGTTTACGATTTCATGACCTGGCGTCGATATCAACGTACATACTCCCTGATGGCATGTAAGTTGATGCAGTGTTGATTTGGCACACTTAGGTACTATTTAGTATTACAAGACTTGTGCACGAGGTGCATAATATTGCATGGAAGTAGCCATACATGTATTGTAGTCATTTTTTTACCGTAGAAGTATGGGTATCGATGCTCCCAGAAATGGAGATGGGAACAGGTCAGGGCTATACTGGTGATGAATCAGTCAAGCCGTGCTATTTGTACATCACTGCAGGCTCCCCATGGTGGTAATAGACTGAAACGGCTGTTAATGGTTTCAGCGGTGCTTGCTTGAATGATGGCCAGGCCTACCACCAGAGGTAGTGAGGACTTGAACCACCACATGTCGTGGGGACTTCAACAGTGAAGACTAGAAGGGTAAATTTTAAGAGGTAGTATGTCATATAATGATCGAAAATGTGTAGATACGGTGATATATGGGGAGCATCCAGGTGCCTCAACTCTTCGAAATAAGATGATCGAGGGCGAGTATCCTTCTATTCAACAAACAAACTTGCAATTTCCGAACCAACACTGTCTGTCCCTGGAGCTAGGGAATGCCCATTGCTGCTCTAGCTAGCCGTCTACACTGGTGCTTTTCAAGCGAACCAAGGCGAATGAAGACAGAGTCTTGAGTGTTGGCTCCAGGTATCTCGGCATTCTACATGCCTTCCAGGCTTGGATACACCTGTGGACGCCTGCATATGTAATTCGTTGTTGGTTCAAAGTTATAGCACATAGGTGGTTAGGCCAGGAGACATGTGTTTGTAAAATATAGTAGTTGTGCATTAGAGCATCATTATTGGAACCCCTAGCTCGAAGCTATAACAATATCAGTAGTATTTGCAGGACATTATTAGCCCTAATAACGTTTGGATACTACATTAACTGTGCCACATGTCCAACCAACATTCTGTGCGGATAGTATTTATCCAATATTACGCAGGTTGGTCTTACTCTTTAGGTTTACGGCCAAATAACCCTAATTAGGGCAAGCATCGGCGACTTGCCTTTCCTTGCCATGCCCTTTTCGATGGAAATATGCTCAAATTCTTTTTTTTGCTCCTTTCAGAGATGCTCAAAGCTTTTAGTCAAAATTTAAAATAATGATTTGATCCCTGATCAAATAAAGGGCAAAGGTGTGCTGAAAAAGGCGTCGCTCGAATTCGACGCCTCAGTAATGAGAATCAATCAGAAAAGGAACTTATAGTTATTCTAGAAGCTGAAGCTGTAGACATCAGAGTGAAATCTCGGCTTTACATAATTCTCAAAGATCTGAAGAAATCTTGATTATGAAGGTCTGACTAATGCTTGTTGTAACCCTCGTAATCCCCGCGTTCTGTCCCAGGATATCCGATTGTTCCCACGATTGATATGTGCGAGAGCAGCGTCTAGCTACTGGCTAAACGTCTTGGTCTTCCTGGCCCAGCGGTATGAGTCAAGCGGTGAGGCCCTGGAAATGTCCCTTCAGGATCGATACGTGACATCGAGCCGAGTTTATCACCTCTTTTGAACCCTCTAATGTGTAGATAGCATTCGGAATTCTAACGTCATGTAGATGGCACGATTGTGCATATCTGCAAGCACTCCCGAAATTAGTATGTCGGTACATCTTAGCAATCACTTGAGCCTATCTCTGGATGAGATTGGGTGCACTTCGGCTATTGAAGAGCGAAATCAGATCAAAGGTAGTGCACAGCTACTTCGTGGCACCCTAGCATCGACATCTGTCAGTTTTTACACAGAAACCGTTAACTTACAACTAGGTCAAGGAGGATGGACCGCAACTGGTCAAACGCGTAAGACTTCGAAACGCCCCAAAATGTACCATAACCCTCCCCCCCAACAGGAGTCTGTTTCAGGGGCCTTCACAATAGCGGTGTACACTGTGTATGTGAATATGGACATATTTTCTTTTTCCATTTCTAGCCGGTGTTTCAAGTGGACTGAAATTTAGTCTTTCTATCCTTCAGTCATCTTCGCTTCTTCGCTTACCTAGGTAGCTCGATGTAACTACATACGGATTCTTTGATGGATATGTACCTACACGGAAATTTGAAAAGCATCGAACGGCTAAATGCCGGCCGGGTGCTTCACTCGGATCCATATAACCTTATTACGTATGTTAATATCAAGACCAAAAAGAGGGCATCTGTCGTACGTTGTTCGATGCTGCAAGATGTACTGAACATGCGTGCCTTGTGGCGTCCAAGTGGGGAGAAAAGCAAGTCCCAAAAATTTGACCTTGAGAAAAAATAATCGATACTTCTATAAAAATACTTGGTTAATGCAGGGATTTATTGAAAAGCAAAGACTCAATTGGTTGATCGGAGGTGGTCAGTGTTCCAATTCTTAGTTCTTATTTTTGAGGCTTGTCCTATCACCTGTGTTTGCTTTTCTTTTGATTTTTATTCTTCTCTTTGCCTTTGACAGCTCGGAGGATTGTAACCTCGGTACCTAAACGGAGTAGAAGTAGCCATTTAGCTCTATTATTTTCTATACAGAGGAAGAAAAAGGACTGTGTCGGATAGCCTTCCGATGTCAAATAAATCAACAAATTCGGAAAGCTCGACGTCAAATGCCCTACAAGTTAAGTAACGATTAATCCGAATTCGCCGACTGTGTGGGCCATAGCTTTGTCCTATCCCCCTAAATGCATTTTGACAAATCTAGAATGATCTCTCATAGGTGCTTCGGGGCTTTGTACGAAGTGCATGTGGTTGGCTGTAGATATCACTCACAATATATTGACTTGCATGACATATGTAGCATAACCCAGCAGAAAGATGACGCTGTCCAGATCGAAGCACATGTAATTGATAGGAATGCAATTCTTTTTTCGTCTTATTTAATTATATCACCAGTTTGTCTTAGTATGGAGCAACTCGACAGTTCGAACTTAGGGCTAATTACAAAAACAATCTCTCACTAAATGTCAACCAATAATGTCAGGCTTGACCAAAGACCTAATTTAATCTCTCGGATTCTCAATTCCTCATTATTTTTGTTTCATCTGATCCTTGTTTATTGATCATTGCCGTCTGTGTCCCATCCGCCCTTTTTCGGAGATATACATACCGTAATGATTGATATGAGAGGGTGGGATTGAGAGACGGGAACTTTTATATTGCTTTGTCATGGGCTCATGTTGCATGTGAACCGTTGCCTACATGAGAGTGGTGAGTTGGCGGGCGATTCTCGTGTTGAATCAGTTGACAACTTGACATACCTTGGGGTATATATACACCATTCTGCGGTGGGGGCCAAACACCATACTACCTAATACCAAATTGGTGGATTTAGTCAACTACAGTTTCTATCAGATATTCGACCATCCTACCATATACCACGACTGAGACCATTCGAAAATGGAATCTTCGCCTTCAAATATTGACCGCGTTCTTGAAAACCCACAACCATCGGATCATCAGGGTAACATCGAGGCTGATGTTCGTTAGTTGACATCTCATCATAGTTTGTGAGGTTGAACGTATCGATGACTGACGGAAGTAGGATCGTCTCTCTAGTGACTCCGATTCTGCTTTTCATGGCTCGTAAGTGGCTTACACATTGCATTATCATCATATTCAACAGACAAGAAATAACATACATACAATTAGTATAGGAGATGATAGTTATACGTCGTCGATTTCAACAAGCGTGAGAAATTACAAGTAGGTTTAGAGCCATCAGTATGTTTTCGATAATGCTAATATTGCGGTCTCATTAAGGTACGAGGTATGACATTAAACGTCAGCGGTATGTTCACATGGCTGATTCCATCAGAATGGGCGGAGGTATCATGCCTTTAGAGAAGGACTACATCTCTTAGTGAGTTCATTCCCTTACAGTGAAGTCAACTTACAACGCCTGACACTAGATTTCATAGCCCAACGACGAAAATGAACAAGCTCGAATGGATCTCGCGCACCATATATACTTGATGCTTACCGGCGGGAAACTGTATCTGTCTCCGTTGATCCAACCGCAACGAGTGCTTGATCTTGGTACTGGGACTGGTATGTTGCAAGACTATGATTACTCAGGCATATGAAAGCTAATCTTAGGAATAGGGATTTGGGCAATTGATTTTGCAGAGTATGTGTGTCGTCAGTACTAGCATATGTCTACATTATGCTGATTATTTTACCTAGTGAACACCCGAATTCAACTGTCTTAGGTATTCTCTCCATATCCCTCCGTGGTCATTACTAACCTGAGGTAGGCAATGATCTCAGCCCTATACAACCATCATGGTAAGATACATACAACAACCCGCTACTGATGCTCTCAACTAAGAACAAAGGGTCCCGCCAAACCTCCGCTTCGAAGTCGACGACTACGAAAGCGAATGGTCCTACTCCACCAAATTCGACTTCATCCACGGCCGCGAAATGGAAGGCATGGTGAAGGACTTTGATCGCCTCTTTGCGCAATCCTACAAGTACCTAAACCCGGGCGGATGGGCCGAGTTCCAGAGCATCGAGCTGAATTGCTTTTGTGATGATGACTCGAGGCAAAAGGCGGCTGCTTGGGTGAGGTGGAGTGAGAATCTGCATCGGGCGGCGCGCACGTTTGGAAAGAATATGAGGACGGTGAGGACGTGGCCGGATAAGATGAGGGACGCTGGGTTTCGAGATGTGCAGAGTGTCGCGTATCCTGTTAGTCCCACCTGTTTGTCCCCTTTTCTCCTGATTCTGAGTAAGCTGACTGGTGGAATTGTAGCTACCATTCAACCCCTGGCCCAAAGACCCCAAACTCAAGGAACTCGGCCGCTACCAACAACTGCACATGTTCGAGGGCATGGTCTCGTACAGTCTACGCCTTTATACAAACGTGCTGAAATGGCCCAAGGAAGAAGTCGAAGTATTGTTGAAAGATGTACAAAAAATTCTCAAGGATCGTTCATGCCATATCTATACGTTGGTGCATTTTGTTTATGGGCAGAAGCCTGCTGATGCGACGGATTGATTTCAGTATTTGAAAACTTGCAAGTATTTGTGAGGTGCTTAGTTTCGGGCTTAGGGATTGAAAGATTTTTTGGACATAATGATTGACGACTTATCCTGAGAGGAATTCAAATGTAGAATGAGGGCTACTTGTAACATAATACCATAAATACCGTAATTAACGTCATATATCTCAGTAGGTGGAGTGTTTACTAACCGTGATTGACTAGCGTAGTAATGTAATTACACAACGTATCAAATATCCTGACGTCATACACAAGAACTAATCTTAAGGCATATGCAGAAGACTGTTTTACGCATAGATTCAAGTAAATAAACTTGTAGGAAAGCAATGTAGGACAATTAATTTTCTTCTCCTAGGGGGTTTGGGTTGTCCTTCGTTGCCTCCCAAATGCCTTTCAGTAGGATCAAGGACCTCCTCGAGTAAGGTCCTTCTCCCTTTCATCATCATCAAGGCAAGGGTATGGCCTTATGTATCAGCTTTGGGTCTGCTGGCGATAAATTCTGCAATTCGCGACGATGCCCAGCTTTGCCTCGCTAATATCAATATCTTGTATACGTCCCGCAAAAACCATGCCTTTCAGTTAATCACATCATCAAGGCATTTATGGGATCCTTGAAGCCTGTGTGTGCGCCACAAGCGCACAAATATATCGTGGTATTTCCCAGCCATTGCTGGATCGTATTTCTTGCAGTCCGGATTACACCACAATCATCCAGCCATCATCAAGATGAGGGTTACTTTTCGCCGTTTTTTTTTTTTTTTTTCTCTCTCTCTGTCGGGGGAAGCCACCGCTTGAAATCGAGTGCATTTCGCAAGCCATGCCTATCTTGGGGCCTGGTCTTCTTTTTGTAAACATTTCTCTGCAATTCGCAAATAACCTTTTAGTCGTTGGATGCTGGACCCCATCCAAATCGCCGTCAAGGGGCGAGAAACGACCGACATGCTCAGCTTGTGCTGAGATGGGGTCTTTGTAACGCTCAAGGGATGGGAGGGGTTAAGGGGAACTGGAAGAGGGAGGTGGGTGGTTAGTGTGAGGTCTGTTCAATGTCGTGGCTTGTTGTCGATGTACTGCTTAGAGTCCAGGATGTAAGTATTTCATCTCTCCCCAGGGAAGTGAGGATTGCCTGCTACTTCTCCTGGAATGTTGATGTGAGATGGTCGCCTGTTAGTATCCCTGCGTGTTATCGAGAAAGATGGTGAAAAGAAGATAGCCAAAAAAGTTTCTACGGTTCCAGTCGTGCATTTAGGCATCTATCTAATTCATCTCGGTAGGTTGATGTCAAGCTTCATCATACACTTTCTAGGTTTAGGGCTTACCCTACACATGCCTGTTAGGCTAAGATGACCATGAATTTATTTATATTCTTGTAGTCGACACAGCAAAAAAAGAGTAACAATGCCCGCAATGAGTGACATGCCATAGTTATATATGGATGATGTGCATGGTGAGCTGATTTGTAGACAGAGAAAAGAAATGGACGCCCCAGCCAATAACTCCCCATTTGTCAGGTAGCAAGTAAAAATAGGATAAAGCAGGTAATGAGTTCAGAAAGTCAAGAAGAGAAAAAAAGAAAAGTACAGGAATGTAGTATGTCTTCTGAGCAAATATGAAAGTATGAAAAATTCGCTGATAGAACAGATGGCGGCAAGCCACTTCTAGTTTTATCAACCTATCCAAATGCATCTGAGGTCAACTCCGGATTAAACTATCAAGAAGAGCCGTAAACTGGTAACGCCGTTGGGTTTCGCAAAACTCTCCAGGACTGATGCAGGTATCATTATATGTCGTGTCGTAATAAAAGTTTGTAGGCCGTTAAATCGAATCGAAAGCATATCTTTGGTACGCCGCGCGAGATGAATCAGGCGGATATTGATTCTGTAGTCCAGCAAGTCGTGGAGTGTAGCCAGTTAACTGCAGAGGCCGGATTTCATGGCGTGCAGATTCATGCTGCCCACGCCTACCTTCTTACTCAGTTCTTAACCGCGGAGACAAACCATCGTACAGATGCATACGGGGGCACTCCCGAGAAACGCGCAAAGATTGTGGATTGGATTGATTCATCAATGCTGTCCGCGCCGCTGCCCCTGAGGGGTTCTGTGTTTCGACAGCAAGAAGAAAAAATTGATCCAGACCATGCAGAAAATGTTCTGTCGTTTACCAGGGCCCAACCTTCAAAGGCATACCCATTCCGTATGTTCCAGACAAGAGTTGCTCGCGTATCGAAGTTTGGTCGCCTCCCGATGCACTGGGTGCACCAGCACCGGGCAACGCAGACGAACCCATCCAACCTAGGCTGTTGCGTAGCTCGTTGACTGCGTCCTGTAATTTGCCACCAGAGGTCTCGTTATGTTTCGCGAGTTTCTGATCCCAGCCTCCATACTGCAGTTGTATACCACCGCCGCGTTTGGCAGCTTCACGAATCACCAGTACCCAGGCCTTTCCAATCTCCTCGTAAGCCGAATCACGGCCGATGTTATGTCGTGGTGTCTGCCATTTCGGCAGACTATGTATAATGTCCGTCGCTCCATCAAGATAAGTCAAGGAAACAGAGGCCTGAGATTCGTTGGGCGGCAAGAAATGAGGCGTGAAATCGCTAAGAGCCTCGAGTAGGCTGAAGAGGTGTTGTTTAACTCGGTTGTACGCATAGTCTGAAAGGTATTCGCCACTTCCCAGAGGAATCGATGTTTGTAGAGTCGACTGATAGTTTCGAAGAACCTGCAAAGTCGATGCCACGCTCGGTCGTGGAGCGGTGTGGACAACCTCGTCGCCCAGTTCAGGATGACGTTGGCAGACTGCCTGCAACACCGAGCGTAAAGCTTCCGTATCCAAGGTTTCAAGAAGTCTAGGTAACGATAAAGGCCGACCGGACACATTGGGACGGGATCGTTTCATCTGGCGGTTTGGCAAGGGACGTGGAGTAAAAGCTGGAGAGTTTGTGGGAGAGGCAGACATGCGAACGTCGACATCGTTGCCATCATCTTCCGCCTTGCGTTTTCGGTTGCTGTTTTGCTGTACTGGTGTAGACACTATTCAGTCAGTATAACATTTACTATCAGACATCGTGAAAGGGATAACAAGGGTCTTACTGGAACGTGAAGGAGAGAAGCGGGAGTGTTCGTAGAAGTGTGGAGGAACAGGAGGCGTAGCCACCAAACTGTTCATGATGATTTGGAGATGGTGGCTGCCCAGAAAACTCGACCACTGTTCGACGATCGAGAGAGACGCTGGCGTTGTCGTTTGAAGATTTAATGAATGTGGTGCGTTGTTCGATTGACTGGCTTGTCAGTGGCTAACAGCAGCCAAAAGAGGCGATAGAAAATCGAAAAGGCCGCACCGACGGCGAGAAAAAAAGATCACAGAGGATAGAATAGTAGGTAGTCACAAGTGTACACTCTCGAGTGGACGGGTATCAAGAAAAGAGGAATGATCAGTGAGGTTGAGAAGGTGTGAAGTTAAACGAGGACGGGGTTGTAAGTTGAGGAAAGCGAGGTTCGGAATGGGCAGGTTAGTTTGGAGAGTTTAGTTAGCTGGAAACTGGCGGTGGTGACTTAGTTAGTTTGGCCTTGCTGACCTGAGCGTATGGAGCGGGTACTGTAAATTACGAGCTTGCAAGCTTTTGGTTGGGCTGCCGCTGTTGCGGGCGGGGTATGTCCGTCACACTCCCGTATTGAGTTTTGTTTCATCGGGAATATTACCGTATTACGGTACTAGCGTTACTGCCTGACCGTAGGCAAGGCAACCAAAGCGCAGCTAAACCCGTTTGCAAAAGGGCAGGAGGACCTTGGACCTTCCGTGGTATTGTAATTACGTATCGCTCTATTAGTACTTTTGTATGAGGAGACAGTTATAATTTCTGAATTCGACCTGTATGCTATATCGCTGGTGGCTGCATGATAATTGGGTCCAAACTTACGTACAGTTTCTATTTGTCAATGAATATACACATTTGTTCTCATTCATACGTTGTAATAGAGCTCTATACACCTCTGTTGACTAATCTGAACTTTTGTGCTCAAGCCGAACCTCCAAAACGCCAATGCCATGCGGGAATATGAAATAGTTAAACGACCCAATGACAACACGCTCATTACAAGTAGAGAGATTGAGCGGCAACAATATCTCGGCGCACCTTAGTGAGAGACGTCTCAAACTTCTGTTCAAGCTCCTCGTTACCCATGACTTTGGCAGCCTGTGCCATCTGTCGCATCAGTTCCTCTAGACGACGGAAGACTCGAATCAAACTACCTTCGTAGACATCTGTCATCTTACAGATTTCTGCGAATGACATGCCGTGAGCCCACTCATAGATCACATCCATGAGCTCCCAGTGGAAGCTTTGTACGTACTCTTCCTCGTTGACCGCTAGTTTCGATTCCATGGAAATCTTAGCAATGATCCGAGCTTGATTTTGGATTTCTTTGAGCGGCTTGCTGAGCTCATCCCGAGTCAGCGCAGGTGTGTCCTTGGTCTTTTCTTCAAAGACAAAGCAACTCAAGACGGACGCGATTTGTTCAGGTGTGAGGTTGTTGAAAAAACCGTTGAACAACAGCTCACTCAGCATGAGCTCATCACCAGTACTGATCTCGCATGCTACTCGAGCCTTGAGCTGGACAACTTCTTCCTTATTGATGAAGTCAAGTCGCCGAAGAACCCGCTTGCGGCATTTCAATTCATCCATCTGCATAATCGACATAGCATCAGATATTTTCTTTTTGACGGCCTTGATTTGAACCCCCAATTCGACTTTCTCTGAATATTGGTCGTATAGTTCAGGCAAGCGTGGCGAATTATGCAAAGGATTGGCCAAGAGTCGTGATTCAAGCACCTCAACTTTCTATGATGTTTCGTCAGAAATTTACGACAGGAACGATACCAGAACGAAAAACTTACCCTCATAAGCTTTTTGAAGGAGTCATCCGTAATTTTCATGTTCTCAATCGGATCGAGAAGAGCCAAACCATCCGGAAATCGCTTCTTGATTTCGTCAAGAGATCGCTTGACGCTAGCCCGAGAATCTACCGTTTGGACCTCTTTGGGAAGGAAGATCCGCACGTGAGATATAGACTGTAGACACTTCAAAAGCACCGGTACTACCTGCATATGGCTCTTTTCACCCTCTTTAGGCGGTCGAATGCCAGGAGGCAGTTCGGTATGAGTGCGAGTGCCTGTAGAAGAGCCTTCCGCAACCTGCAACAAGACATCCACAATATATGACTCTTGGGGGGCGAGGACTTCATTAGGATTTTTTGATCTCCGTTGTTTGTAGTTTACAACGGCACCCCAACCGAAGTCGTTACCTTGATGCATGATATGCACAAGACGTCCCGGTTGTAGGAAGGGTAAGCAGTAATCGGGGTGGCTGATAACCTCCTGCATGTCAGCAGTAAATCTTGTCAACTGTTTTCGTAGATCATAGTAATCCTGAATTGTCGGTTCGTCTGGAATGCTCATATTGATCCGTTTGGTCTCAAGCTCCGCAAGTTCTAAAATTGTCAATAATTTCGAATCGTGAGGGGAAGTATCATTACTAACCTTTCTCTAGACCAGCAACGCTAGCAGTGTTCTGGAACTGGTAAAAGCACTTTTCTAGCATGAACTCCGGGGAAATGCCTTCAACTCGCATCAAATTGAGAACCATGTTGTATCCTAGATGGAAAGCAGAGTTGAGTCGATCCTGTTCACCACGCACAATTTCCTTTGCGACGGCGGGCTCCATTTCTTCGCCAACCATCATGATCACAATACCACGCTCGTCCAGACCTCTTCGACCAGCTCGTCCAGACATCTGAATGAATTCGGACGGTGTAACCCAGCGGGTATCAATACCATCGAATTTTCGCACACTTGTAAAGACAACTGTTTTTGCAGGCATGTTCAATCCGATGGAGAAAGTCTCTGTTGCGAACAGTACCTTGAGAAGACCTTCTTGGAACAAGATCTCGATGGTCTCCTTCAATATGGGGAGTAGACCTCCGTGATGGATACCGATTCCACGTCGCAACAAAGGTAAAAGGTTCTGGATCTGTTTCAACTGTCGGTCCTCCTCAGAAAGCATCTCAATAGCGCTGTTGAAGACTTTGGAAACCATTTCTTTCTCAGAGTCGTCGTTAAAGGCCAGTTTACTCATTTGCAAAGCATTTGCCTCGCACTCGCGCTTGCTAAAACTGAAGACGATCACAGGGTTGTAGCTCCTGAGCATGATCATCTTGACGATCTTAAAGATATCAGATGGACCCTTGTTGGCTCCCTTGTTGAACTTCTTGTCTTTGCCTTTACCCTTGCGATTTGCAAGGACGTTTGCCGGATCGTCACCTTTGTTTTCGGCAATAGTGCTCATTGCCTTTTGAAAATTATCTTCTCGGAAAACACCCTTTTCATCGACGACCAAGTGGATTCCTTCTGCACCAGCCGGGAAGAAATAATGTTGTAACGGCGTGGGTCGGAAATCAGTGTAAACGACATGACATGGTTGGTGATGCAGATTAACAATCCATTCTGCGAACTGCATGGCGTTAGGAATTGTTGCAGACAAAAATACGTAGCGAACCTTGTCAGGAAGTAGAATAATAGTCTCTTCCCACACAACACCACGAGCTATATTATGCAAAAGTGATTAGCGAAACCCCTTATTTTGGAGATCCAACAAAACTTACTTGCATCACGCATGTAGTGAATCTCGTCAAAGACGACCCACGCCACTTCTCGCATAATTTCAGAACCGCGGTAAAGCATAGATCTCAAAATCTCCGTAGTCATAACAAGACATGTTGCTGTCGGATTGATTGTAACATCACCAGTCATCAAACCAACGTCCCCAAATTCTGCCGCAAACTCTCGGTACTTTTGGTTACTCAAAGCCTTGATAGGACTGGTGTAGATGACTCTCTGGTTTTTCTTCAAGCTTTGCGCAATAGCGTATTCCGCCACAACTGTTTTTCCAGCACTTGTATGAGCGGAAACCAGAACACTCTCTTCTCTTTGTATCGAATGAACGGCGGTCTGTTGGAAAGGATCGAGGGTAAACGGCCAGACCCTCGCAGGCTCCTCGGGAGGCACATGTTGGGCGATAGGAATGTACGGGTAATTTGGTGGGATTGCGACCTGGTGGCGGACTTGATGCGAGAGCACGACGGCACCTGTATCTTGGGTGGCTTGTAGGCCGGCTGAGGCAGCTACTTCTCGTTCCTGCTCTGTCTCGAAGGAATCGGCGACGACTGCTGCCGGTACATTTTGAATGCGTTGACGCTTCGCTTTTGGCTGGCCATTTTCTTCGGTCGAGTGATCTGCGCCATTCGTCGCAGCCGGGGCGTCTGGTAACACTTCGTCGTCCTCGGGTTGCGAGTCTTGCTTTTTGGTCTTTACATCTCCGTTTGCTTGCCGCTTTTTGCTCTTGTCTTTTTTTGATCGAGGTTTTGCGGACTCGTCGTCTGAGATGTAGGCTCCTGGCTTGTCTTCAAAAACATCGAACAAGTCATCCATTTTGACAATTGACTCCTCTCTCAGATGAAAGGAGATGCAAATGGCGATGACTGATGATATAGCAGTTGCAGAAAAAAAAGCTGGGGAGCAGCGCGAACTAGAAATTTGCGATTCCCGATTGGGGAACGAGCGCGGGCCGCTCCTTCATTGGCTGCCGGTTTGAATATCACGTGAAAGGCTACCACGTGACTCGCGGGAACTCGGGTGGAAGTCTTAAGCTGATCTGATGATGATTCCCATGCCACTCCCTCTCTCGTTGACATCCAGCTCCCAATTGCTCCTCCGCAACCTCAACTCAAGGTACGCACACGAATTGATGAATTGCCAATTGACTCCTGTCTAATTGAAACAAGATGATTGCCGCCTCCGCTACCCGGGCCAGATTGGCCAACGCCTTTGTCACTCGCCGTGCTTTCTCTACCACCCGTGCACAGCTTGCCAGCCCTTACCACTACGCTGAGGGTCCTCGCTCCAACATTCCCTTCAACCCGAAGACCAAGTACTTTTTCTTCCGATACTGGGCATTCATGAGTACGTCGAGCCATTGCAGCTCAAGTGATACATCTACCGGAACAATTGGACTAATTGTGTGCTTTTCTAGTCACCGGATTCGGTGCTCCATTCGCCATTGCCGGTAGGTTCTCCTCTTTCCTAGAACTCATCCTCGTCCTCGTCCTCGTTATGGCCTCGCTAATACAATGCTACAGTCTGGCAAACCTACAAGACCCGTCCTTAGACGACGCGCGCCGAGCTGATTGCTTAGTTGGGTTGGATGTGAGGAAAGGGACTGTTACACTACTTCGAATTAAAGATTTCATTTGTACAAAACTAGAGAATCTTAAGAACTCTTTCGTCAAGCAGGCCAAGGTGCTTGTGCAGTGTCCATATTCTGTTGTGGACGGTCGTAGTCGTATGATGTTCTCACGGTTGCAAGCGGAAATGTGAATGAAGTCATTGGTTGATATTTTATCGATGGATCTCGGAACACCAAATTTGCGGATCAACTCAATAAATTTTTATTTGATATCACATTTCAGGCTAATCAACACTACGGATCATAAGCACAAGCTGCCAAAAATATCGGAGATAAGCAAATGAAATAAAAAACCAGAATCACCGCAGGTTGACAGAATTTGATGGTCTGATCAATGAGGAGGGGCGAATAAGTCAAGCAAGATGCGCAATCTAAAGAACGTGCGCCTCGCCGAAATCGAGCTACAATCCAAGCTCCCTTTGACTGCCACAGCTTGGGACACAGCTTCAGATTCTATTATTTGCACGTTTGGGCCAGAGGTAGATAACCAGATTATCGAGTTGCGGAGAAAGCGACACGATGTACTTTATACATCTCGCGCTAGCCAGGAAGATTTTGAGACGATCGCATCGTGGGATGCTCCAAGCCCTTTGCCTGACTTGCCGTGTGATCGAGTTTTGTCATTGCAGTACTTTGCAGACAACCTGACTGCGATCCTTGTCCTTGAAGGGGGCGATATCATTATTGTTCGCGAGGATCCTCAGCCTGGTGAAGACAAGATTGAAATCTTGGGTTCGGTCGATGTTGGCATTTCGGCTGCAGCCTGGTCTCCAGATGAAGAGCTTTTGGCCATTACGACCAGAGCAAACACGCTGCTCTATATGACCCGCGAATTCGAGAATGTTGCAGAAATCACTTTCTCCCCAGACGACCTCAAGCTATCTCGGCATGTCTCTGTTGGATGGGGTAAGAAAGAGACCCAGTTTCAGGGCAAAAGAGCCAAAGCCTTGAGGGATCCGACAATGCCTGAAAAGGTCGATGAAGGCAAGTTTAGCGATTTTGATGATTCTCGCACCACTATCTCCTGGCGAGGAGATGGCGCGTTCGTTGCCGTGAATAGCGTCGAAACCGGCGTTCGACGTGTAATTAGAGTATACTCTCGAGAGGGAACTCTCGACAGTGTAAGCGAACCGGTAGATGGATTGGAAGGAGCGTTAAGCTGGAGACCATCAGGTAACCTTATTGCCGGTATTCAACGCCTTGATGATCGTATCGATGTGGTCTTCTTTGAGCGCAACGGTTTGCGTCACGGTCAGTTTACGCTGAGGCTATCGGAGGAAGAACGGCAGACTTGGGCATCAGACATTTATGTGAACTGGAACATCGACTCTACAGTTCTAGCTATTTATTTCAAAGACCGTGTTCAGCTCTGGACTATGGGCAACTACCACTACTATCTGAAACAAGAAATTGCGCTCGTCGGTGAAGGAAAGAAATTCATTCGCTGGCACCAGGAAAAAGCTTTGCGACTCATTTCTGCTTCCTCCAACCTCCTTATGGATAGCGAATGGGTTTCCGATGTTGCTCATGGCTCAACTACCAGCCCAGATGATTACGGAGCAGTTGGTATCATTGATGGAAGGATTCTGAAGTTGACGCCCCTGAGACTCTCTGGCGTTCCCCCACCCATGGCTCATTGTGAAATCAACGTCGACTCTAATATTGTAGATGTCGCATTCAGTCATTCAGGAGCTAGAATCGCAGTACTTACCACAGATAGTTTCTCCATATTTTCATGGCCAATGAAGACTCACCCAGTCCCTTCGCCATCATTGGAGTCCAGTCATCCTCTTCCTCAGACACCTAACTCTCGGCCAAGGCAGATTGCCTTTCTCCACGATAGCGAAGTCTTTATTCTCATTCATGACTGTCCAGACTGCCGGATCGAAAGGATGAGGCTAGATACTCGTGAAGGTTCCGTGCCATATGTGATTAGCGCAGAGGAGCGGATTCAGAGCATATTTCCGAGTATTCAACATGACAAGCTATGGATCTCGAAGTCTTCGTTGAAAACAAAGGGCACAACCTATTTACAAGGCGGTCTGCACGCAGAAGAGTTGGAGATTTCTGCTTTCGACGCAGCTCCTACAGTCGAAACTCAGTGGGCGTCTAGCACATACATATCTGACGACCAGGTACTTTCACCATTTTCTAGCTGCCGCAGCAAAGTCAACTAACGAGTTTAGGATATCCTTGTCTCCATGACAAGAACAGGAGCTTTGTATGCCAATCGACGACTGTTAGCAAAGAACTGTACATCTTTTATTCTTACACCTGCTCACATCATTTTCACCACCACACAACATCTATTGAAATTTGTCCATATCACAAATGTGGAAGGTATGAAACAAGCCGAGCAAGAAATGGATACATTGAAAAGTACTAATTCTGATTTACAGACATGGA
Organism: Talaromyces verruculosus; assembly: GCA_001305275.1. Classification (NCBI taxonomy): domain Eukaryota; kingdom Fungi; phylum Ascomycota; class Eurotiomycetes; order Eurotiales; family Trichocomaceae; genus Talaromyces; species Talaromyces verruculosus. Next base: position 157,971 of record LHCL01000052.1, on the reverse strand, counting down.
AGTACCTGCCGATACACCAGAAACCGATGAGCGATGCAGAAGCATTGAACGTGGCGGACGGATAGTAACAGTGACACCTTCAAACTTCGCTGTAACCTTGCAGATGCCTCGAGGAAATCTGGAAACGATTTACCCCCGTGCATTAGTTTTGGCGGGAATCAGAAGCTTCATTGATGCAAAGGAATACCGCTCAGCGTATCTTGCTTGTCGAAGCCAGATGGTCGATATGAACATTCTACACGACTATGCTCCTCAGCAGTTTATGGATAATGTTCCCCTTTTCATTACGCAGGTCAAGAGAGTTGATTACATTGATGAATTCCTGTCGCGGCTGAAGTATGTCTATTTTTTACCTCTATGTTGATTCAAGCTGCTGACTTCCTGGCAGAGAAGAAGATGTCTCCCAGACTCTCTACAAGGATACACTGAAACTCTCAAAAGCCGAAGCTGACGCTGCAGGAAAGACCGGAGTTAATCCTGCAGCCAGTTTAGCTTTGAAAGCATCAAAGGATAGCAAGATCAACCGCATCTGTGATGCATTCTTGGTGGCTCTCAAGAACAAAATGGACACGAACCTGCAAAATGTGGTCACAGCTCACGTGTGCAAGTTTCCTCCAGATCTCGATTCTGGCCTACGATTAGTAGCAGATCTAAGAGGTTTGTTCCCTCTCTCGATCTTATGAATATACTCAATGCTAACATGGACATAGTGCGGAGTCCGACACAAGCCGAAGAAGCTATTGAGCACATGTGCTTCTTGACTGATGCTCTTCATCTGTACAAGAACGCTCTTGGGCTGTACGACCTTGAGCTGACTCTTCTTGTTGCTCAGCAAGCGCAAATGGTATATTCCAAGCTCTGATGATATGAAATGGTATCTAGTACATGCTGACAACGAATAGGATCCACGAGAATACCTTCCCTTCCTCCGAAAACTCCAAACTCTCCCCGAACTTCGTCGACGATTTGAAATCGACAATTACCTAACTCGATCGGCGAAGGCCTTGAAACACCTCCATGCTCTAGAGGCATTCGACGAAGTGAAGCAATATGCCGTCAAACACAGCCTTTACCGAGAAACGCTTGAGCTATACAAGTATCAGGCGGAGCAGTTGAGAGAAATGACTCGTTTGTATGCCGACTACTTGTACGAACAGAGCAACTATCAGGAGGCTGCCATTGGTAAGACACACCAATCTAACTTTTATTATGATGTGTACTGACAATATTCTCACAGCCTACGAATCCCTTGGAGACTATTATGAAGCATACAAGTCCTACCAGATTGCACACCGTTGGCGCGAATCCCTCTATTGTGCTCTAATGGTTCCCTTATCACAAGCCGAGCTAGAAAACCACGCCATTAGTCTAGCCACAACCCTGGTAGAGGAGGACAAGGACTATCTCTCCGCAGCCCAAATACAGGCAGACCACCTCAAAAACTATCCTGCAGCAGCAACACTCTTCTGCCGCGCCTCCCGATTTGCAGACGCTACACGAATTCTTGCAATCAACGGCCTTCAAGACCGCATCCCCGAGCTCGTCGACAACGGCCTCGCAGAAGCCATGGGCTCAACAACCGATTTCCTAGCTGACTGCAAAGCTCAACTAAACGCCCAGGTGCCTCGAATCGGCGAACTGCGTGAAAAGCGTCTAGCAGACCCATTGGCATTTTTTGGTGGAGATCCATCTCTCGATGCAGCTACCGGAGGGGTTGATATACCAGATAATGTCTCTCTTGCCCCCACAGATGCCTCAACAGCCGCCGGTCGAACAATGTTCACTCGCTACACGGGCGGTACAAACATGTCACGCCGAACGTCAAAGACTCGTCGCCGCGAAGAACGGAAACGAGCAGCTGGCCGCAAGGGAACTGTTTATGAGGAGGAGTATCTCGTGAACAGTGTACGACGCCTGATTGAGCGCGTCAATAGTACATTTGATGAAACCACCGCGTTGATTGAGGGGCTGTTACGGCGGGGTATGAGAGAACGCGCCGGTGCGGTTGAGAAGGCGCTTCAGGAGGTGTTGGGGTTGTGTTCGTCTGCTATTGGGGAGGTGTTTGACATACCGGCAGCAGATCAGCAGAAACAGCCTGAGGATACTGAACAGGCAGCGGAGCAGACAGGTTCAGTTGTTGGTGGTGATGCGAGTTTCTTGGAGAGTATATATGCTGGACAGAAACGTGCGGCGCCGGTTATGAAGGAGTTTAAGAAGTTGGCTCTTTTGGGATGACAGGGTAGTCCTCAAAATGTGATGTGATTAGATGATAGATGATGATTAAAAAGTTATGTTCAATGAAGGAAATCAAGCGAGCAGTTTTTGTCATTGTTTGAAGTAGATAACCATCATGCGTCGTAAGATTGATTTTGATGCTAATTCAACGAATAGTATCTATGTAAAGTATTTACGTCTCGAGAAGAAAACAAACTAACAAAAGAAACGGCCGTCATGCTCTCAGGCAAACCATAACTGGTTCTAGAGGCTCAGGATATCACCCTTCTCGCTGACGAGATGAGTATCAATCTTCTCAGGACCTTCACCGACACCAGTAAGAATAACGCGGCTGATACCAGTTTTCAAGACCTCAATATCCCTGGAATTCAAACTGTTCAGATCAACACCAGCAGAGACACCCTTGAGTCTATCGCCGAATGGGCCCTCCCATCCTTCCAACTCTCCACCAAGGATAGCCTTGAAAGTACCTCCAACGATCTCAGAGACTTCATCAAGATAATAAATGACCGCATTTGGACCGGCATCAAAGGTATAAGCAGCCACAACCTTACCAGCCACACGGTTAATATCATTCACCAACCGAATCGCCGCGCGCGAAACATCATTCAAATAGAAAATCGGCGGCTCAGAATCCAAACAACAAGCATGGAAATTGTTCGAGTCACGCATCGTCAAATCTGCGAACGCAGGGAAATCCCGCTTGGTGATGGCCTCTTCCATACCGATCATACGCTTGGGTACAATATGTTCTGCACGGGTCGCGAAGAGCGGCGAGGTGTGTACGGTGGTCTGCATACCCGTAGTACTGGGGACGTCCTTCTTCTCAGCGCTGACGACTAGGATGAGTGCTCTCATCTCAGGCCAGTGGGATGCGGGAGCCACTTCTTCGGCGACACTGTCGCTTCCGTCTTCCTTTGTGCCGGCGCGCCAGGCGACGTATCCTCCTTGCAGGGAACGGCAGGCAGAGCCCGAACCTTGTCTGGCAATCTTACTGAGATCTGTGGGTGATTGTGGCAGTCCGTAGAGGTCAGCAATGGCGCGGACGAGAGCTGCGAATCCGGCGGCGGAACTGGCCAGGCCAGCGGCCGTAGGGAAATTGTTCTCTGATACGACACGGAGTGGGTATGAGGACAGTTTGGGGAGGGAGGGGTCGGCGGACTCGAGTTCCTTGCGCAATGTACGCAAGCTTGAGAGACAGGCGAGTGTTCGCTTGGAAGCATTGATGTTTTCGGGTTTGCCGTTGAGGGTGAGGGTATCACCGTCAGCCGCGGGGTAGTTGGGCGAGCATGATGCAGTGGTTACGGTGCGGAGGGATTTTTGAGAGAGGGTGACGGAAAGAGAGGAGTTTGTTGGTAGGTTCAGAGTCGCATCGCGTTTTCCCCAGTATCTGCGGTTGCATGTTAGAATGGTTGTCTCGTCCAGAAGACGTTCGGGGATCGTACTTAATGACCGCAATGTTTACTGGAGCAGTCGTAGTAGCGCGGAACACATTGCTGTCGGCCATTGTAACAATCGACAAGATAGTAGAAAGGGAGCTTTTTGGTGAATACAATTGCACAAGTCAAAAGGATTCTCCCCGAACTGAGGGGGCCTTGGGCATATATTAGTCTTGCTCCTTTGTCCAGTCTGCGGGGGTCCCAAAAGTTCGGCCAAAAAGGAGGGCGTTACGGCCCTTCCCAATCGGGCTAGGCGGTAAGCTTTAATTTTTGAGACTTTCTCCCGGACTCCGACTCGACGATGCTTGATTACCAATAGAATCAGTCCATCATTTGATACGAATCAAGCTTGCACAAGTCGTGAAACGTGAGGATCCTTTATGACATATTTCCTCCAACAATTGGAACACATACAGATTGCCTGACACCACAAAATGGGTGCTAACGCCAGCACTCAAGCTCCGGCGCCTCCTACATCTCCGTCTCCGGACGAGTCCAAATGCCCAGTTGACCACAAGACTCGAGAAATATGGCTACAACAAGGAGGCTCTGCTGGCGGACCTCCTCATCTTCACCCCGTCCCTGCCTCTGCAGGCAATGCGACAACTGACGACAAACCCAAGCTCCAGCGACAATTATCCAACGATCGCGAAGTGAGCACTATTCCACGAGCCTATGATGGCCCAAATACTCCAGATACAAGATCATCTACACCCTCACCCTACGCAGTATCCTCAACCGCCTCACACGCTACACCTTCCAACGCCGAGTCCGAAACAGGCCACGACGCAGCCACGGGCAACTGGATATACCCCTCCGAACGCCAATTCTTCGAAGCGCTGATACGCAAAAGCAACATACCGGGCTCTACCCAATCAGCTAAGGAATTAGCAACCTCCGTCGCATCTATAATACCCATCCATAACGCCGTTAATGAAAAAGCATGGCAGGAGATATTGAAATGGGAAAAGAATTCACCATCCTCTGATCCAGGAAGTAGTAAATGCGGTGGACCGAGATTATACGCTTTTCGCGGGTTGGGTACTGAGTCGCAATTCGTGTCGCCGCGAGCGCGCCTTAATGGGCTGATGGGGTATCAATTACCGTTTGATCGTCATGACTGGGTCGTTGAGCGTTGTGGCGGGGAGAGGGTGGAATATGTGATTGATTTCTATCAAGGGAAAACAGCATCAACCAATCCAGGAGAAGTGTCTGGAGGGATTATGGGCGCGACGGGGCCTGGGAAGTTGAGCTTTTATCTCGACGTGCGTCCGAAACTGAATAGTTATGAAGGATGGCGTATGAGGTTTAATAAGTTTTGGGGTTTTTAGAAGCATTGTTTGGAATGATGGATCTTGCATGGCACTGCAGTTTGATTTTACTATATTTTCATGTATAATAGAAAGATATCTTGTACTATAGTTCGTCAACATGACCCCGAACTCACTCAATTCTTCATCTCAACTTTCCTATTGTCCAAGCATATGTACATCGATGAAGATGAAGTACCATTGAATCCTCCTAATGATAGATTAACTACCTACTCACCCTAACACCAAGCGTTACAAAACAATAGCTAGCTATGTAGTCAATCCACAGATTCTGTGATAAAACAATCTTGAGTGTTTTGATGATTACGAGGGTACAAATCAATTTGGTACCTAATGTACTTCGAATGGACTAACAAGTCTGCCATTCAATATAGGGTTCATAGACACCTGGAGGATAATAAATTCGAATAAGTCAAATTAAGCCAATCCATTGGGCCTTCACTAAGAGAGTGAGACAGAGTGATGCAGTCAGGCCGTTGCCAACAGAAGAGTTGTAACGACTAGAAGTAACGGGACATACCGCTTAAAGCGGCAAGTTGTTTACCCTAATTCCGTCCGAAAAGAAAATAATAATTTCTTCGAGTCTTCATATATATCTTACCTTCTATGAATTGAACGGCATTCACAAATTTACTTTTCCCAAAAGAAAAAAAACCCCTGTCATCATCTGGGACCTCCTTTCTTTTCATTTGCGATTTACATATTGAGTTTCATCAAGCTCTGTTATCTTTCTCGTACTTAATCAAATATGGCTCAACCAAAGTCTACCACCTCACGCAAGCGACGTTCTGAGGCCTTAGAGCCTTCAAGACCTCCCAAGACTACTGCCAAAAGGCCCAGAAAAGCTTCTTCCACGCCAAGGCCGCAACAGCTTACCAATGAAGCACCCACTACGCGACTAAACGTGTACGTTTTCGGAGAGGGCAGTGCGGGAGAACTGGGTCTGGGACCACAGAACGCCACAGACGTGACAAGACCGAGGTTGAATGTGAAGCTTGACGCAGGAAAAGTCGGTGTTGTTGATATCGCTGCTGGTGGCATGCACGCTGTGGCCTTGACCCATGACGGCAAAGTTCTGACCTGGGGTGTTAATGATAACGATGCTCTTGGGCGCAAGACGTCTTGGGAAGGTGGTGTTAAGGATATGGTTATGGGCGATGCGGAAGACGATGATGCTGCCTCGGAAGATAGTAACGGAGAACTGAATCCTTATGAGTCCACCCCGACTGCATTACATTCGCAGAGTTTTGCCCCCGGTACTGAAATCGTTCGCGTGACGGCGGGTGACAGCGCCTCTTTCGCCTTGACACAGCAAGGGCTTGTCTATGGATGGGGCACATTTGTTGTGAGTGAACTAAATTATTATCATGTACAATCTTAAACTAACTCATCACATACAGAGTAACGAGGCAAAAATTGGTTTTTACTGGGACCAGAACCAACTCATTAAGAAACAAAGCAGCCCAATGCTCATCCCCGGTCTTGAGAAAATCATTCAAATCAGTGCTGGCAACAATTTCTGTCTTGCGCTCAATGCTGATGGTAAAGTATACTCGTGGGGAATGTCAGAACAGAATCAACTGGGTCGGCGGTTGGTTGTTGGCCGTCAATTAAGTACAACTGTATCAGAAGACAAGCTTGATGAGCTTTATCTTCATGTCGGACTACACCCTGGTCTCGTGGCCTTTCCACCCAGAACGAAATTGATCTCTGTCCATGCCGGTAGTGATCATGCATTCGCCATTGACCATAACGGTGATACTTGGGCATGGGGTCTCAATAATTTTGGACAGACTGGGATCAGCGTCGGTGCTGGTGCAAACGGCACTACTGTAGTTGCTCCTCGGAAAGTCCCATCATTAGCAGGCAGGAATCTGAAGATAATCCAAGGCGGAACTCATCATTCCATCGGCGTCACTCAGGCGGGCGAGTGTCTCGTATGGGGCCGTATGGATGGTGCTCAAATGGGTCTTGACTTGAGCACTCTCCCGCTCGATAACCCCCAAATCGTTGTGTCAGAGCGTGGGAAGCCACGGATTCTGCTCGAACCTACGGTGCTCCCGATACCTGAATGCTCATACGTGGCTGCTGGATCTGATCACAACATACTCATTACATCTGAGGGGAAAGCCTACTCTTGGGGTTTCAATGCCAATTATCAATGCGGGCAAGGGCCTGATGGAGATGACGTATCAGTTGTGACTTTGATCGATAATACTGCTGTTCGTGGCAAGAAACTTACTTGGGCTGGAGCTGGGGGGCAGTACTCGATGGTAGCTGGACCACACGTGCACAGCGATAAATCCTAGCATCAAAATTTGACCTTTGGTGTTCGCATTGCGCTTCATCGCTGGGAAATGGATCTAGTATTCGCGAAGATCAAAATATGTACGATTTCGAAGAAGTCGAGAAAGACAAGACAAAAGTGGATTGTCACGCCACATTCGGCCTTCCTTATGACATCAACACGGCAATTGGACTGAATATCACGAAGCTGGTCACAACACTGGTTATCCCTCGCCATTGCCGCAAGAACGACACTTTCAGCTCCGGGGGTATCATCCTCGTAGACTCTAGCTTGATCCCCGTCGTGGCCGTGCAACAAACCTTCAAAGATTCCAGCATGGTAGACTGGACAAAAGTGGCGGGTGAAAATCATGGTCTCAGCATTGGAACGTGACCCGGGAAGACATTGATAAATTTCTTCAAAGCTCTCGTCAGACCCCCTAAGGAGCACCAAAATGCGAACATTGACGAGCTTATTGAGCTTGTCGAGGGCGTGAATGTGAAACTATTCCTCAAAGGGTTTCGGGACCACCGCAATCCCTTCCACTCATACGAGGTGGAGGATCCGTATGGTCAGCCTCCTTCAAATGGACTGAAGATACCGAAGCAGGATGAACAAGAGCAGAAACTGTGGGAGCCCATTATGAAGAGGCATCTGATGCACCGAGCGGTTAGTGGAGCGAGCAAGCTACCTGACGATGATTATGACTTTGGGAAAGAGTATGCGGAGAAGCTTCAGGTTAGGTATTCTAACATTTCTTAGAAATGTTCGAACATGAATCAGGGACCGAAAATGTTCATCGGAAGGTGTCCTGATGATCCTTCTTGTTTCGGGTTATAAGTTGGTCATATTCATGTCGTTGGGGGTATACCTAGGGTAAGCTGTGTCATGTGATGAGCAGAATACGTACTCTCGATCCCAGGCCATCGCTTCTTCCGTAAGTATTTAGGACTTCACCATAGTATGTTAGCACAAATTTGGATACAAGGCTAGCTGTTTGATCCCGTGATTGGTATGAATAACCCCCCTACTCCATAGTAGTCAGGCTGACCAGTCAATAGCGGACCCCAAGTACCCCGGTGATCTGGCCAGACCATACACCAACATGTGCTTGAAGGTACTAAAAATCGATGCATCCATCTCATTGACTCGTCTATGGTTACTGCGTCCAACAGTAACATAGCCATGGCAATCCTGGCATCCATGCAAGTAACGTAGCCATTGGCGTGTGATAAGTGTGAGTCTGTGAGAGACTGAGAGTCTCAAATAACTTAGTCAAATACTAGTAAGGGTCAGCAGCCGTGATAAGCCGGAAATCCTGGCTGAGCTGCAGGCCTCAGGCGCTAAAGCAGTGGTTCCTGAGAAAGGTGGCACCTGCGCGGGCTGGCGTCAAGTACCTAGGCTCGCTTTGGGCCAACGGGCTTTGTTCTTTGCAGCTGTCTTATCGGGGACCCATAATTCATGCTTGCCCATTGATGATTGGCATTTGATTGCCGACTATCCCAATATGTCGAAAATGCTCCGTAGATAAAGAGAGAAAAGAAGTTGAGGCAATGTGTCACTATGACGGACAACAATTGCAGTCATTATGGGTACTCTGACTACCATATAAAAGTAGCAGTACATGGTAGTACTCGTGATGCAAGTGAGCAAGAAGGGGTCATGGTCCAGAGTCGACGCATTGGCCAAGCGTCAGGGGCAGCTCACCAGTGACCAATGTGGTTAGTCACAGCCACTAGTCCCCTTCCAGCCAGATCGTCAGCCCAGGCGATGACGGCTTGCAGCGTGATTGGCTGGCTGTTTCTGCGTGTCGGCCAGTTCGCTGACTAAGGAGCCGTGCCTTCCCTGATTGGGCCGCGAACGGACAATTCGTGCAGGACCTGGGGTGCCCCTAAGGAAGGTACTTCCCCGCTAACTAACTTAAGTGACTCTTAGCAGGTACCACCTCTTGGTCGCTCCTTCCACTTACCTCTTCCTACCCTTTCCTTACTCCATCCATATTAATTCCTTCGTTAATTGTGTTCGTTCTTCTTTTCACTCTCCTTCCCTAACCTCGTTCACTTGCGCTTCGCGTGTCTTCCGAGGAAGTGCATCTTTCTTTTATTAATAATATTCTTGTAATTTGTTAATTTGCATCTGTTCTGATTTTCTGCGTGCTCGGGTCGCTCTTCCGGTTCTTTCGCTAGCATAATCGTTGATATTACCACTGCATCTCGCCAATTGCATATCGTATTAATCACAGACAACCGGTCATCAATGAAGTATTCGACGACCACCACAGCATCCGAGATCCTCATCTAGGATCATGCATCTTCCTCAATATGTGCTCCCTGCAGCCGTTCTGTCAACCGGCGTCAACGCCTTCTACCCATACATACGCCCTTCAACGGCGGCTCCGTCATTGACCAGCAGACTGGTCGAACGATTTTATCCATTTCATCTGGGTGTGAGCGCTAGCAGCAATGATGAGACACGGAATGGCGGGCTATTGACTCTGCCGCTTAAAAAGCGATCGACAGTGGTATATCTTCCAGAACATATTTGCAAAGGTGGTGATGCTAACGGCTTTACAGAACAAGCGAGAGAACAAGTATACCATCGTTCAAGGAAACCCCGCAAGTGGCCCCAACAGTGTGACTGTCAACGAGGACGGCAATGACTTCTCCTACTTCTTTTCAATGGAATTCGGCTCAAACAACCAATCGATGTGGATGTTGTTCGATACTGGCGGTACAAACACCTGGGTATTCGGCACAGATTGCACGGTCACTGCCTGTGAATTGCACAACACCTTCGGCAAGAATGATTCAACAACGCTGCAGACGACGGGAAATACTTTCAGTGTCGGTTATGGATCCGGAACGGTCTCGGGATTTTTGAGCAGCGACACAGTGAAAATTGCCAATTTCAGCTTGGATCTTGGCTTTGGACTGGCCAACAACGCGTCAAGGGATTTCACCGACTACCCCATGGACGGTATTCTCGGATTGGGGCGTTCAAATTCCAGTGTAACAGGACCATCCACGGCAATGGACGCTATCGCTCAGGCAAAACTTCTACCATCGAACATTATCGGAGTAAGTCTGCAACGAAACGAGGATGGTGCCAGGGATGGTGAAGTCACATTCGGCGGCGTGGACACGACGAAGTTCGAGGGTAGCATCACATACACCGCTGTCAGTACAACCACTGATCGGTGGGAGATACCCTTGGACGATGCCATTGTTGCGGGAACCCATCTTAACTTCACCGGCAAGTCTGCTATCATTGATACCGGAACGTCGTACATCTTCCTTCCACCAGCTGATGCCAAAGCCATTCACGCCTTGATTCCGGAATCTACTCAAGCGGGCTCGGAATTTTTCGTTCCATGCTCTACAAACTTGACCCTGCAATTCGTCTTTTCTGGAGTGGCGTATAGTGTGTCGCCTAAAGATTATGTCGGCGGTACCTCCTCGGATGGTACTGGATCAACATGCTTTTCCAACATCGTCGGAACCCAAACATTTGGATCTGATGACTGGCTACTTGGGGATGTATTCATGAAGAACGTGTACTCGGTTTTTGACTATGACCAAAACCGAATCGGTTTCGCTGCTCGGAATGGCACAACGGCCATCACGAGCACTCCTACGACAGTCGCCGCGTCTCCTAGCTCAGGAACAAGCGGCACAACAACCTCAACCAGCACTACGCAACCCGCTGGTGCAAACCACACCAGCACATATACTGGCAGTGCCACCTCATTACCAGTTCTCTCCTCGACCAAGCTTGCAGCGCTGGTCACCTTCCTAGGCTTCTATTTCTTGTTCAGCCTATGATCAGCGACTCCACCTTGTTCTTTGCCCACTTTTGTTTTGCTTTCGTTCTTCTCATTCGTTACGGATACCCATACCAGCATTCGTTTTTTGATTCTTCCCACATTTATGACAGAAAAGTCTTCTGTCGCCTAATCGTTTAATCTTTTCTCTCATGTCTGACAAGTACTGTTCCTCCATTCCACATTTCGCGAGCTGTACCACAGTATTTAATCTTGCTCTGCACACACATTTCTGTCTGTCTATCTATTTGATTTGATTTCGGCACAAAACGGGATATGTCGACAGCACATATCCAGCGGTTATATTTAGTTAGGGTCTACTGATATGTTGAAAATATGATCAGCATTTACAGGGTTTATACTCTTTACCTTATACATATCATATTCTTAGGTAGTTTTAGTTAGACAATGATAATTCTACCATATACCCTTAATCTTGATACGTCACATTCTACCAAGCCGCTGAAATACTCTGGCCTAGCAATCTATAAGCCCTATATATGAGTTTGAAATCTCGATACCTACTCAATACATTCCATTCCATTCATCAGCATTGTCACGAAGCCTTTCATAGCCAATATCAAAGAGCCCAGTTAAGGCATGGTAGTGTATTATTCTGATTATCAGCTTGATCTTTTTATGGTACATTTACCAAGTTGTAGAGAAATATGTAATTCATAACATCGTAAATCTTCGGTCTGATCCCTATACTACTCGCCTTACATCACCAGCCTTGCCGGTCAGTGGTAGCAAGTAAGTAACATACAGCATACTCAAGTATGCATGTGAATGGACTAGTTACTAGTTATATGTCCATGATATGTACAAACCCATCATCAAACCATCCCATCCCATTCCTCTCACACCCCGTCCCAGAAAAAGCCACTTTTTGTTTTCTTTTTTGAAATCCTATACATGCATGCAAAAATCGAACATATGTTATGACGGCCGTTAAGTTTAAACACTTGAAGAAAAAAAAAGAGATTCTTTTGATCAAATAACTTTCAGAGCGCGCTGTCGTTTCTTCATATCAGTACTTCGTCATGGTGTTTGCCGTAACAGAGCGGCAGACAAGATTCGTCGCCCAAGTGGTGTGAACGACTAGATACAGAATAATCCATTTCTTCGCTTCAAGTGATTCGCTCAAGTGAACTCGCTTATAAATCGATGTCGATGTCAGAATTGTGAAAGAACTCAGTCGATCAAGTCTCCGTGTAATTCGCAATAGACGCAGAGTAAACAAAATGCAAGGCGTTGATACGTTCAGACCAATGGAATAACCAGCATGTGCAGTAGCAACTTCAAAAAGACGACTGGCTAAGACTCGTCCATGACTTCATCGATGGTACTTGATGTCAAGGGCGCATCTCCTAGCTCAGATCTCTTGCCGCCCTTTTCACTGATACTTCCGAGTCTCGACTCTGCTTGAGGTTCCTCCTTCATGCATGCATTTTCGAGTATGTTAGTCCATTTTCCAGGCGTCCCCGCATGGCTATGCTTGAGATGTTGTCGGAAGTGGTCCGCTCGGAAGAACTTCTTCACGTTGTTGCATTCACCAAACTTATGCATGGTAGTCAGATGCTCAAAACGTTGATCCCAATCTGGTTCAGGGTTGTTGGAAAACTCCTCGCCACAATAGCCACATGTATCATGTGTAGGACCCGCGCTTGTTTGCGCTGCAGGTGACGTTGATGGGTGGAATGCCGCTTGAAAGTTCGAAAGCGCTGCACAAGACCATGAATGACGTCGCAAATGCAGAGAATTCTGGTGACGTTCTGCCTCGTTCTTGTTCTTGAAGCGATTGCTGCAGTATTGGCACGTATATTGTTTTTCCAATTCGTGACACCTGCTATTCGTCAGTATAAGATTAGTAACAGAATTGAAAGGGCTCATCACTTACCGGAGTAATTCTTGAGTCTCAAACTTCTTAGGTTTTTTCGGACAACAGTCGCAAATATATAATCCTCCCATTTTAGAATTGGCGCCCTTTGAGCCGCTGAGGCCTGATTGCAGGGAAATCTTCCGGTTTGATACGGCTTTGGATTCCATATAGTATGGCGGTTTGGGGGCAGAAAAGCCGCTGACTGATCCATTAGGACTGGGCTGATTTACGGCTGCCTTATCGTGATAGTGATCTCCTTCCGATTTGGGAGATAGGCCTCCAGAGGACATATGATCATACGAGGACGCGCTCGTACCAGCTGAGAGTCCGCCTGACGAGCCGAGAGATGTGGAAGTCCGCCAGCTAGCGGAAGACATAGACGATATCGAACTGTGGCTCGGTAGGTGGCGTGAGATTGGCGAAACATGATTTGTAAAATGGTGTGCGCTCGTCCGTCGCGATGCGAGATCACCATTGCTTGGTGCCTTGTGAAGAACAGGCTCGCGCGGTGGTGACGAAGCTCTTCGTTTCATTCCGTGCTGCCCGGACATGTAATCGCCATGATTTCGTTCCATCATATGGTCATCTTCGCATTCGACGTCTGGGAATACTCCCTGCTCTTGGTACTGTCGACTGGAGCGAGGGAAGAAAGAGAAAGTATCTTCTGACTGAGGAGTCAAGGTTCCTGTTTGTCTGCGACTGGGAAGATTGTCGTAATCTATGCTTGTAGATGGCGCACTGCTTTCCACACTAGGGCTGCGATAATCTGAAGGATCTCTCCACGAAGCTTTGGATCTCGGCGAAAGACCACCCGGCGAGACAGCATAATTTCCAAGGCTGTAAGACGCGTCATACATCGAAGACGGTTGAAAATTGGATCCTAAGTTGGAACTTCTGAGATCGCTGCCTAGTATGCTTGAGGAACGAGGTGGAGAATGAGGCTTGCCAATCTTTGACAATAGATGTCGATCATAATTGTCCGAAGAGCTCATTACACATTTGCGGGAAAAGTTATGTTCGCCTTGTAGACTGTACACCCGATATAAGTTAGCTTTCTACTAGTATATTGGCCCTTCAAGGAGAACCGGAAACGGTGGGAAGCTCGACTTACATTGGTTCTGAGAAATGTGTTGAATAAGAATTCTGAAAGCTTGGGGCGTCTCCTCTGGGAAGCTCGATTTTCGTCCGAGAAAAACCACCACTTGATCGACCGATTGAATCATCTAATGACATGCGCTCAATGCGTGGAATGGGTTCTGGAGCGTGATGACCACCAAACAAGCTTGAGCTTGGGTTGATTGGCGCTAACTTGGTGACATCAGGTCGACCCATCCCATTGGCATGAAGCCAACCCGCATCATGGCCATCTTCGAGATCATTGATCCGTTGTGGTGGAGGTAACGGGGGAGGAGCAAAGTCCTCAATTGTTTTCGTGGGGATTCTCATTGGACCGCGCGACGAATACGAAGAGTGTATCGAAGAGTTTCGATCGTGTGAGGCCATTCGGGGGAAGTCCATGTTCGACAGCGCAAGTGACGCTCACCTCAGAAAGTCGTTCGAGGATACAAGGAGTCACAGCGTGCTTCTTGAATGCTGGCCCATACAACGTCAACAGCAGAGATCGTGGTGGAGGTTATCGCAAGTGATGTCGAGCGCAGATTATCTAACCATAACTTGACGAAGTGAAGGATTCTCGAGCAACCTGATAAGAAGTAGGAGGAATGACTGTCGACGATAGTCAGTATGCTGGCGTAACGAGCCAATAAACAAAGCGCAAGCGTATTCAACGGCGATTTGGAGATGATAATAGATGCGCAGCACTTGAATCTGACTGATATATCCTGTTCATAAGTCGAGTCGAGTCTGTGGAGACTGTTTGGGAAGTGCAGTACTTAGGGTTGAGTAGGGCGCATGTAGAACGGGAAGAGACTAATCAGTTCGGTCAATGGCGGACCGACCAGACGGTATAATCTTAATTGGTGATCGATATGATTGTTCCTTTCGCAAGATAATTCCTTTTTCCAAACCATTCCCCTCTGAGCTTCAAGTCACAATTATAAATCGAGTCGATGGTTGAGGGAGTGATAGATGGTTGCCGTCGGGAATTGACGAGAAGGAAGGAACGACGGAAAGCAGAAGGAAAGAGGAAGAGGAAGGAGCGAGCTTGCCAGGAAAGAAAGTACCGCGATGATTTAAAACCTCGAAACGGGGCAGGAGCGATGCAGGATGCGGTAATTGCTCAAGAAGAAGCAGCAGCAGCAGCAACAGTCAGACAGTGATTGGTAGTAATGGTGGTGACCATATCCAATACGACAGAAGCCATGGGAGGTGTATGTACTGAGAAGAAGTACGAGGGAGACCACAACCACAACCACAGGAAGTTAGTACATGGTAATAACGTTAATAATAACAGGCGACAATATAGCCATCCATATATTAACGGAGTTAGAACTTAGGTCGGGAGAAAGGAAAGAAGAAATTATTAATCAATCAAGCAATGGTCAAGAAGGACATAGGGCTTATATCAATTAATGCCACTAATAATACCATGCATGAGGGAGGAGGGGCGAGGAGTGATGGTTAAAGTAGACTGTTGGAGTCTGTATGTTGAAAGAACCCTAGCGAGCGCGTTGCAGCACGACAGTCCCCTCCAGCAACGTTGCTGCTAATACTACGTAGTTAATAATACAGTTAGACTGTTAATTTCGACTGACTAGTACTAGTACTTGCGTAGTTACCAGAGATTACAGTCAAATCATCGCAAACCCCGGCCAGTAGAAGGGGCAAACTAGTTGCGCTGTCCATGTTGTTGCTGTGGGGCTGGCTAACTCGAGAAAGGGCCGTGTAAATAGGTAACTTAATTACGAATTAGTAGCCGTAGGATCGTTGGTTTGTATTGTACGAGTATTGCGTATGACAATACACTGTCGTAATGTACAGTGTACAGTACCGACCGAATGTTCTATTCGCTGTATGTATGGGATCATCAACGAAGCGCTGTACTCAATTTCAACAATATGTAGTCACTTACATAGTACATGACAGTCATGTTGATCAATTGACTGACATGGGTATACATTTGAGCAATTATCATATCCTTGCCAAGCGACATGGTCATACAGAAAGCATACAAGGCCATAGGGCAAGACATCCTAATCAGCTCTGCTATGTATGGACAAGGTACAATACATACTCTAACCACATCTGTCATAGACGTACTAAAAATGGCCGGCTGTATGTATGGAGCAAAACGGGATGCATGGAAGGAGCCGTCAAGGCCGTCGTTCCGTACTTTAGGGCGTGCTTTTAATTCTATTTTCAGTTTTCTCTTCTGCATCATCACCCCTCTTCCTGCACCTCCTACGTACATTTTCGTGTCGTAGGTCAAGTACAAACTGCAGTCACAGCGCTTGTCTGGTTTCACACTTTGCCTCTTAAGGATTCCATCAGCGAATCGAAAAGTACAGACGACTTCGTCTGTATTGTTATGTATCCTGCTGATTCCTGCATTCCTGCATGCTAAGGACAACCCACCCCAATGCAGAGCCTGCGGTGGGGATGGCGAGTGGCACAGCACGCGGCGTAACTTTGTTAGGACACGGCGACTTTGTTCGGGGCACAGCCGTTGAAGAGGAGAAGAAGATCTGTTATCGTGCCGCGGTTACAATTTGAGTGCTAGCTTGCGATTCAAGTTGCGAACATCATTCCTGGTTAGTATGTTCTACCAATGCATGCGCTGTGCATGTACTGTACATACTACTCACTACACAGTAACTCCAACAATTAGCTGCGTTTATTTAGTGGCAGTCAGTCGACTGCTTCAGCAAGCAATAATTGGCTTTGTCTCCCTAGGGCAGAAGTTAGTCCGTCGCACGCTAAGATGCACGCTATGAGCTCGGCGACGTGGGTCCCTGGGTCCACGCTCCTCATGTCCAGTCCCAGTGCCAGTCCCTGGGTTTTTCTTTTTTATTCCTGTGGTAAGGCGTGGCTGGCGCTTCCGGATGCCCCGTGGTGTGGTATGGTACGCTGCTAGAACTCTGCCTCGCAGCCTCTGTCATTCCTGCATGCTCATTGGTAGCCAGTTCGCACTACCTATTAAGTAGTATTTGGTACTTGACTACGCCTGATCGGGGTATTTACTATGTCTATTGGTGCTGGCTGGATTCGGGCTCGTTCAGTTCGTTTTGTACTTCAGCTTCGGCCGAGGATATTCCCCATTTGAGTTGACTGACTGACGAGGTAGTCAGCATGTCGTATAACCAAGCGGTACTTGTGACTTGTGACTACTACACCCTGACTCACGAGTCACAATGTATGCTTAATAGATTAACGGTGACTTCAGCTGCCACCGAGTGACATCCAGCCAGCCAACTGGGACGCCTTACGTATCATAGTGAATGTACGGCGTACTGCAGAGAGCCCGACTCGGACGGTCGTAGGGCAGACTCCGCCACCGGACAATTCTACCAATCCCTTTGCGTGTCGCCCCATCAGGTTAGGCTGGAAATCTTGGCACTGGCAGGCTCGGCTGATCAGTGGTCAGCCTGTTCGCGCAGACTCGTACCTAGAAAGGACTCGTTTTCTGTGGTGTTTTGAGCTGTGAACAAAATGAACCCTGCATCGGCCATTCACTCGCCTCGAGCGAAGAGGAGACGAAGCAGATAAAAAAGCTTGTACCTCGTATCAGAGCGGTTAGAATGCAGGGCGGGTCGCAGGGCATGACTAGTTTGGATATACGAGCTCTGCCAGCGAATCAACTTCGCTAGCGATCTTGTTATTATTTTTGGTCTGGTGAGTGCCGCTGAGTTGCATATACGCTGCGTTGACCACAATTGCGACAGACAAATGATGATCAGGAGGTTGAGTTGTAGATGTTGAGTCTGATGTCTCTCAACAAATGGAGCCCTTTACTATAGTAACTAGTAACTACCTACCCTATTGGGTTGACGCAATTTATGCAGCCAATCAGCTCTTGGCCACCCCACTCGCTAGTTAATTGCCTCTACGGAGTACGTACTAAACAGTCAATAGCTGCTAAGTTAACTCAACTAATTATCTTAACGTCGTTGAAGCGGTGAAGAAATCTTTTATTCTTCGATTCTGCGAATAAATTAAAAATTACTTCCAGAAGCTCGAACCGATTTGTCACGTCCAAGGAACAGTACCCAAGTGTACCAACGAGGAAGGTCTCCCTACGTCGTAATGGCTCCCCAAGTCGTAATCGTAATGAATGGAGATCCTGCGCCACATAATGGATAATATGATATAACTGATCTTCAAGTCAGAGCATCATGGTGATCATTCGAATAAGCAACTACAACATACATAATCTATTGAATACATGATTGGCTTGATAAACGTAAATACAACTCCAATGACTCCCAACCAACTACGACGTCGTGCCTAACCAATCATACCAGAACTTGCGATAACCGCTTCAGGGTGCGCATTGCCCTACGCCGCATTACCAGAATGTCAGACAATCGCCGGAGTTCGTAGACCGAAATTTGATTGAATCAACAGGCACATCTTCGTAGCATAACCTTGCGACTCATCTAGGCAATTCGCTGACTCGATTAACGATTCGGTCATGAGACCGATTGAAACATCAGAAATATATCTTCGTAAAGTGACGCGATCTCCACACCCATTTAGCCATCTGTGTATGTAGCATGCACGCTCTATCGGGTTTTGTGTAGCCAACTCTAACTTATGGATCACCATCCTTCCACACTGAATGTTTCCAGGGCTGATTCGGCTGAGACCTCAAGAGTCATGCTCATTGCTGACTGATTGCTTACTTACTATCGAAAACCGAACATTAATTGATTGAATTTTTTGGCCTCGTGACGACTTCCATCGCCAACTTTGTTCACCTCTCTAGGGCAAAACTATGCAAGTGTGCAGATAAAGAGAAAGTTTGAAATATGCATGCTAAGTAAGTAATTCTCCGCATCGATACACTCACGAACTTTTGTGCCAGCTCTTACTATTTCTTGGATCGTATAAAACTATGAATCCCCACAGGGAAATTTCAGGAAATTTCACGAGATGTAGCGCTATAGTGGTACCGACGTCGGCAGCATAAATGTGAAGTCAAAACACATGGAGAAAAGTGTGTTGTAGAGTATCTCTGTGGTGTGGTGGTCGTGGTGTTTGCTGTTAATTAGGGGACATTTGTTTGGTTGGTATGAATTTAATACCGAAATTATCCATACACACCCTGTAACTCTGGTACATACAGCACAACACGTACCCATTCCAGGTAAAGGTTTCGAAACTTCTACCAGTAAAAATTAAAAGCGACGTCTCCGCACATGTTATTGAGATGAGAGCATGACGGGATTAGATCATTATGCAGATCGACCTGTATAAGATCAGACTCGAAGATGAGATGACATGGTCAGCCGATGTGTTTCTTCCTTTTCATGTTGCTGACTAGATCAAGGCGAACTATGAGAGCAAGGATCATGACCTGATTCATTAGATTAAGTAGGAGATATCGAGGTTACAGATTGATTGTTGACTGTTATTAGCTGACTGTACTCCGTATGAAAGTTGTATTAAATCCGTCCTGCATGCATCGAATCGAGAGACTTGCTTGAATTGCTTCATTAGAGTGGATCGTCCATGACGGTACATAGATTACTGTACAGAAGAGACATACGTGTAATTACCTGTCAGTATTTTGTAACGTGGTTAGCCTTTGGCTACAGACCTGGCCCCGTGGCCCGCGCCCGCCCGTCAGCCTTAAGAGGCGAAGTGGACCGCGTCCGCTTCTTCGGTCATAGCGTGGAAAACAGTGCACTCCCCCTTCTACGTGCTATCTAGCCCTAAATCAGTAAAAATTCTAAAGAATGGTCCCACACCCTTCGCTTCACTCATACTTTTCGTCTTTTCGCCTTTCGGTCCAAGACTCCAAGTGTCCAGCTACATCCGACTGTTATCCCTTTAGGCCTTAGCTTGTGTTGGTTGGTTCCTCGTAGTTAATTTGTATGTCGCATGACTAATAATTTCCGTCGGATTTTAGAAATTGGTCTGGCCTCCGACGGAAATGGCTGAAGGATTCCGTACAGTTTTTTATTAAGTTAATTGATTAACGCTGTCTCGGCTCTTGATGAAGAGGCTTCTGAGGAAAACAGAGTTGTATGATAGAGTTCTGTAGGCCCTCCCCCTCTCCCTAACAATTTCGGCGTTGCTTGTCATCCCCCCAGTTTTACCAGTGCCTTGGACTCCTGAAATGTGTGTGCGCTGTGCACGGTTTCCTGGATTATCCTTTTCCCTTTATGTTGGGTCGGGACTGTCAACTTTGTCAAGAAAGTGTGGATGAAACCCAATTCACAGAAAGACGAAGTAAATTATTTACGTAGATGGGAAATATCCACATGAAACACTGTTTGAGGATTGCTTGAGCCCTGTAGAACTTCAGGACCCAGTGGGTAGCGTACTAGCCAAACCACAAACGGCGAACTTGGCCGTAGCGGACACTGGATGCCCTCGCTATGACCGCCCTAGCGGCGGGACTTATCTCCCTGAACCATTCAATCAGGTAAACTCAAATCCGCGACCAAGCAATGCAATTGCATAGAAAGAGCAAAAAATTACGTATGCTTTCATTGCTTTGCAAATTACAACGTGCGTGGTAACTATGGGGAAAAGAAATCATGGCGGAAGGCGAACTGGGCAAATCCCGAGACACGCTTAATATTGCATTGAGCTACATAGTACGTACGTAGTCTACGTACCGAATCTTTGATGTTAAAACGCTTGTTGTTCATTGTTCACTTCGTTGGGTCGTTGACCGGTCCTTCAGTTAATCTAATTACAGTATCTAGGGATTTGTTGGCGGGACAGAGCGTGGTCCTCGACTTTTGGCCAACTTGATTGCCGAATTTCATCTCGTTGAGTTATCTATGATGTTGATTCTTAATTCTGGACTGTTAAACTGGTGTCATTTGACTTTGGCGTCAATACTTTGTGGTATTTCGATAGGGTTTAACTTGAACTTCAAAGTAAGCAAGTCGTACTGAATTGTCCTTGTACAGCCGCTTTGTCACTACATATGTAGAAGGACGTAACGTAATACCATTGCACGCCCTGGGATAATAACCTCGCCCAGAGCATCGGGCTATCCCGGCCAATGCTCACCTACGTTCCATTCGAGTTGTCAGCGCCATCCATCCCAGGGACAAGGATACATTCCTCTTGCAGGAAAGAGGGCTGCCCTATGCACGTCTACATGCGCTAGTCCTCAATGGGTAAGTATACAAATACGGTTAGATCAGCCGTCTGCGTTAAGCTATTTTTAGACTAGTCTCCACAAGCTATCTCCTGAAGAGGTTAGACTTGTGCTGTTGGGGTAGAAATTCTTATTTTTGACTCTATCAAAGTGCGTCTCAGACACACTGCGTCAAGTATCCTTGACCATCGACGAGAAGGGAAAGAGTGTGTCTTGACCCTAATCCAGCCAAGCCAAGACAAAGCTGTATAGCCGTTGATTGTGTACCACTGCGTACGTGCTACTACTACCGTCATCTCTCATACATCCTACTATCAAAATCTCTATCGATCCGATTTGGCAGTATGGCACTGAATCGTATTGAGGGACACAACCTCTACATCGGCGGGTAAGTTTTGCTCTTTCTTTTCTCTCGGTCTTTTTTTTTTTTTTTTCAAGATGCCGGGTTTGCCGGTTAAAAGCGATCGCCTTCCGTACTTTACCTGGAAAAAGAAAAAAAGATGAACGTCCAGCTAACTGCTCCACTCCGTCTTGCCCTGGTTATAGCGTGATCTCCCTCAGAAACAAAGCCGCACTACAAAAAGCCAATATTACGCACGTGGTCTCGGTACTGCGTATGCGTCCAGATGAGAATCTTACAGAAGGCTTTCAGCAACTCAAAATTGAAGTCGACGATGTAGATGATGAAGATCTTTTGCAATATTTTGCGTCCGCCAATGCTTTTATTCAGGCAGGTTTAGATGCAGGTGGTGGTGTTTTGGTTCACTGGTCTGTTTTCCTATTTTCTCTTACCCCTCCTTCCTATGTGGCTTAAATGTCCGTTCGTACCCTGCAACAGCCTACAGGGCCTAAGATATAGCGAGGTCACTAGTATAGGGTGTGGAGCCTTGTCTATGGCTAATGCCGGTGCTATGTCAATGGCTCAGGGTGATGATCTCCATCGACGTGATTGGCTGCTTGGTTCCTACATCACCTTACATACAGAGCTATAGTACGGTCTTTATACTGACAACGATCACAGTGCGATGGGAAAATCCCGTTCAGCAACAATATGTATAGCATATCTCTTGCATCGACAAAAGAACCTTGATCCAGAGTCAGCCCTGGAACTGATTCGCAGAACGCGTGCAATAGCAGAGCCAAATGATGATTTCATGAGGCAGCTATGGCTATATCATGGGATGGGTTGTCCGGATGATGTCACCAGTGATCCTACATATCTACGTTGGACATCGCATCGTCAAATTCAGCTTAGTGCCGCATGTGGCAAAGCTCCTGAGATTGATGTAGTCCGGTTTGAAGATGAATTACCGCGTGATATTGGTGCCTATGAGGGGGAGAAGGTGACGGAGATTCGATGCCGTAAATGCCGGTATGTTTTACTCTCATATGTTTACAACACCCACTTGAAAATTGAGTCCCTTGCTAATAATGAACAGACGCATGCTCGCCACAACCCCCTTCATTAACCCCCATGACCAAGACACCAAAAAATCCACCAAACCGTCTACGGAAAGCCTGGACTGTGCACACATATTTCTCCATCCCCTAACATGGATGCGTCCGTGTCTATTTCCGGGACCCGCTACCTCATCTTCCGACGTCGGTGGGCTGACGGGTACAGCTACCGATGAAGCTCCACTATCAGGTCGACTAACGTGTCCGAACCCGAAGTGTGAGGCTAATGTAGGCAAATTCGCCTGGCAGGGGTTACGATGCAGTTGCGGGAAATGGGTTGTGCCGGCTATTGGGGTTGCGCGTGCTAGAGTTGATGTTACGGAGAGAAAGGCTCATAGTACTACCTCTGTTGCGAGTAGTAACAACAGCGGCGTCAACAACAATAGCATTAATAATAGGTTAGGAGCGATGGGAATCCGGTTACCACCACATATGCGTGGAGTGGCCCAGGAAAATAACGGTCAGAATCCGCGAAACAATCTCTGATTGAGATTCGTTCGGAGAAAACATACAGTTCCATATGACGAGTGAATACAAAGAATTGATACCCCGATACTCCTATTTCTTACACATTGTAATAGTAATCAGGAACGCGAACACGAAGAGGAACGATATGATCGGCGTCTCAACCTTTCGTCCGAAACGAATATGCCCTGCAGCTGAGAATTTAGCTATTGGTTATTACCATCTAGCACTGCAGGTTGTACGTACATACGTGCGTAGACGCGAACGGACTTCTCCGTATTACTTGGACCCCTGAAAAAGCGTCAGCCCATATGGACTAGGTCAAAAGTAGAAATACATTTCGATAAAATTTCACTCTATATCCGTAGCACGTACGTAAAACACTTAGCCTAAAGACGATCGGTTCGCACTTCTATCTGATTACGATGATTAATAACCTAGCTCCGATACGTTCTCCATACTCCATGCTCGTTAGTACGTATGATGACGTTAACCACATACATGGCTAGAGCTAGCTGAGGCCATCCATCTCAAGGGTGAGCGGAGACGGGTCCCATATGGGCTGGAAGCTCCGGAATTAGGGCTAACTAGATGACGAGAGCATCACGTTTCGACCAACTGGCCTAGGGGGTATGGATTATGAACAGTATGTCAGAAATTAGTCTGGCGCAGAATTCATGCCTGATTCTGAGATTTTCCAATACCTCCTAAATTTCTATCAATTTGTGATCGCGAATGTCGACCAATTTCCCAAAGGCCTTTTGCTGGCTGGGTTCGGACGCCGTGCTGAGAGTTTCGGGGCTGAGAATTCGTTCTTCTCTAGGTCTTTTCAGATCGATTTCCTTGATCGTTGAAAAGGTGCTTACGCAGCTAGTTTTTGAGAGCTATGAATCGTTGCTTAATGCTTATTTATTGACTACGTCGTTATGTACTTCTCCGACATTTGAAGTCCAAGGTTAGAAAGGAGGTATTGAAAGTACGGCGTAACCCGTAGACGATTCATGTATGGAAAGAAAAGAACATACGTATGGACTCGGTTATATCACAAGGCAAGCATAAACTACTCAATTCTATGCTAGTGCAGGTCAGTCTCCATGTCCATGACCCTTTTTAGGTGATCGTCACCTAACCAGATGAGGAAGAGCTTGATTTTCGATACCCTGGACCGGATCGGACTTGCAAGGTCTCCGGTCTGCATGAGCCCCATACCCTAATATCTCGACGAATATGTACTTCCTTTCGTGGTCATAGGGTCTCTGGTTAAGGTGGCTGCTTATGTTTGCTCTATTCGTATCAAGCTTTGCCGTTAGAATCTTAAAGGTTACATCACTTGCGAGTCCAGGCCTTGTCAATTGCTTCATTGGACATTTTTGTAATGTAGAGATCAACCTGCCTTCTGACAGATACGACAGTCTTTAGTAAGCTGACTGCATTCGACGGTACTGTAAGCCTGGCTCTTGAAGTAAGCAATCTCATTGGCATGCGTAGCATGGCATTTCAATACCTTTGTTTGAAAAACGTGCATTGATAAGTTAGTGACAGGATTATATCGACCTCAATATGCCTATCAGTCTAGAAAGTACCTCCAACCTGGGAAGGCCGAAGCTTTGTCCAGGTATAAAATCCATCTCTAGTTATAAGTTAACTATCCCAAACTTCGTAATTCTATCCGCTGGTTAAAGTTCAGTACATACGTACATCCATCTCAAAGCCGATGCGTATTGTGCTCAATGTCTGCGCCGTCGGCCATGAGTTCCCCCGTAATCGATAACTTTTAGGTAACTTGGAGATGAACTGAAGCCGTTAGTAGCCTAAACTACTGGCCTGTGGCGTCTTCTAAACCAGTGCTGTCTTTAGCCCTATGTGACTACGACGTTACGTATGTTCCTCGATTCTCGAACGGTTCAAACCGATGGTCTAGCCCTAACTAGCCAATAAACCATCTACTTAAAACGCAGCGTATTCGATGGAATTACAAAAGTATTCTATACGTAACAGGTGGGATTATTGAACCGGCTTTGAGTTAAATAGATTAATTAATCAATTACGGAGTCTGTGGCGGCCGTATATCCATCTAACATAACAAATATATGCGCTCCATTGCTATTCATATTGCCCGTTATGGTTAGAAAATGCTATATGATGGCTGAGATATAGGGCTACGTCAATCAACAAAAATTTTTCTCACCGATAATAATACTCCGTATTAAACATTGCGTTAAATGAACTACTACAAGAATGATGCTCACCGCTGTCTCGCACCCCCCTTCCTTTCTCGTGCCACAATACTATGTAAATACGTAGCCCTAAGTGCTTAAACTACACTAGGGAAGCCACTGGACCCATATGTATCATTTTCGGACTTTTTTAATCTATTCCACATACTAGGAGTCACTATATTACGATCGAGAATGCCTCACTTATGTACCTGTCCCTGCGTCCCACAGTTAATTGGCACTGATACTGCATTGGGGTACTACTCATGAGGAGTGTAGATTCGGCGCGATCATAATAGTACTAGCTTATCTCTTTATGCTAACTTGCTAAGGAAATGTATGCATTGAATTTTGGACGTTAGTTGACTAGGGTTGCGCCCAAAATGGGAAACTTTCGCTAAGACTTTCGATCTAGTATCATCCATATATTTCATACAGAAGCAGTCGATACATTCGTTTGAGAAAATCTTCGGAGGGTACGTAAATGGCCCGTACCGTACTTGCCATACCTTTGTGTCATATCTACGTACTATGGCATCTTTGGGGAATATTATGCCTGCACAAGCAGTGCTTGTATATCGTTGTTTTGACCAAAGCCCACATGTTTATACTTACGCTACCGTAAGCATCGAAGAGATAGCTAATAGGCCAAAAGAAAAGGAAGCCAAAATCATCTAATATTAGATACAAACAAAATGAGTGCATGAAATCAGATCCAGGGGTACCAATACGTAAAAAAGCCGAAAGCAAACAAATAGGGCGAAAGCAAATTAGGGCACCGGAGGTTAGGGCAAGGGACACCAGGGTATGGGATGTTAGGGCACGGCTACTCAGTACACGAAGTAGTTGAGAGGATATCAATACTTAAAAAAATCGAAGCATGGCAGCTATTCAAGAAAAGAAAATGTTTGAAAATGTTGCCATCGACATCGTACCCACGGTTAGACACTCAATAGGGAGCCGAACCAACTAATTTATGACAGAACAGGAATGTTTTTGGCTTCCTGTGGAAGAAATACAACATCTTTTGCGGGAAGAATCAAGGCTTTTTTTACGTAGCCTCGAATGTTCTTGTCTTTCATAGCCCGGATGCAATGCCATCGGACCTTTTTTTGGCGATCCAGAGAGCTCGGTAGAGCCTTTTCCTCTCGTAAGTATATGCATCGATGGTAAGTTTGTTCTTCCAAGCTCGTTTGTATGCCAACTCCCCTGAACAGATCCCGTAGTCTATGCAGGCCTTGAATAATTCCTTTCTGGGCCCCAGGAAGTTTTCTTTCCTTTTCTAACGGCTAACAGATGCCATAATCGCCAGACGCTCTCCTCTCTCTTGTTGATCCTCGCCTCAAGAAAACCCTACAAGTTTTCGAATTCACGTGAAGAAATCCATGGGCTGAACCTTCGGTCGTAGGTCTCGTCTGTCTTGATCCATTGCTTAAGACCCTGGGCAAAAGTCCCATAGAAATTTTCGAAAGAGCGAGAAGGGCTACCGAAGTCCTTTCGAGAAAAGCACTCGTACATATCTTGCAGATCTTTCGAACCGTCTGTGCGATAAACAACAGCAAATCCCATGTCATACCAAATGTCAAGAATTCGATTGCCCCACAGGTCTTGGGCCCAAGGTGTCTGTTGTAATCTGAATACTATCATACATAGAGCAAAATAAGCCTTTTGCTTTTCTAGTTGGGAAGAATCAGTATCGCCACAAGCCTGAGCACAACCTCTGGCTTGCATAAACCACTTTTCTTGGATTGCTGCACATTTCCTCGCTGGATGGGGCCGGAAAACGCGTTTCCATTTTCTTCAATTGGTTCAACATCTGATCTAATATAGAACTTGGTGATTCTCTCAATTTTCCCGAGGCTTTCTCTAGAAAATTTCCCTGGTCACACCATTTGCCGACTGTTACATAGTCGACATTCACCAAGTTCAGCTCATCATAAATCCGCATCAGACACCATGCTTGAAGAGCTGTGGTGCATTTGAAGAAGAGATATCGATCCCAAACTCTAATATCATTAGGTATTGTTTCAAGCCTTACAGCTTCACCAAGTATGAAGGCATGTTCTTCCGCTGGTAGGCCCTCTATTTTATCAGGGTCGGACGCCACTCTTCTGGCTTCAGACATTGCAAGAAACAAATTTCGGACAAATCGATTGCAGTTTGAGGATTGCGGATATGGAATTCACAATTTGACAATCGAGAGAAAAGACTGTCAGTTCGTTGTTGATCAAGTCGAAGCCTAGAGATATTTGACCTTCTTATAAGCTTGCGATCACACTTAATTGGGATGATATGAGCCCTTCAAACCATGCCATATCTCTAGGGGACCCTGTGAGTCAAGTCTACGTTGAGATTTATTCAGATGATGATGACGGCGAACTAATAGCTCCTTCTCATCCGAAGTAGAAATTGGTTGTGGTTATAAAATCGATAGTACTAAAGGATTTTGATGATCATCTATCTTATGTTGCAGCATCACTATTCTGACTTTCTTTACTCAAGAAACCTCATAATCGATGTCACAGTAATTTCAATTAGCATCTCCAACTTCCTATATAAATGTCTTCGATCCTGACTCCTCCTAAGTAAATTATGTAGCTATAGCCAGTGGCCTTCAGGAATAGATGTGGTTGGTTAAATCTTACACCGTTCGTAATAAGTATGTGATATGAAATCTATTCCTACTGAAATATTAGTTCATTGATGATGGTTCTCATATCAAATAAAATTCATGATCATTTCGGAACATCAATTGATCTTGATCTATAAAATTCGTAGTCAATACGTTAGTTCTATCTAGACGTCTCTCAAATCCAATCTACATGACAAGTAGAAATGACGCTTTATAACCTTTGGATTGGAAGCCATGTAGTGTGAAAATTACCCGTGTCAATTGGCAACTAGCATTCGCAGCTATATAGTCAAAGAATATGTACATATATGTATGCATGCACTATTCTGACTCTAAGTGCCAGCGTATTTCTATGGCTCAGGTGGCATATTCAGCCGTCAGCATGACTCTTCACTAGAGCAGCTTGTAGGAGGAAGATTTAATTCAATCTGGTATTAGATACAAAGGAAATTTTGCATGAAATAAAATCTAGGGGTATATCGATACATGAGGGAACACAAAAGCTAGCAATTAGGGCAAGGATAAACATGCTGTACATGAAATCAATAAAAATCAGTGCATGAGGTCGGTCTAGTAGGCTTCAGTGCATTCATGAGCAATGCATGATAAATAGTGAGACATGAGAAAGAATAAAGTGAAAAGAAAATCAACCAAGGAAAAAAGTAAGACAGATATCTAAATATTGTGCAACTCCAATTTTCCAGACAATGACTGCTTGGGTGGAATCGTTTGACCAAGCACTTTTTGCATGGACCTGGCAAGTCCGACAATGACTTGGTCAACTTCGACTGGTTTTGCATTATAATAGTGCCAACCTTTTACTATCAATAGGCTGACCGTGAGCTTCGTCAGCTTCCCTTGCAAACTGCCGAACGCTTTCCCAATCCCCTTTCAGCATTCTTCTGTGAAGATCCATTGGGTCCACACAATGATGTAAACATTTCCAGCACTGCGACATTCGCTCGTGTATTCGCTCTATGCTCTCAGGCCGTCCCTGCTCCAATCTATACTCCGCCCACGATTTTCCAAATAGATGTTGTACAATTCCCCCCCGAGCGATGGCTTCAGGTTTATAGTGTTCAATGCCCATATATAGCAGATGACTTAGCCTCCAAATACTCTCTGGCTCTTGTCCATTGGCTTTTGTTTGAAGAAAGTCCCGAGATTCCCAATAAACTTAGGCTCTGCTTTACCCCATTCTAGGAACAAATCGGGAAGAGTTCCGCTCTTCCAAGATGTATAAAAGTCCTTAAGTGTTGAGCGACGCCTTGATAGTACCTTTGTAGATAGTCATATGCCTGAACCACACTTCATTCTGTAGGCAGCTCGTATTTGCAAGGGGATATCCCAAGTCGTAATAAGTGTCGAGGTTGATGTCGTCTAGCACCCAGATAGGATCTGGAACAGCTCCCCATACGATCACGCCGAACGCAAAATAAGCGTTCCTTTTCTTGATCCATTCAGCATCCAGTTGAGCATTCACGTTTGGATCTTGGTCTCTCTCTCTCGCTTGGTTTACCGGACTGGACGCAAGCTCTGCCTTGAGCAAGCCACTTGTTCACGCTCCGTTGATCCCCTGCACTGTCTCGACTCAACGATTTACCCAGCACCCTCTGCATTCTTCTCAAGAAACTCCAGGATTTTTCTCCGTACTTATTGTTGGAGTTTTTGATGAATTCGTGAGCGTTTTTTTCGAACTTGCCACTCACGCACCACTGGCCAATCGTACTAGGAGTAATTTCCATTTTCAAAAACCAAACGTATACATCACGCAGGAGCACTGCTTGATATGGCCTCGGACACTTCGAGTAGAGGTATCTATTCCAGACCCTGAAGTCATAAGAGATAGATGTTCAGTGTGTTCCGGTACCTAATAAGTAGTTCTAGATGTCACTGGTGGATTGATAAATGTGGTCTTATTATATGTAGTCATGTCCGAGATCAATATACTGGATTGTAACGATTACAGAAAGTGTTTGGTTTCAAACTCAAGAGCGAGTTTCAATGAACGGTTTATTTCTTTATGTTCTTATAACCATAGCATTTGAATGCATCTCCTTTGAGAATAGCATCGCTTCTTATTACATCCATTATTCCGGTCTTGACCACGACTCTTTACTTTTTTAAAAAAGTACAATAAACGAACATTCATAACATCTTCCACAGACCCTACTACTCACAGTTCGATAATGGCAAGCAGCTTGACGATATATGACCTCTTGCGTAAAGAGAGGTCCGATTAGGGTTTTGACGTGCCTCGCCAAAAATGGCAATTTTTGTTGGTTTCCAAAAGGGGAAACTTTCTCGCAGGGAATCATCGCCTGCATTTCTAAATTAACGTAAATTGAATTGACCCAATTGCATGATTATCATAAAATAGTTTATATTCTATGCATGTAATTTGGTTCAGGATCCGTACTACTAGGACAACTAGTACAGTTAGAGGTACCTAAACAGGAACTTACTCTAGGAGTCTAGATGAGTTATCATGGAATGCTAATCACTCTGGAACTGTTGGACAGTCTTAGAGCTATGATGTTATGATTGCTTTGCTGTAGAGCAATCAAATATTTCCACACATATAAATAGTGGTAAGGAATTCAATAGACATATCGCGAGTGCACTAGACAGGCCTGGTATTACACAGTTCACCTTGTAATACATCATTCAAGACACGGCCATCTACACGAGTGAACATGAAAAAGTCTAATTTCCACACGAAATACCACCAAATCCTCCAGTTTTACATAAATCGATAGCTTCGTAAGCACTGGCCACGGTTCGAGACCATTGAGCTGCATAAGGCTACTATGTTCCGAAGTACTTACTATCGATAATAAGCCCTAGGCTTCCGGAGTAGTTATCATATTATCCTGGGGCCTAAAGACCATCGAAAAGTCTCCGAGAGATTTCGGGTTCATCCGCTTTCCGTTGTGGACTTGCATTAGTTCGTAGCTTACTTAACACCTTAATGATGACAATACGGCATGCACTATTGACGCTGAAGGGCAGGGTGCGGCAGCCCGACATCTGTGATCAGAAACATAGCAAATTACATGCTACATAGTACTAGATTGTATCAGGAAAGCATTCAGGACATTTTCAGACATTCCAAACACCTAAACCTAGTCCGGAACACCTACGACTGTCTCGAAAAAAGCCCGTCAGCCCTACCCTACATCTAGGCGTGCCAGCCCCGCCAATAGCGCCGGACTGTATAGCTACAGTACGTAAAACGACCTGGCATTAGTCCATCGGAGTCTCCGTCTTACGTCCATAGCCAAACTTTAAGATAGTGCAATACGTATATGAGTTTGCATTGAGTATTTGGTTGAAGGAGAAAGGTTTCGCTTACGGCGTTCATCTTAAATACCTAATCATGGCCTTTTAGCCACTTGTAGTAATATTTGCCTAGTTTGGCAGCCACGTTTGTAAGAGCTTTCTCTGGAAAGGAATATTCGATCTACGAACCACTCTCACCCTGGTATGCCCCTCTAAATAAAGGCGTAACGATATTGTAACCTGACGGAGACTTGATGTCCCGCGTGTTGGGTCTTATGACCAGGCCAGTGAACTAACAATGTTGTATTCTTATATTCTAGGCTGCATGGGACATCGCTGTATTGAAGCAACAGCGGAAATATCAGAACACCAAATGGTAAAAGCGTGTAAGACACATTGGATAAGTAATCATACATGACTGACAGAAAAAAGGGGGCAGTATGCGTATTTCACCCTACGATACAGAAAGAAACTCGACCCTTGAAGGTCATTGCAGGCTAATTTGGTGATAACGTAGCCTAATTGGCTCATTTGCAGATAGTAGGTATGTATATCTCAACGCCTTCAACAGTTTGCCGGTTCCTGTAATCTGCTTCCAGGGTTGACATGTATGCAATTTCACTTGTATCTACGGATCTCCACGACGATCGATCTTTTGTGATCCATCCAAGTAAGTCATTATCATTATGCTAGAATGCTCGTATCGTATAACTTTAGGACGTAAGGATCACGAAGAAAGCACAACCATTCTGTGCATAAACGATACATAATTCAACAGCTCATAAGTCACCCTTAGGCACAGATGGGAACGAAGCTGGATTTTTCAGGCGTTCAGCATTCCTTTTCGTCATTTCTATATTCCGCAGGCGATTGATGCGCATTTGATAGAAGTTCCTAGAAATGCTAGTTAGCCACAATGACACTGACACGTGCCGCTATTTGTGAACTTGCTTGTGCAACTCGAATATTCGAGGAGAATCATCACCAGTATCTTTCGTCTCTGCTGCTTTGCGGAGGTCATTGATCTGTCTCAATTAGCTAGGCCTTCAGTCCTCGTTCATAAATGTTAATATACCTTCTCATTCTTCTCCTTCTCTGCTTCATCATCCTCCTCCGAATCCTTCTTCTTCTTCTTTTTCTTATCCTTATCTTTATCGTCATCCTTCTCCTTTTCCTTCTCTTTCTCCCTCTCCCTCTCCCTTTTCCTCTTTTGCTTCTCTTCATACTCTTTCTTCACTTTCTCGATTTCTCGCGCCAGTTCCTCATCTTTCTTCTTCTTAGCTTCTTGCTCCGAGTCCACGATAGGGGAGCAGAAACCCCGGTCTTTGAGATGAGCTGGGCATATGTAAAAAAAGTCCTTTATTCATCATTAGCGATGCTCACTATATCTCATGCCCTGTTTTGCATGGGAGCTTCTTACTTTATTATCAGGTGTTATCAGCACACTTGTTGACGGTTTGTAGCAGACCATGCATGCTTTCGAGGCTGTATCGGCCACACGCCGAAGATGCCAGACATTTTGGAGAGACATATCCCCACTTATCGTTCTTATCGCTTCATAAAAGGGGTATCTTGGCTCGAGCGCAAAATTTATGGTTTTTATGCTGCTTTTATGACGGATACACGACAAAACCGACTTATCGCAAGTTGTATGCGTGGAGAAAAGCTTCAATGCTCTTCCCCGCACGCCATTGGATTTCCGATAGGGGGGGGTCACGTGAAATATACTATATAGCCTTGACCACGATTTTACATTCGTTTACTTTTATTCATGCTTGAAAAGGGAAAAAATGGTCATTGATCCATAAAGTTACATTTTTACAGAATTAAATTTACTGCCATGAGGCCTGGGTGCTTTGACCACTAGTTCCGGAGCTTGAAGGAAGCATAAATTAGATATAAACGATGAATGAACACGAATTTTACATGAATAAAAGCATTTCAAATGCGCCGATCTCCCATGCAAAAGCCACTCTACTCTGTAACACCATCCATACGCGCAGAAGTCTCATCCTCGGTAAACCGCGAAGCAATGATCGGATCAAGATCCTGAGCGCGACGACGCGCATCCAGCCACATCATGTACTCAGCGTACTTGGTAGGCATAACCTGTACCTCATTGGGAACCAAGAATGTATAATGGAAGACACCAGTGGGGTTCTTGGTTGCATGCTCGACATCACGCACTTTGGAGTCTACGCGGACGTGCACTTTGGTGTAGGGGGTTCGTTTGCTGGATTCCCCGTCAACGGTGCGCACGAGGGGCTCGGTGTATGCCACTGTTGCTTTGAGGTAGAGGACACTTCCGACGGGGACTGGGTTTTCGAATGTGCTGGGGTCGAGAGAGACGAATGTGGGTCGGGTGTGAGAAAAAGAGGCGGCGCAGCAGAAGGCGAGTTCGAAGGTTTGTTGGAGGAGGAAGCCACCAAAGATCATGAAGTTGTGTCTGTTGCGGTCTTCGGGTTGCATGATCATTGCAGATCGGAGGACTGTTCGGTCCATGTTTTGGATGCGTGGTGAGCGTTGAATGGCGGCTCCGGGGACTGTATTCAGAGTTAGTACTTATATCAAATGTGGTTGCCGGAGACGTAATGTTTAAGCAAGCTTACCTTTGTACGGTTGTCCTGTCGTCCACATAGAATGAATCATGTTACTTTCTTCTTGATCAGGCGCTTGTTCAAGGAAACTCCTTCTTCTCAAAGCCTTCTTTGCGTTGTAATTTTCTTCACCCTTCTGGAAGAGACGTCGTTCTTCTTCAGTCTCAATCAAGAGAGGTGCAACAGCAACGGGCCTGCCGAATCGTTAGTAAATTAATCACTGATTCATAAGAGTGGAAGGGATTACTTTTTTGTCTTCGGGTCTAATGATACCATAGTAAAAGCACACGTAATCAGAACATCCTCATCCTTGACCTTCTCTCCATCAGCAGGAGCCTTGGCGACCTGCAAAGAGATCTCCATGCTGGATCTGCCTGTTGCGTAGGTTACTTGGCCACTAAGTTGAAGATTACAAATCTCCTTTAACGGGTTGAGGAGTGTGATTCGATCAACAGCTGCGGTGACAGTTGCTACTGTATCACCTGTATGTTTGTAGGCTACCACGCCGGCTAGAGCGTCCAAATCCATGAAAAGTGTTCCAAGGCTGATTTCTCTTAGCTGTGTATTATCTGAGAGACCTTGAACAGGAGATGCTCACCGAATACGTCCAGAGGCATTCAGATATTCGTCCAACAGCCACTTATCTTCAGCAAGAGGAAGCGTCTAGCATATCTAGTCAGCACAAAGCCAAAATGAGGAAAAGGGAGGTTTAACGAACGGCAGCAAAATAGCTATCAGACATCCTCCTTGGGGTAAGGTCTGGCTTCACAGGCTTCCCGTCCTCTACCGTGGCTTGCCCAGCTTGTTGTCGACTCTGAGCCAGGGCATCCACCCAAGGCACCTTGACTCGCATTGACTGCCACAAGGCCTTGTAGAAATCATTTGCAGGAGTCTTATGAAAATGACGCTTGGCTACATGAGCAGGTCTGATGCATCGAGCCGCTTGTTCAGAGAAGAGAACTGTGCGGGGTGATGCAACCTTGAAGCTCGATAGAGCCGTCCTGCGTGCCGGTGCCAACATCGCTGCGACTCCCTTTGGACAAATGAGTATCAGTTGCAGGGATATACGTACAAACTCTTATACTCTCAAGGCTTGATAAATCTCAACAATTTCGATGAGTCAATTTGATTCGCGAATAAAAGAAAAAAATTGGGCCAATACGGATTACCGGTAGCTTATCGCCGGGATTATCCGAAAGCTCGGCAGTTGAGAGCAAACCCTAACTCTAACTGATTGTCGTAGTAATCGATGAGTCAGATGTTTGGTATCAAAGCGAGAACTAGATAGGTGTTGATTCTCGTAGATAGAGACGGTAACTGAGGACATAGGCACGATGTTGAGGCTTTAGCGTGTGAGAACTTATCAATTTTTCCAGAACAGGAGTTCGGTGGTGACGTCATAATATACTACAGCTTGGAGAAAAGTATTGCTTGGCTTATACTATGCAATTATTGATATTTGTCTCTTGTAAACTTATAAGAAGAGGAGAAGCATATGTACAGATGAAGACTTTGTATCACGGATACTTACTTAGATGGGATGATGTTAGGGCATGGGGTTAGGGCTAACCGATCGAAACAAGAAAGACAAACCAGCAACGCGTCAAAGTGAAGTCATAACCCTAAGTGATTTTCTATAAGTTGAGCAACTTTAAAACGAAATAAAACTATTCTGTTCATAGACAACAGATTACACTCGTATAATAATCGAAAGAATTAGACCGCCATGAGTGACCCAACTAACCCGAACATCGAGAAACGCTCAACGCCGCAATGGGCTCTATACCAAAGAGAGCAGTTCTGGAAAGTCAATAATGGCGCAACGCCGCCTTTCAATACGCGTAAGCTAACATCCTATCTTTTTAGAAGAAACCTTCATCAAGGTCAGAGCTAATGATAGGAGATTGGCCGTAGATCCCAAAGCATTAGAAGAAAAAGCCAAAGAGAAGCTTAGCCTAGGGGGATGGTAACAACATCCCATTGGCACGCTGTTGAGTTCTTCATGCTGATAGAGACAGGTACTACGCCTCCTCCAACGCAGGGCTTTCCACAACCCACGCCGTAAACCGTCAAGCCTTCAACCGACACCGCATCATCCCCAGGATGCTCGTCAACACCAACCTCCGCGACACCACAACAGAAATATGGGGCCACAAGGTCTCTGCCCCCATCGGCTTTGCGCCCATCGGTATAAATGCAATTTATAACCATGAAGCTGAGAAACCAGTCGCTAAAGTCGCGGGTGAGCTGAACCTGCCGTATTGTCTGTCAACAGCGGGGAGTACGCCAATCGAACAAGTCGGCGCCGCGAATGATAGTGGTGGAAATGGGCCACGGTTTTTTCAGCTTTATATGCCTCATGATGATGAATTGACTTTGTCTCTGCTCAATCGAGCTTGGAATTCTGGGTTTGACGCCTTGATTCTCACGACAGATACATGGCAATTAGGCTGGCGACACGACGACGTCGCAAACTCCAACTACGCATTTTACCGCGGTATCGGTGCAGCATTAGGGCTAAGTGACCCCGTTTTCCAGAAACGATGTCGTGAGAAAGGTATCGACATTGAAAAGGATCCTGTCGCTGCGGCAACATTCTGGATTGATTCGATTTGGCATGGGAGAGCGTGGTCGTGGGAGAAATTGCCGTGGTTGATTGAGCAGTGGAAGAAGATTTCTGGGGGAAGGCCGTTTGCGCTCAAGGGAATTCAGTCGGTGGCTGATGCGAAGAAGGCGGTTGAATATGGTGTTGATGGGATCGTTGTGAGCAATCATGCGGGTAGACAGGTTGATGGCGCCATTGCAAGTCTTGATGCATTGGAGAACATCATTGATGCTGTTGGGGACAAGACCTACATTATGTTTGATTCCGGTATTCGAGGAGCAAGTGATGTAGTCAAAGCTCTGGCTTTGGGCGCAAGGTTTGTCTTTGTTGGGAGGTTGTGGGTTTGGGGATTGAGTATTATGGGCGAGGAAGGGGTGAGGCATGTTATCAAGTCACTACTAGCGGATTTCGATATTCTCATGGCTGTGGCTGGGTTTACGAGTGTGAAGGAGTTTGATCGGTCTATTCTTGGTACGCATTTTATATGAACCAATTGTCGAAAGACGAGCTAACTTGAAGACAGAGTCGTACCCAAAGTCGTACAGCATACCTGAATGCAAGTGAATGAGGTATCTAGATATACCGACTCAATGACATATCTGTAAACCACCGTCATGAAGTCATAGATATGTACAAGAATCAATGATCAGTCTTCATACATCCTACCGCACTATCAGTGTCCCGTTCATCGGATGGTTCGAAAGGGGAGTTACCTAGGTAGGATTTCGTAGATGGTACGGAGTAGTCCGTGGACTATAATCAATCGACACCCTGAACGAATCCGAGCAGATCATTGAAGATTTTATCAAGTCATGAGAGTGAAACGCACAAATCAGATTCCCTGCACATTGCTGCCAATTCTATGAAAATAAGTAGAGTACAATGCATGACCAAATTTTTTAGAACACCGTAAAATAGAACAGATTCCACGCTCTAGGATGTGAAAGGATCGTCATTATCGTTATTTTCGTCACCCACTACTCCTGCTGCTGCTTTTGCAAGTCTGATATCCTTTGCTTGCAAGCCTACATCCCGACTGTATTGCTCGAAGGAACTGAGAAGTTCGGAGAGAGATGTTCTCAGCATATATAGAACAGTATCGACTTCGGCTACCTCTCTGGCTCTCCTTCGTACTTCACGACTGCTATTGGCTGATGGGAAGGTAACATCGGACCAGTGAATGCCGATTCCGGTGTCTTCGTGGACGAAATCTTCTAGTGTTATGATGGTTGAGGTGTAGAGACGGACTACGGTTGGTACGTCCTTGGAGACTTGGCCGAATGAATCTTCTTTCAAACTGGCAATAAGAAGGCGGGTTATAGATTCGATCGCATCGATAACACAGGCGACTTGACCGTGGGGTTCACCAAACACAATGCCTCGCAGACGTTGGGCGTATGTCTGTCTAAAAGGCTTGCCGATCGGAGATCGAAGAAATTGTGAGACGAACGGAATAGAAGAATAGTTGAAAGATGACTTGGAGGTTCCCGGTAGTCCGGTAAGTAGTTTGACATCGTCTGGCGCACTCAGAAGCTTTTTCCTGCGCTCTGGGCTCAACAAAGCATCTGATGCCTGGCTAAACGCTTCTTTGGCTTTGGCTCTCGCCGCGGGTGTCCAGTCATTTGACTGCCCAAAAGACTTTGCCGTGGCTCCAAATGACTGTCCAAATCCGGTCGCCTTCGGTGATGGTGCGAAGATGTTGTCTTGTTTAGGACCCTCGGTCAATTGAGGTAGATTTTGGATTTGAGGATATGCAACGTTTGCATCCTTGGTGATTTTTGCTGCCGGTGGTGTTTTGAATTTGTTGATACGGCCACTAACACCCTCAATGGTATCAATTGAAGCTTGTAGCACTTGCTTCCAGGCTTGTCCATTGGCACGATCAAGGTCCTCAAAAATCGCTTTACGGCGATCAGGAAAGCGCTGGCTTATGAAGCACAGTTCCCAGAAAGCAAAACTTTTAGAAATGTCTTTCTTAGCTTTAAGACCATTAATCAAGCTTCCCGTAGGATCCTTGGAATCGTTGGTAAGTGGCTGTCCTCGTTTCAGTGGCTCTTGAGTGAGGAAGACCGTAAAGAACAAGTTGGCAGTCTGCCACAAGAAGACAAGACATCCTCCCGAGATGATCTGGCGGTAGAATAGCGTGTAGAAGGCAGGAGGAACAGCCCCCTGAGGCTCCGCTGCTGTCCGCGAAAAGTTCCAAAACAGCTTTGCGAAATAGAGAGAGAAGTTCCATGCCGGACGTCGTAGAAAGATAACATATATGAACGGACTAGCCAAGGTGACAATCAAGCCATTTCGTAAAGCATCAATCACACTTCCAATAACGCCATATTGTAGTCTCTTTATTGTCGATTCCATTGGATGCGTACGGTCGTCCCTTGAGGTGCGTTTGGCAACCGGGATAGGAAGACGATCATAGTCATAGTATAAGTGAATAGCTGTTTGGGCGACGGCCAGTATCATGTGATATGTGTGTAGGTAGATGGACCTTTCGTTTAGAGCCGGCCGATTGTTAGGTCTGTGTCAAATTAGCAACGCGCATCTCTTTACAAATTACGGACTCACTCACCGACTGAGCTTTACCCATCCCAGATCGGCATCTTCGGGAGCTGACCAGAGGTATATTTCGCTAAACCACCAGGCGGAGAAAAGGTACCATCCTAGAGTCTGTAGGACATGTAGCGGGAATACGTTTCGCATGGCTGTAAGAGGTGACGCTGTAGTTCGAGGACCAACGTGCATTTGCGCAACCCGAATGAAGAAAACGGCTAATGTCGAGATGAATAAGAGGAGAGCGCGCAGACCACACACTCCCAGAGGGAACCATGACCAAAGAACTAAACAGTCGCATTAGCTTGATATCCTCGCCTTCAGATTGAGAGTACTGACATGATGTTTTTGTGCCAATAACAAAAGAAACAAGATAGTCCATCAACAATGTCACAGCCGATGCATGGACAAATCTGCGGTGTAATGCAGATGTCAAGATTCGCCTGTACGGCCTTGGAGGTGGAGCAGCCATTTTGAGCGCGATATGAATTATCTCAGGCAAACGGCCGTCGCATTATTCAAACATGAAGTAGCTGCGCAGTCGGTATCTGCAAAACTCTGCCGAAAACCCGAGCCGGGGTGCCGTACCTGGTATGATGGGAGCTTAAACGAGTGTGTGTGAAGCAGAAGCTATTATTTACTGAAGCTCTTTTTTTGCGGGATGGAGCCAGGAAACCAAAACAGCAACCAGCTGGTCACGTGAGTGGGACATTCAACCAATAGAAATCAACGAAAGCCTAGTGCGGATCGCTGCGTCACCTGAGCCGGCCGGTTGGCTGGTTACGTCTTATCAAAGAGGGCAGGAACCATCGAGGCAACAACAAATCTCCAACAAATCTTCGACTGAGCTCTCAACTACCCTTATACTAGCACTCTTCACATCCTCGTCTGCTATACGCCATGTCATACGACCGCTTGAACTCATTAGAAGCGCAGCCGACGACCTGGCGGCGGGATGACGACCCTCAGTATCAGGATGACCCCGAATTTGCGCGGTTCACCGAGAACCTATCGAACCAACTGTTTACATTAACCTCGAATATATCGAATCTATCGAGGCAGATTGCGCTCCTTGGCACAAAACGGGATACCGAGAGGGTGCGAGAACGGGTTCACAATCTTCTCGAAGAGACAAGGTCGGGATTCAAGGATGCAGGCGAGGCTATTAAGAAGGTGCAGACGTGGGAGGATGTTAATGTGCGTTTATCTACTGCGCACTTCTATACTTCGTGATGTGACTGACAGTTGACTACAGCCCTCTCAAAAATGGACGCAACAAAAACTCTCCTCCGAATTCAAGGCGGCTCTTGACGAATTCCAAACCGTCCAACGCCGCGCTCTCGAAAAACAACGAGCATCCGCAGTCGCTACGCGAATTGCACTACATGGAGATGAAGGCCGAACAGGCGAGTTAGTCGAAGGACAAGACCAGCAACAACTTCTCCAACAACAAGAACAACAACTCCGCCTCGCAAACCAAGACGAAGTCGACTTCCAAGAAGCACTAATCATCGAGCGCGAGTCCGAGATTCGCAACATCGAGCAAAGCGTGGGCGAGCTTAACGAACTATTCCGAGATGTGGCGCACATTGTGCATGAGCAAGGAAGTCAGCTGGATATCATTGGCGAGAATGTTGAGAATGTCACGAGTGACACGCGCGGCGCAAATGTCGAGTTGAGGAGCGCAAGTCGGTACCAGAAGAATGCGAGGAATAAGATGTGTTGTTTGCTGCTGATATTGGCGATTATTTTGACGGTGGTTATTCTTGCTGCTACTTTGCCATAGACCATACAACCCGTCCATGTTAGTACCCCGTTTCGTCCTGTCCATGCCTTGCCCCAACTACATATGTCTAGTATCTCATTCTTTCATTCCTTAGGTCTGGCGTTGAATCTTGAATAGCCAATCATGTCCTTCATTCCATTACTCGGCACATTCTATTATCGCATGTTCATGTATACGTTTGTCCTACGCTTGTATTTGATGTTTGTGATTTATAGTTGTATATAGGTATTTGACACAATACTGTGACCCTGAATCCTTGACGATGGCCTTG
The DNA here is from genome assembly GCA_001305275.1 of Talaromyces verruculosus. Taxonomy (NCBI): domain Eukaryota; kingdom Fungi; phylum Ascomycota; class Eurotiomycetes; order Eurotiales; family Trichocomaceae; genus Talaromyces; species Talaromyces verruculosus. The sequence continues at coordinate 116,873 of LHCL01000052.1, read as the reverse complement.
AAGGCTAAGAACAGAGTAGAGTAATTGGAGGCATTGAGCAATGATAGTATATTCAAGAAGTAGAATTAGAAGAATACTAGCACAAGTCAAACAGTCAACAACAGACTTGATTAAATTAATCCGACCGGTACAGCTTGATTCAAACCCCTTCTGGCTCTCCAATTTATTTAGTCCTGATAGTAGCAGCACTAGACTCTTTACCCCAAATATCATCAATCATACCACTAAACAACTCCCCAATCACACCCTTGTCCGCCTGACCAGCCAACAGACGTTTCTCTCTCATCTCATTCTCCCCGGCACGCGATTTTCCGACTGTCTCGGTGAGTTTGAACGGATCAATATCCACGGCATGATTATCCACGACTTCGCTCATGGGACTAGCCGAAAGATCCGGGCCGTCTTCACCAATAGCGTGGATCTGGGGTTTCATGGGTGGGTATTCGGAGTGACTAGACTCAGAAGCGTTGAAGTCGAAGCTCATATTGCCCAGGATGGGCATGCGTTGGGCGGGGGTTGACTCGGCTTCGAGGCTGGCGATGGAGGGCATGTAGACAAAGTCTAGGGTGGAGGAGTCGTTGACGGATTTGCTGGCGCGAGAGGTGTTGAAGGAGCGGGTTTCTGCGGGTCTATCCAATAATGTTAATAACTAGAATACTCTATAGACAAAGGGGGATTGGATGGCCGTACCCTCCGAAAACACTGCCATTGATACGGGATTTGGCAATGTTGAAAGCCCGGGTATATAATACGTCATTGTTTGAAAGACGGTCGACGAGCTATAGCTAGTCAATTACTATACATTGAGTCAATTGCATACAAACATACCTCAGTCTTTGAACCGCCAGTCCTCAATCCTCGTCGATGGCATTCATTCTTGAGGTCTGCAAGGGTGCGAGCAGCATAGGCAGCGGCCTTGTCGGTGCCCTCGACGGGTTGAGCGGAAAAGGCTCCGGTGATGTGCAGACGACGACGGCAGTAAAGGGTCGTTGCAGGGGTGTGATGCTGTGAGAGAGCACGCAGAGCACGGAGGGAGGTCGACCGAGGAGCGGTCATTCTGATTATTATTGATGATTGATATCTTGGTTGCAGTTAGTATGATGTATCGATTGTATAGATGTAGATAGACATAGACCTACCGGATGGATGATGAATGGTATAGTGTACACTGGGTGATGACAAGGAAGAGTGAACCGAAGAGAAGTATACAGAGAGGGAGAGAAGGAGAAGAAGAGAAGAGAAGACGGAGCGACCACAGGACCAGCTGTACGGAGTAAATATGATAATGATAAAGTGTTGGGGGATCGTTCTCCACCGCAGGAATCCACCCGAGCTATCAGCAGGTGGGGCAAGTCTAGAAGGCCGAACGGCCGCCTGAGAAACTAGGCAACGACTAGTAGCCTGCAGGGATACCACGTAGGCATCCTCAACATACTGCAGGCTACACGGTACTTTTCTGCACCAGGAATGCTCCGGGGGGCCGTTAATCCCCTACGTATCTACGCCAATAGCTGCCGTCGATCACACAGCCACGTCGGGATAGTCTTAGTAGCGGCTGATTCAGGAATTTTCCATTTAACGTTACTAACTATCAGTACGTATTATTCATCTTGCTGTAAGAGATTATCAAGATGTCGGTGAACAATTCCGTCGATCGCGTCGTACATCGTGCGTCGTACATACACGTAGTAAAGTGCAGTTGCAAGGACGAATCACAATCAATCATCGACATAGAGTAGTGGTCTGAGCAATCGGCATAAAACATGGAGGGTGTCAGTAGTGGTCTGATCTGCTTGGTGGTTGCATGATTGCATCCAATTGTCGTTGCAGCGGATATGGTCCGGTTGAACGGATCAGACTATTCTGCAGATTTGAGGAGTCGATGAATACGTAGCCGTATGTCCGTCATACCTTCCTTCTTCGTAATCAAGGATACACATCTATGATAATTCGATGCATCTGAGCCTTCTGAGGCATCAGTAGGTACCCCGGACACCGAATGTTCACACGACGACCAATGACCGAGGGCCAAAGAGGAAAAGCGCTGGTTACTCGCTGAGAAGTGAAATAGAGTGCTGTATGTTTCTCAATTGAGTTAGTCTTTCATCGATACGACTCATACGAGTACGTATGTGAATTTCCCGTCGGACTTCCGACTCCTTCCTCCGACGGACGCCCTTGAATCGTTCTTCTTATCTTGTCACTTTCGAATCAAGTAGCCTTGCACTCGTATTGCTTCCAAGACCAACTCTCACCATGTTGATGATATCCAAGATGTCAAGACTCGAATGCGGAATGAAAAGATAAGATGATCCATGGACCAAGAGGGCGGTGTCTGGGCCATAGCAACCAATGACAACACGCAAAACAGCTCAAAGTGCGGAGAAAGTTCAAGATTGTGTCCTTAATTACGCCCGTACGCCATCATACAGGCAGTACTGTATTATCGCCGCAAAATGTCGTAATTTCGGTAATATTTTTACAGTACGGAGTACTGAATTGAATCAATTGATCAATGAAAAGCAGCCAGCAAAACAAGGCGTCGATCGGGGCCGCGCTCTTCCGTCCTGGCTCTATCCAATCCAACAATCTCCCTCTCGCAAGCATGCAGGATGGATGCATGGCAGTACCTCTTTATGTAATAGTTTCATCTTTAGCATGGAAAATAGATTATCTTCCTGGCACCTGGTTACTTCACTCGACAAGATACTACTAGAAAGAGGAGACTAAAGTGGTGAACAAGGGGCTTTGTTACTGGAAGAAGGGAGTTAAGGAGGTGGTCACGCGCCGTTTGGTGGGTATCAAGCCACTAAATCTTACTGAGTCTTCCAAGGTTGCTTTTGAGTTTCGAGGCATGTCTGATATTTGGGAGGATTGAGGAGCACCAGCTCAAGCTGTACGTAGTGTAAGAAACTAAGAATCGACTCGATGGTGGAGCATAAATTGAGTACATATGACACTGGTCAAAGTCAGGTAGGTGATGGAGGGAACAATGGATCTTCCACTCGTACCTTCCGGACGGCCTAGACCAAAACAAACTGCATGTAATCATAAAAACAAATAACAAGAAGAACGTGCTCTATGATTCATGTACGTACTATGATAGCCCGGCTCCCACGAGTATAGACAGTTAGAGCAAGCCAAGTGCCGCAAACATAGGTCAATGGACTCGAAATCAACAATCGACCGGAGTTGTTTCTAATTTATGAGACTGCAGTAAACTGATATTAGTATACATAGTTACTGAACCTTGTAGTGGAGCAAATGTTTGAAGAATTTGAATCATTCACGCCATAAATTTGGGTTCTACTATGTTAATTCTTAGGGCTTAGTGCCGAGCCCTAACTATCAAAATTATCGCCGCTAGTTTGTTCAAGTCATTGACCAAGAGATGATCTACAAGACTATTCTTCGTGTATGAGTCAAATCATAAATGCTATCAGGATGTCTTGCTCATGGAAAGACTTTGTTAAGTAAACTAACTGGGTACATCCCATATACGGCACATCCATATATGGCACACGTAGCCTGCAGGTGTATCAAAGAAAGTTTCATGTTTCGTCATGTATGTTCCTAGAAATGTATCGGCCAGATTACAGCTTCGCCGCAAGACCCCTTTGCCGCGACTTGGCCACCTTTCTTGCATATGGATGCAGACGTCCTGTAGGAACGAGATGATCCACATCTCCAGTATGCACCACCTCAGGGCTCGCCTCGTCCAACGACGTAATTCCATTATTCCTCATGGCTGTCTCTAATTCGTCGCGCATGACTTCCCAAATTAGAACAAGAACACCCCATGAACCAAGAAAAGGAGGGACTTACTATCAATCAAATGCTCAACACCCTCCTGCCCATAATTAGTCGCGAACAGCATACTACGCCCCATCCCCACAGCCGTCGCTCCCAATGCCACCGCTTTGAGTATATCCGTCCCGCGTCGAATACCACTATCAACATAAACCTCCATCTTATCAAAGACCTCAGGCGCCCGTCTCTGAAGCTCAAGTAACGTGATAATCGATGGAGGACTAGTATCCAAGTTCCTACCTCCATGATTACTCAACAAAATGCCGTCAACGCCTGCATTCATTGCCAAAATCGCATCGTCGGCTGACATGATCCCCTTGAGACAGACAGGTAAATGAGTATGTCTCTTCACAAACGCGATATCCTCCCACGTCAGGGCCGGATCGATATGACCTGCCATCAACCGACCAAAGCCGCCACCCTTCTTGTCGTTTTTGGCTGTGGCGTCTGACATGGGTACCGATGTGCTTTCGTCAGCTTTTACGCGTTCGTCGGCTTCGCGTTTACCGGGCCAGGCGGCGTCGACGGTGATGTGGATGGCTTTGAATTGCGGCAGGGAAGAGACTTGTCGTATGAGAGCGGCGGATTTTTCGCGGTCCGGGCTGACGTAGAGTTGGAAGAAGAATTGGCCGTTTGGTGCGGTTTGGGCTAGTTCTTCAATTGAGAAGGAGGAGTTGTTCGATACCTACGATCTAGGATTAGCTGATCGTTCAGTCCACGATTGTAAGGGTGATACACTTACTCCTTGTAAGATCCCCTTCTCGCAAGCAGCCCTGGCAATAGCCTGCTCACCATCCGGATGAATCAGCTTCGCCATCGCCGCCGGACTCACAAACAACGGCAAACTACTCTCAACACCCATGATACTTGTCCTCGTATCCACATGACGCACATTTCTCATAACCCTTGGACGAAACCATATCCGGTCAAAACAGGACTTATTCGCGTTCCGCGTAAGCAGATCTGTGGCAGCACTAGAATAGAATGCCCACGCTTTTTTACTTGCTGTCTTAGAGGCAACGAGCTCAAAGTCGTGCGCGTTGATGAGAGTGTCTAGTGGTGGCTTTTCGTTATCGAGCATGACTCGCGCGTTTTCGGTGGGTGGCTCTTTGAGCCACTCGTCGTTGATGGTTGATTTGTCTAGAATGCCTTGGAATTTGGACGGGTGCAGGTTTTTGCGTATTGTGGATGGTGAGTGTACCTCGTTATATGCTTTTGTGGCATCACGGCCGGCATATTTCAGGATGACTTTCCTCGATTAGCTTTTGCCAATTTCATTCTTTTAGGGTAGACTTACTGGCTGAACCACCGGGATGTTCTTGATGGAATTCGGTGAAATCCCATACCTGGCCGTCGACCACAAGCCAGCAGTCGGATGGCGTGTTGTGTCTTCCTATCTCTGTGACAGAGACGAGCTTTCCTGTTGCCATTCTGTAGGTCTACCTTGAGAAATAAGTCTATGGTATAACGTGCGCTTGTGAAGAAAAGCAATAATCCAATCGCTATGGTCTGCGATATCAAACACTCTTATCGCGAGAACGGAACAATGTGAAAAGGCCAGGGAAAGAATGAAATGCAAGCAGAGTCTCTATTTAGAGCCGAGGAAGAATAATCATCACCGAATCAAGCTTCCAAGAACATACGAAACCTGCGGGGTGAAAACAACATTGCAAGGAAGAGGATCTTGGAAGAAATACTGGGTAGAACGTAATCGGGGAGTTTACCGATGGCAATGCTATGGAGATCCTCGCACTTGCTCCGATATGTTGTCAACTCGGCATGTTTGTCGGTTATACAGGTTTACAGGTTCATTGACAAGTTTATGTTATTGGTCTGTACATTCTCATTGACAAAGTCACGAAATCATTCAGATCAGATTCTGTTAAACATTCGAAGAATTAAAAGGTTAAAAGCTTCAAGATGTAAAACTAGCTGACCAATCACACACGCCAAAATGTAGTCATCCCAACGCAGTTAGCGCATGACTTAAGCATGCAGCCCGCGGGTGCCTGAGGTTGAGCCTTGAACCAATATCTGAGATTTCGGGAATGAAGAAAAAGGACACCAGCAACCAACTCCTTCCTATTCCGCACATCCCGTGACTTCTCAAGACCCATTGTCGATGCTTTGGTCTGTCTAATAATATATGTCACTACTCAGCCTTTTCTACTTAGATGCCCATGCATATACCTTTCACTCGTTCAAGTGTTACTGCGACATCCAATCTTAGATCTCGACTAATTCCGACGTCGTTGCCTAGGGGTAGGGGTATGTATGAGTCAACTTACATCAAATATCAGCTTCGTGACTCACATATATGAAGTAGGCTTTGTCTTAGGATTATCTCAGCAGTATAAATATCATCCCAGCTGGAAAGTTGAACAAATCCAACAGTTCAGTACAAGTTTTTCCGAGAGACTAGATACGTCTATCAAGATGGAAGAAGAGACGAAACCACCCGTTAGCACATTGAAATATGTTGATGTATGTCATTATTTCTAAGCTACAATTTTATCAAAACGTGAAGTAGGAACTAATTTTGTATAGATTGGCATCAACCTAGGTGACCCCGTTTTCAGGGGCAGTTATCACGGCAAGCAAGCCCATGACGATGATCTAGCCGACATCATAGAACGAGCCCGAGACATTGGCTGCACAAAATTCATGGTCACTGGCTCCGATCTCGAGGAGTCAAAACATGCAGTTCAACTCGCCAAAGACTATCGTACGTCCTCCCCCATCATTTCTTGAATCTATAGCATTGATGAAAGAAAAAGCCGGCTTCTGCTACGCCACCGTCGGCGTCCACCCCTGTCAAGCAAAACACTTCGACCAACACCCCAAGGGCCCCTCAAAACTCCTGCAAGACCTACGCGAGCTAGCTCTCACAACCAAACAATCAGGCCACACGGTTGCCTTTGGCGAGATTGGTCTTGATTACGACCGCCTATTCCTGAGCCCCAAAGAATCACAACTGAAATGGTTCGAAGCCCAGCTCGATCTTGCGGTTGAGGTCCAATTACCCCTCTTCCTGCACTCGCGGGCCGCAAGTGAAGATTTCGAGCGTTTGCTGGCATCAAGACTTGACAAATTACCGAAAGGTGGACTTGTGCATAGTTTCACAGGCACAAAGGAAGAAATGCTACGCTTAGTAGACCTGGGACTCAACATCGGCGTTAACGGATGCAGTCTCAAAACAGAAGAGAATCTAGAGGTTGTACGCCACATCCCCCTTGACAGAATACAGATTGAGACGGATGGCCCCTGGTGCGAGATTAGACCTTCGCATGCATCGGCAAAATATCTGAAAGATGCACCGCCGTTACCCAAGGCGGTTAAGAAGGAGAAGTGGCAGAAAGGGTGTATGGTGAAAGGGAGGAATGAGCCGGTTGCGATAGCGCATGTGGCGCATGTTATTGCGAAGATTAAGGATGTTTCGGTGGAGGAGGTTTGTGAAGCGTACGTCTTGGTCCTTTCTCCTTCATTCGCTTGTGCGTTTTGGAAGTGCTAACTTTGTTGATATAGGGCGTGGAATAATTCGATTAAGATGTTTGGTTTGGGGGAGACGAGCAATTGATGATTAATGATGTTTGGTTATCACGAAGCGAAGCAAGAGTTAGATTAGAGCACCATCTTTCGTATTTCATTAATAGAACTCACCATCGTAAATTTTGACAAAGACTACGTCAGTGTTCAGGGCTTGTAATGGAATCTCGCAATGGACGAGTGTCAACTACTGAACGGTAAGGCGCTTTTCAGGTGAAAATAAATGTGTTCCAGCGTATACTCTGGTCGGGGCCGGTAATTATGTTAGCTCGATTTTTATACAGGGGTCAAATCCCAATCGATTTTGCCAGTCATATTACTACGTAGTAATTAATATTTAGTATGGCCACCCTGCGCACCAATCACAGCCTAGCATCTAGCCTACATGGAATCAATCAAATCCTTAAGAAATTACTCTGGCAAAGCATCCCAAGAAGCGCGTACAACCTCACGTAATCAATCATAAGAAAGCTGCTCATCATCTGGATATTGCTCCTGTATCCAATCCTTCATCCAATTCCATACGGCTTCAATTAGATTGAGATCCGGCGAGAATGCTGGCCAATATATAAAATATATCCCCCGGGATTAAAGCTCTGTTTTCATCTCCTTGCTAGCATGGCCAGGTGCTCCATCCTGCATAAATTAAAGCCATATATCCTCTCATAATAAGCGCATATAACCATCAACGATTGGCACAACCCATTCACAATATCTTGCTAAGTTGATAGTCCCCCATTCCTTCTCCCAAAATAAACATGGGCCTTTAGTTGCTCCATAAAAAGTAGCCCAAAACATCCATCCACATTTCCGCACTGGAGATATACGTAGGCACGTATCATCTAGCTCCTCACCAGCTTTTCTAGTTACCCAGATTCTTATATAGAAGCCTGATGTAACCCATGTCTCATCAGACCAAAAGATTTGATTCCATTACTCAATTGACCAATTAATATGCTCAAGAGCCCAAGCAAGACATACACATTTATGCTAATCAGATAAAGGAGGCTTCCAAAGCGCTTTACAACACATATATCCTCTTTTTTTAAGTGCTCGAGCAAGAGCATGCTTTCCAACCGATAAATCAAGCTCTTGTATAACCTTATAATAAGACATACAACGATTGCGCTTAGACGAAGAAATCCATTCAATAATATAATCAACTTCTGCTTCAGAGAGCTTGGGAGGATTGCCGCGGGCCTTTTTAGGGGTTGCTTGCTGGCTTTGGCACGTATATTGAACTTGACGGTGCGTAATTTGAAGTTGTTGAGATATTTGAATATATGTTAATCCAAGGTCTCGGAGGGCTAAAACGCGTATCCGGTCATCCCTATCAAGCCGTATCGATCTTTGATTTGGCTGAGGGGGCTCAGGGGGTTCTGGAGTAGCCATTGTGAATCTAAATAGCATATATTTACTCGATTTGAGATATCGGATATGAGGTTTTTTACAAAAAGGCGGTGAGCACGGTTTCCGGAGTGGGGCCTGACCGCCTAAAATCGAGCTAACATAATTACCGGCCCCGACCGTAGTAGTCACCCGCTGATTGATATCTCCTGTATCTATATATGTATTCTTCGTTATATTCATAGATCGCGCCTTCAAATCTCTCAAATAGTCAATAAATCATCCCCCATTTCATGATGTCTCAATTTGACGTCAGGTTCTCGTTTTAAATCTTCTGGTATATATTGATAAGTAGAATAAGATATCATGGATACTGAGGACGAGTTGTCCATCATATCCTCTTCATGTTGATCTCCGTATTCATCAAAGTCGTCTGGGCTAAGAGCTTCTGAAGAGAAAAGCGGATCGGAAGTCACGTCGTTGTTTGCAAACATGTCGGATGCTGCAGGTGGAAGTGAAGAAGACCTGATCATGTCCTTTTCGTCTGTATCCGGTCGTGCAATGATACTAGACTCGTCATCGTCTATCGCTGACTCTCCGCTACTGGTATCGTCAGGTATCTCACCATAGAGACTATCAAGGCACAAGAAGCCGGGAAATAGTTTTTCTGGAGACGAAAGGCTGGAGTAACCAGAGTCTAGCTCGATGTCATCACTACAATGTGACAAGATGTCATCTGATTCGCCTTCTGAACCCATGTAGGAGTCTATCATTTGCCCGTCGAAGTCGTCATCTTGGTCAGAATCCTCGGCCAGCAAGTCATCGTCACCGAGTAGGATTGCATCCAAGTCTTCATTGCTGGTCTGTTTCGGCCATTCAACCTTGTATGTCCCCCTCTGAAGTGCTGTCCAGACGACACACTTGACCAATGACCGAGAGATATGCCCAGAATCTGTTCTTCCTGTATCCGTACAGTTTTCATATCGTGCTCTTAGATTTGATTTGACGAAGCCCATTTTCTCCTTCGCACTGGAGGATTGACACGTCCGAAATATCCTCGCCATTGATCTGGTCACCACTGGTATGAGTCCGGCTCTCTGACGTATATTCTATTCTCAACCAGTCAGTGACTAAACAAATACAGTTAGTAGAACGAGAAATTACCTCATAGTGGCCTGGTTTGAAACAAGCAGGAGCCACATCCGACAGACTAGGTCCCCGTTTGATTGTCTGTTTGTTGATGAGGTTCTTATGCTGCTGTTTGTCTGTATTCACGAGACACTGAACCGAACGATCCACCAATTCGCTCAAATTGTGACGCCTTACTGACTCAATTTCGTCAAGGCCGGTGTATCGATTTGACTGTTGGACACACTTGTCCCCTGAGGCTAGATACTGGGTATACCCTAGCAACGTATCCGCGGTTTCACGAGGCGCCAGCACTGGGCGTGAACGAGGAGGACATAGGACTATTATGTTGGAATTTTGGTTGGGTCGGATATCTTCTTGTTCATGGCTGTAAGGCTGTTTTAGCCAAAGGTTTGTCAAAAACAAGCCCCAAGGGGTGCATTGTCCGATAGTTCTCATGTAGATGGCGATATGTGATAATGTTGCCCTATCAATCCCAGGCGGTGGATGAGGTTCAGCTGCGCATTCTTTCACTTTGCGAGGCAGCCTTCTAGGCAGGATCTGAGGAGATAGAGCGGGTACTTTGCGCAAGACGACAGAGATATGAAGAACGACTGGACCACCTAAGCGGCAATATTCGTGATGTATTGTCGAAAGTCGGAGATACGGGCTGTCACTTGTCTGCTCAGACGATTGGTGGGGTTAGTCAAGCGATTATATGCTTTTGCAGACTACTCACTAAAGAAGCTTGCACAGTTTCCACTACTTGCTTGACAAAATTTGGCATAGACATGACCGGGTCTGGATACGCTCCGATGTATAGGTCCACATTGAGTTCTTGTTTAAAAGTAATCCAAGCATTCTGAAAGTCAACTTTGCAGTTCGCCGGCTCCGTAGCATTCGTATTGTCGCTGTGTATCAATGTTGCGGTGGCTCTGGACACCAAGCCTCGTCCTCTTAGACAATTTGTCTTGAACAAATGACTACCAAGATCAACGATTTGAGCCATCAAGGGCTACCAAGGGGTGTAGACAGTAATTCCAAAGAAGGAGAACTTCCAAACGGGAAGCAAATGTAGAAAGAGCTGGTGCTGACGTTTTTGAGGATGCATTGTCCTGGCAGGAAGGGAAGGAGCCATCCATGTCAGTCACTGCACTCTTCATACAGAACAACCACTAATAGCTTGTGTAAAATTATCTCTTGATCCTTTATGTAATTAAAACACTTCTTAAATCTAGTGAGTTCATTGTAAGTATGAGTGAGCTTGTTTGGTGCATACTGCAATGCTATTGCCTGCTTGGTATACACTTGATCAAGGGTTAGGGTTATAGAAGAGCTTCACGTGACATCATCCCTTATCGTTATCAGTGAGCTGACAGAGCTGGGGGTTTCAGGCTACTGTGTTCTTCCTTCAATCAACAATTGACAGAGATGCCAAAAGATGAGGTAGGTACTGCTCGGAATTCCGAGCGAAGGGGCTCGAATGACGAAGAATCCCGCGCCCTTCTCTCGAACAGCTCTTTCCATGACGACCACCACGATAGTGCTGGTGACAGCGAGGACGACTTGGTAGTACTCCCCGGAGTCACCGACGAAGAATATCAACACGAAGCACCACATTCGCAAACACATAACCCTGCAAGACCGCATATTCCGCGACAGTCGTCAATATCTCAGCCAGCTCCAGATGGACAACGCCGTACTCCACGAACTCCCCATCGCGTCAGGTTCGACCTCTCCGAACATGTTGCGGACGAAGAAACACCGGCCGCCAACGGCCACGTCCAGGAGCACCAGGATGGGGGTGACTTGTGGATTGATGAGGAAGACTATATGACAGATGGCTCGCAGCGCCTCCGCAGTAGCACAGGACAAATGGCACCATTGCTCACAGGCATTGAAGCTCCAAGTGTGACGCTAGCAACATCTGATGAGTTCTTTCCCGAAGATCACCTGGAAAGCGCCAGACCTCGGAGTGGGATGCGTATGGCATTCATGAATATGGCAAATAGTATCATTGGAGCTGGTATCATCGGTCAGCCGTACGCTTTCAAGCAAGCTGGTATGGTAACAGGTATCATACTTTTAGTTGTCTTAACCATTACGGTTGACTGGACTATCCGCCTCATTGTCATCAATTCTAAAATGAGCGGCGCCGATTCCTTCCAAGCTACCATGCAACACTGCTTTGGAAGAAGCGGTCTGATTGCTATATCCATTGCACAATGGGCATTCGCATTCGGAGGTATGATTGCATTTTGCATCATAGTGGGCGATACTATACCTCACGTCTTTGCGGCGTTATTTCCTTCGTTAAGAGACATGCCATTTCTGTGGTTACTCACAGATAGGAGAGCTGTGATAGTTCTCTTCATATTGTGCATCTCCTACCCCCTCTCCCTCTATCGAGATATTGCCAAGGTGAGTTTGCTAGAACGCAAAGTCTGTATACGTGCTAATTGTAGTACGTAGCTTGCAAAAGCTTCGGCATTAGCTCTTGTCAGCATGCTTGTCATTGTAGTCACAGTCGTAATCCAAGGCTTCCGGGTGCCATCCGAGCTAAGAGGCGACTTGAAAGGGAACCTTTTCATCAACTCTGGGTTCTTCCAAGCAGTTGGAGTTATATCTTTCGGTGAGTGGTTGCAGTTCAGTGGTCTATTATGAACTTGCTAACATGAATTTCTAGCATTTGTTTGCCGTAGGTAACCTAATCCCTAACGCAAGCGACAATTCTAATTTTGTTGCTAGATCATAACAGCCTTTTGATTTACGGATCGTTGAAAAAACCAACACTCGATAGATTTACAAAGGTGACGCACTATTCCACAGGAGTCTCGATGGTTATGTGTTTAGTCATGGCCCTTGCCGGCTTCTTGTCATTTGGATCGAAGACCCAAGGCAATGTGCTCAACAACTTTCCCTCCAACAATATCATGGTGAACATAGCACGATTGTGAGGGACAAGTGATAGCACTTTTTGAAGAATAGAGCTAACTCGCATCTAGATGTTTTGGCCTCAATATGCTCACTACCTTACCCCTAGAAGCATTTGTTTGCCGCTCCGTCATGACCACCTACTATTTCCCAGACGAACCTTTCCATCCAACCCGTCATTTATACTTCACCACCGTCCTAGTCCTCACGTCCATGTTTCTATCATTAGTGACCTGCGACCTCGGTGCAGTATTTGAGTTGATCGGCGCCACCAGTGCAGCGGCGCTGGCTTACATCCTCCCACCACTTTGCTATGTGAAACTGAGCAATACCAGCCATAGAGCTAAGCTTCCAGCTTATGCTTGCATTGTGTTTGGCACAGTTGTGATGGTCATCAGCCTGTTCCAAGCAGTAGGTAAAATGATAAGAAGTAAGTGCTTTGGGAGATTTTCTACCAAGTACACACAGTTTTGCTGACATTATTTTCACTTCCAACAGATGAAGGCGGGGCACAGACTTGCGGAGGCGCTATATAGAAGCATGTTGTCAGTGAGTTTCGCACCTATAGCTACTGCTGTTCCTTGAATTTCTTGCTAATCATCCTGCAGGCACGGCGTTGTAGCCCTCATTCGTTACATTGTACATATATTCAAGAAGCTCCCGCTTCATTTCATTTTTGCATACCGTTACTCAACGGTCTCTCATTTTCCTTAGATATGTTTCTTCTAGCCTTGTATTCTTGCAATCTCATATACCTGTTTCTTCACAAAAATACATAGATTCATTGTCTCAGCCAGTTCCTTGTTCTTGACAAACGGCCACTTACATCAAATTGGGCAGGGGTTTGTTTCCCGATTGGGAAGTCGGTCCTTCCCCTGCCTATCGTCCAATCAGATTGCCCTATCTGGCAGTTCTCTCCTTTCTTCTTTTGCTCTGTTTTCTTCTTCACCTTTGCCCCTCCTTAAAATCTCAACCTCTACTGTTCACTTACCTTGCCGTTGTCTCATCAGCATTCATCCCTGGATAATATCCCCTCTTCTCGTCACTCATCTTCACTCTGGTTCTCGCTATCAGACGTTCTCATCTCTTCTCTGGTCATCTAATCACAACCAAAACAACTGTTCCTGTCTGTCATCCTGGAAAAGTTCGAACGTCCTCCACTCGACACCTAGACGCTCCCATGGCAACTAGAAAGAATCTGCAGCTGGTAAGTGCCTCCTACCAACAGAAACCACTTTGACACCATCTCATCATGCTTTTAGGATGATTTGGGCCTCGACAGGCGGATCGAAATCACCACAGCAGATGACAAGCGCGATCCATATGCCAGGTTCACTGAGAAGGATCTGCAGGCTCTGCGTAAATCAGTGCAGGATCCCCAAGCGGCCCATCTTCAAGATCGGGATAAAAAACACCTCGACGCGTGGTCCAGTAAGTCCTGTTTGGGATTTTGTTTACAGACAGATGACCCTGGACTGACAACCTTGAAGATTTCCACCAAAAGGTCGAGATGGAAGAGGGGGTATTTAGCGATGAGCCCCAATTGATGAACGGGCAGAGCCATCGCGCACATTTACACTTTGACATGCGCCATAAGGAGGGGCAAGTATCCTTTCTCCCTTTTAGACCCAGCCATCATGCTAACATGGACGCGATTTAGACTCGTGTCGAAACGCGTTGCTCCTAGCCGTCATGTCCCAGCTGGTCGAACACACCACCTGGACCCAGCTCTCGATCCTGGGAAATTCTCATTTGGCAAACCCAACCCACCTGGTCCAGCACCAGGAATAACAAGACCGGCGTTTGGGAAACCCAAAGAAGGTGCGTATACTAGATAATTGACTTCAGATCGACACTGACAATGATCATCCCCACAGGCCAAAGATTTGATAAGCACAAAGGGCTCAGGGTTCAACGTCGTCCCGTTCGACCTCCTACCAAACCTGTCATCAACAGAGTGACTCAGAACCATGATGTGAAATTAGCCGATCCAGGGTCCTGGCTGAATACTGTGAGAAGCCAAACGGGCCAGCCTAATGCATCGGCTTTGCCTTCTACTTCTCAAGTTGAGACAACATCAAATACCAAATCTACTGAGTCCCAGCCTGTTGCAACCAAGCCCGTGGTGGCCACTAAGCCAGTCGCAACCACACAGGCGCCCGCAGTCGTCAAGCCTGTCGTGAAAATACCGACAAACGTGACCCCCAAGCCGACTGCAGCCACCCAGCCAGTTAGCATTACCCAAACGGTCGCTACCATGTCGGCAGTTGGATCGACCAAGCCTGCTGTTGTCACGCAAATGAATATGACCACCACATCCAGTGCAGCAACGACTACAGCCAAGCCAGCTTCAGCTGTGAAGCCTGTTTTGATGCCCAAGCCAACTGGAACTCCCAAGCCAGTCCCAAAGCTGGAGAATCCGTTTTTCGGTTCAAATCTTCCCCAACCGCAGACCAACAGCTCCACCCCACGGGCTCAACCCCAGCCTACCAAAGATATGGATTTGCTTCTCAATTTTGACAGTCCTCCGAAGAAGAAAGGACCAGAGCCAATGAAGAGTGCTTCAGAACCGGACATGATGGAGCTTGACTATGATGGCGACAAGGCGGATAGTGATACAGCTGTGGCGAGCGTTCTCAAAAAGAGGCTTGTTTGGCTTGATGAACTTGGCGTCATTAACGATACATTGGCGGACCCGGATCTAACGGACATCAAAGTAACCAGGCAATTGGAAGAACGGCGAAAGAAGGTGCAAGACATGATCCATGCAGCTTCGAACCAGAAGATCAGCAAACCGCAGCAAATGACACCTCGTCCGGAAAAGCTGATTGAACTGTCGCCTACTCCATTGCAGAAGGCAGTCACTGCTCAGCCATTTGTACCACTGCCCAAACCCACGTTCGGAGGAGTCGAAGCTCCACTGAAAGCAGTGAAAGGAGGCCTGCAAGCTTCTCGTTGGGCAGATCCGGACGTTGGGATGGCCAATACTCCCAAAGAGTCACCTAAGAAGACTTTCAAACCCAAGGATACTGGCAAGGAGTCTAACAACAATGTTGACTATTGGCAGAAGACATTGCCTAAGTTGCCTCCCCTTCCTGCATACTACAAGAGGACTGTTCAACCCCCGGCTCCGACACCCACTGCATCTCCAAAGGCTACAAAGTCCATCTATGAGTCTCGTTACGCTTGTTAAGCAGGTAGGTTTCTATCAATCAGATATTCTCGATTTGGTCTGGAGGATATATAACCTCATGATGGTCAAGTGTATCTAGCCGAGGTTTACATGTTGGTCACATATTGAACGGGCAGTTGACTACGAACGATAGATGATGTTTCGATAACGAATTGAGTAGGTAGGTAGATGAAATAAGCAACAAGTTTCCCAACCACTATTTTAAATTCTAAATAACTCCCCTCGTTCCTGACCCTTATTCCATTCTGACCCGAACGCCCAATTTTGCCCGAATAAATAGATCGAGACATCAATCTGATAAGCATTGGAAACGCCATACCATACTATCAAAATATGTCAAAGACGAGAGAAAATCATGTATGATGCAAAATGTAGATGAACTGTATATATATATCTTTGAACTACTGCTGTGGTGGCTGTTGCTGATGTTGCGGTGCTTCACTGCTCAGTCGTGGTCTTTTGATATCCCCGGACTCTGAGAGTGCGCCTGGCAATGGCGCGTTGGTAACGTCGTATAGTGGTGGTCTTTTTAAGGATGGGTCACTTGTCGGATTGTTCATATTGCTAGCGGCATTCCTGTTGTCGATAGCTGGTCGTGTCAATGGTCGATAAGACGATGTTGTGAATCCCTTGTTCACTGGACTTGCTATTCCGCTGGGATTACCGCCTGGGGCTCCGATGCGTCGATGGACATCTGTTGCAGGGTTGATGAAGTTTCGCCCTGGGCCAGGTACCCCAGTAGCAGCAGCACCAGGGCCGGCTGGTGATTGCGATGTTCCGAAAAGCATGGGCTTCGAGACGGGCACGCTCTTCGTGTGATCTATGCCGGCCGTTTTGCGAATTGAGGGGCTTTCTGCATGAGGGTCGAATTTGGGCGCCATTGGCGATGCGCGAGGATTGTCACGCAGTATATCCACTGCGCGAGCAGAGTAGAAGCCGACCGCAGGCTCTGATAGTCCATTGTTGTTCTGAGTTGATTGATTACCAGTTATATTCGGTGCGTTGGCTGGTTGTTCAGTCTTGACGATGCCCACGGCCGTGTTGTTTGATCTTTGAAACTCCTGGCTAGATCTATTATTCCCCATAGGGTTCGTCTGATTCATTCCTTGAGGATTCCCAGCTAATCCTCCTCTCTGGGCTATGGCATTCTGATTCGGATTATTGTTGAATGCTGTGTGAGTTGTTGGTGCCGGGTCATTCCACTGTCGTTCCGGCTTAGAGGGGGTAGTCATTGCAGGAGTTGGCGGGGCAGCACGTTGTTGATACACTTGTGGCCGTTGCTGGGCTGGAGGTAATTGCGGTCTAGCTTGTGGTCTCTGCATTGGTTGCGGGGTATCAACCTCTAATACGACTTCGTCAGGATTTCCAGTCGTGTTGGCTACGAAATCCGCTTCGTCAAATACATCACCTAGAATTTGGTTAGATTTGAATATAACAGTCATCAAAATGGTAGATGGGAATACTGACTTCCAAACTCAGCATCTCCGTCAAACGTAAGAGTCTCGTGTGATGAGGTCTCTTTCCGATTATTATACTCGACTGGTCGTGGAGGAAGTTCCACCTCGTCCGGCGCCTTTTGTTCCTGTATGGGCGCTTTTTTTGTAGGAGCATAGTCTGGGTGACGATGCAGGTTCTCTGCATCCCATTTACTCTATTCCCGTTAGCACTTGTTGATGGCTTTCGGAATCAGAACATACCGGAGCAACTTTGAGCCTGGTTACCTTGGCCAGGTAGTCTTTGTCGTAGATACAGTTACCTAGCACATTTCCAAATGTCCTTAAAGCACGTTTCAGGCCATCTGTTGTTCCTTCCTTTTTGGCTTTTTCAAAAGCCGCCGCTTTGCCTTTGCAGTTTTCAATATGGCCATATCCGATATCCTAACAATAATTGGTTAACTTCATGGTTCCCTTTCGGATCACCGGAGCTCACGGGGCAGCATACCTCATGATAAGTGCCATCTCTCAATGTAACCCTCACAATGACTGATAATCCCAAACTTATCTTTCCCGTCGTCGGACTCTCATCAACCTTGTCGAACACACCAATTAGTTTCAATATCTCCAACCATCTTGCCATACCATCATACTAACAAAATCAATCTGAATGTTCTGAATCGAACTCGACCACCCATTAAACCCAAACACCTCATTTGCAAGATTGATACATTTCTCCGCCGCAAGATAATGAACTTTCTGTCCCGAAGGCCCCGCACGAGCTGAAATATATTCGGGCCCAAGCTGCTTGTCGAGCCGTGACTGGAGTGTAGCTACTTCTCGAGCTGTGTACTCGCTTATACGCCGTGGTCCTTCATCGAATGGGTTCGCGGTTCCGGTCACTGTGCTCGGCGGTTCGCGATGTTGGTCGCCCACTCTGTTCGTCATTAGCATTAATTTCTAGCCATAGACGATATGTAGGACTCACGCAGGCATCTTCAAATTCGATAAGAGATATCAAGAGGCATACGATTCCGTTAGCCTGTGATGATAGTCGTCACTTGTAGTCCGGGTATACAGTATAGCTCAAGGTTGACGCGACCGAGACGCGTCGGGATGCTTACGTTAAAGACGCCAGACCACGTGCTATTTATTTAGGGTTAGGGTTATTATAAATAAACTGGCATGAAAACGCTTGACATTATGGAGGAGGCTAGCAGAGCTTTCAAGCTAATGGTTTGAAATTAACTATATAGTTGATGTTATCATCCATATAACAATCTACCTTGATGTCTCGATATCGTCTCCTGAGTCCATTCCATCATTTCGCGACAAGGCTAGCACTTGGGGTCAGTCCCAAGTCCTTGAGTGATTCTCCGAAGTATTCACTATCGAAAGTCTTTCGAGGGAAGTTTTGAGTGAGGCTTTGTACTTCAACTCCATCGTCCTTGCTGAGTGCTGCGACCACCTCAAATAAGGTCGTTTCAACCGGGAATGTCTTCATAATATTACCCTTGCTCGTCTGTAGACGGAGACGGGTTTCAGTGTAGGCTGAAGCTGGTTTAGAGGTTACCGCACCAGATGTGGTTGGCAACGCGGGTGCCGCGGGTTGAGGTGGAGGAGCTTGACCTGCGCGTTCGGCCTTTTCTCGTTCAGCTTTTAATCGTCGCTCTTCCTTGTCTGCAGCGATCTTGGCTCGAATACGGGCTTTGGCTTCTATTTCTTCTTGTTTTTCCCTCTTCTTTTGTGCAGCTTCCTTGATCCGTTCTTTCTTCTGCAATTCTTCTTTGATATCTTGGGATTCCTTGGTGTGCTTCCGGCGGATTTCCTATAGATTCTAAATGAGAATGACAACTTCAGCATTATGAAGTTCCATCCGTGCTCACCTCATTCCTCTTTTGATCCGCCTTGTCCTGTTCTGATTGTATGGCCCGTTTCGCAGCGAGCTTCTCCCGTAACTCTTGAAGTTTAGCCTTTTTCTCCTCCTCAGTCAAAGGGGCGATTTCCTCTGTAGACTCGGAGAAATCGGTATGCTCTGTCTTCGAGGCGTGGAATTCGGCCTGTGCTTGGCTTCTGAACTTCTTGCCACACTCATTGCAGACTAGGCTTCGAGGTTCTTCGCCTTCTTTGAGGGCAGGTGCTCCTTCTTCATCATTTGTGCTCATTGCGGCAGACTTGATTTCGTCGAGTGATTTGTCTTGGTTCGCCTCTAGCCATTCAAGGGCGGCTTGTACTGTGGTAACGGCTTGGAATTAGCATGCAAATGTATAGAAGTGACATCCTGCAAGAAATGAGGGAAACGTACATCCTCCAGTTTTGGACACGGCAAGCTCTGCCCGTTCCTTCTCAAAGCCCATCTCCAGGAGCTGTTCGAGATCGGAAGCAGTCATTTTGGATGTAGGCGCAGTGGTGGGGGCGTATGAGTTGGTTTAGCTATCTGTATTGGTATTTCTTCGGCGTACACAAATTCAGTAAGTAATAGGAAATGCCTGTAAGCTGGCTGGATATGTAGGGAGATGGTGATTGAATAGAGAAAGTGAGATTCGAATTGTCTGAGTTGATTGCTAAGAGCAAGTAGCTACGTAGGCCAGTGTACTGCGTACAGCGGGGCGACATTATCTTATCAACGGAGGGCGGTCAATCCCGAATGATCTCCGCCCAGAAATACGTAGCACAATAGAACTTATCCCTTAGAAATCTTGCATACCTACCAAGCTTGAATTAAAATGAAGTGGCTTTGATCGTTTCTCAATATAATCACCAGCGCAATATAGAGCTTAGACCAGAGTTCTATTGAGTATCTTATCTCGAAAGGAGCGTTCACTGGCCGATCAATCTACCCTTTAGTTACTGGATTAAAGATCCGATATCGATCTCTCGTCTATGGCTGACTTTAACATAGGGCGCGCATTGTGGTCATTTTCGATGCCAACGACCTTACACGCTCATAAAGAAAGACTCTTCGCTCAACTAACAACAACAAGACTACCTGGTATATGTACCATCATCGTATAGATCTACAATATCGAAGTAGATTCCAAAACATGATCACACTTCTTAATATAATTTGGTTGTATGTTTACGTGTGTATTGAAATGACATCACATGGTGGCCCATACGGTAATCTGGTAAATTACACGCCAAGCCACCGCAAAACTCGATTACCTAAGCGTTCCGGACGGAAACACATGAATCGACCAATCTGCCTAGGCACATCATCATCGAGAAACCACCTCCACGAACGTTGCTTCTCAACGGCCAACACACTCCGCTCGCTCTCCGCTCTCCGAACGCTGTCTAGCGCACTCACTCATTCTCTTTTTGATTCTATCCCTGCAGCTGCGCTGAAGATAAACTCCGTACACTGCTGTGACCTCTGTCGTTGTTGTCCTTCCGTCTCCTCCCATTCTAGTCGAACACCATGTCCGTCGATCTCGAGCCCGGTGATCTCGGTTTCCGCCGTAAGAGCCCACTGCTATCATCAAATCTATCAAGTCAGCATATATATTAACGACATGTTCAAGGTCCCTTTAATCGTGAAGTAAGCGAGGTGCTACATATCCGCAACCCGCAAAGCAATCCAATCGCATTCAAGGTTAGTCTAATAATTCTTGCGCTGTATCTTCGCTGTTATTCCATGATTACTGACTGCAAACTTGTCAATAGGTTAAAACAACCGCTCCCAAACAGTACGTATCTGTCATCCTACCATAGCGTCATCCGGTCTAATCGATTACAGCTACTGTGTGCGTCCCAACTCTGGCCGCGTAGAACCTGGAAAACATGTCGAAGTGCAAGGTTTGTTATGTCGATCTGAGATTCGCATTTTGGGCTTTCGGCTAATTTTGCGCCATAGTCTTACTACAGGCGATGAAGGAGGACCCTCCCGCAGATGCGAAATGCAAAGATAAATTCCTGGTGCAGTCGGTTGCTATTACCGGAGATTTGGAGTTTTCCAACGTCACATCGATCGTGAGTTTTCGCAAGACTCTGAGTTTGGGAGGGTCGTTTTGACTAATGTGGGGGACAGTTTGAGAAAGCACCCAAATCGGCAATCCAAGAACGAAAGATTCGAGTGACATATCTACCTGCGGGTGTCGCTAACGGACCAGTATGTTGAGCCTTAACGAATTTATCTTCAAAATTACTCATCCGCCTTGCAGACCCAAACCGACGAAGAGCCCCCTGCATACTCCTCGCCCGGCGGCGCTTTCGAAACTCCTGCGCCAACCGCCGAAAAGATTGTCGACGACTCCACCCCCATCCCAGCGCCGAACTTCGAAAAATCCCCCAATCCAGAGACACCCGAGTCAAAGGAGGCCGAATCATCTCCCTTCGAGAACGCGCCATCTGCCGCTACCGGCGCCACCGCTCCAGCAGAACCTAAACCCGATTTCACTGATAACGTAAAGGAGCAATTGTCAGATGCACTCGCTCAGATCCAAAGACTCAAAGCCCAACTCACCGAACAAGGAGAAGGACTTCGTCAGAGGAAAGTTGGCGAGGGATCTTCTATCAGCAAGGATGGTAACACGCTACAACAACAGATTGCTCAACCGGCAGCGGAGTTGGGTGTACCAGTCCAGATTGTTGCGGCGTTGTGCTTACTGAGCTTTTTGCTTGCTTATTTCTTCTTTTAAGAGTGCGGTCTTTTGGTTGGTTTTCCTAATGCGGCCTATAATTATCTCGGAGCATGTTTTTTCTACCCACCTTTTTGTCTTGTCGAGGTGATGCAACTTCCCTTTTGATTCTTCTCTTGTCTGTCTATCTTGTTTTTGTCCCTGCGTGTCTCCCTTGTCACGTAGACGTTGGAAGTTTTCGTTTTTGTTCGACATGGCCTTACACAGCGTATGGAATGCATTTTGCATTTTCCTCTTCCAGTTCGTGATTATCTTTTAAATTCATACATTTGAACTAGCAGTTAATGAATCGATGTATCCAGTATTGATGCTTTCCTATTGAACTCCCGGTGCGCAATGACTATACAATTATATCAATCTTTATAGGTACCATCCTAAACTCCGTTAAAGCAATAACCTTATCAGCCCTCTATAAACATACTAATTCTGAACCTCACTCTCCTTCCACCCATCCTCCTCCTCCTCTTTCATAGAAGAAGCAGAAATTCCCTCCCCTCCTCTTCCAGCCTTGTTCGATGAACCAGCACCACCACCGCCGCCAACAATCCTACCCCCCTGAGCCCTTTTAACACGACACCACAATCCAACATTCTTATCAAGCACAAACGTCCAAATAACCCATACCCAACTCCTATGGCACGGCAGCGGCTCATAGAATTCGCGCGCAATACGATGGACTTCTGGTAGTTTCGTCCAGGGGATAGCGGGGAAGTCATGATGCTCATTGTGCAGCCCGACGTTATAGGTCAGGATATTCAGTGGGCCGTAGTAGGAGTATGTCTCGGGTGGTTGCAGAGAATCCAGCGGACTCTTCTTTTTCTGCTGCTCGTTCTTCAGCTCAGCAAGGGATTCAGTTCCACCAGCCTTGAGCTCCGAGAAAAAGTAATGCTCCGCAATAAAATGGCCTGCACAAGGATGCAACGATCCAGCCAAAAAGGAGCTGAACAACAGATACAAAACAGGCTGTAACGATCCTCCACAGAACTGGACAAGCGCATAATCAAAGCTGAGTTGGGTGATCAAGTTCAGGACATGGATGGACGTAAACGGTGGACTGTATACGAACATAGGCCGCAACGCATAAAAGAAGATTTGGAATGTGCAGAAAAATGCTTTGCCGAGCAGAGAGTCAAGCAAAAACGCTTCGAAGGCGGTGGGGAGGTCGGTGTCGAGGCCTGCGACGCCGAGGGATTTGTGGTGCGTGAGATGGTAGGGCTACAGACATAAACTGTCAACAACATATGTTCCTGTCTTGTGAAGGATGGACTCACTCTGAAAGCAGCACTATACGGTAGCCCAATCGGCAAATTGGCAAATATAGCCAACAGCCTATTCGCAAGTGCAGACCGAAAGGCTAGATTGTGTGAGATTTCGTGTATGGCGAGGAACAGGTTCTGGTTCGAGGTTGCTCCGATCACGTATGCGGTCAGGTAGAATTTCCATGAGAACATTGATGTGTCGCGGAGTAGGTATGCGCATGTAATCTGTAAAGAAACGACGGCGAGGACGAGCCACTTCGTAAGGGGTTCGGGGCCGCATAGTTTTGTAACCTTCATAAATCATAGGTTTAGCAATTGAATTTCTCGGGGACTAGGCGTCCGTATTGCGGAGAAGGGGGTAGAGCAAACCTCCGGATGAGCTTTTATGATTGCCTGACGCCGTGATCGATGAGGTTCTTCGGTATATGTCCAGAAGAAATGATCGTAGGAAGCTGATCCCTCAGGTGGTTGTATTCTTGCGCCATGGGGTGGTTGTTGCTTCTCGTCCACTGTCTTTGCGGCGTTGACCCTGAGGGTTGGAGTAGCGGTCGAAGTGACAGATGCCATTGGGGGGATCTGGGAGAGAATTACAAAAAGAATAGAGGATAGTTTAATGCTCCATGTGTATATGAGGATCTGGAAGGGTTTTATCGAAAAAACACTCCAAATATCGTAAGTTGTTGACTGCGTTGATAACAGATAAATGTTGAAATGGATCAGGAACGGGCCGGATTATTCTATTTGCACGTGGGGCTACAGTCGGCTGTCCGCATCCCCGTACATCGCACGACCCTTAGCCCTCACAGACACTCAGCAGAACAATTTGATTTTCTTGAAGCTACAGTTGATTTTATATGCAGTCAAGCCTATGCCAAACATCATCCCAAAACACGAATCCGTTTAATAATCGTCGCCACGGCTTATAATTTCTTTTACCGTGGGCCTGAGAACAATGGTCTAGGATCAATTAGCAATAATCCCACGGGCAATAACATATTCATAACTCACATGTTCATATTGGGCGGTATAAGAGCCCTTGATATCGCACAGTGGTGGGTAATCCTGGACTATTCCGGAAGATACCAAGTTATTCAACTAAGGATTCGTATGTAAGCATAACGACTCAATTCGATGTCCATCAACACTTACTCCAAGGAGATACTTGTCTTGACCAATTCGATCAAGATATCGACGACAGAATGGCAATGTGCCGAAATTCTTGTTGATAACGTTCAACAAATTCTTTGCCGAGGACAAGCGGAGTGACACATTTGGAGCGTTTGGAACTTTGGCATAGTGAGACGTTTCCATCTATACAAAAGTCAGAAACATTCAATGTCAAGATAGGGGTAAATCAAATACGAACGTCATCTCGCACATATCCCTTTCCAGTACTTCCAAAAGTCTCAATGGCAAAAACTTCGCCTTCCTCCATCTTGGTTTGGTCACCACCCTTGACGATGGGCACACTCTTACCACCATGGATGACATGTTGATCGATGTTGTGTCCGTTCAGATTACGGATTGCCTTGACGGGGTATGTGGTTCCGTTGATTTCGACTTCGTAGCTCTCCATGGCCTCTTGGATGGCTGCTCCAATATCGCTCATTCGGACATCGATACCGGCTTCCTATTCCTCCGTTAGCATAGGAATCCAGGATAATTCAAGCATCCGGGGTAATGACGTACCCGAATACCGGTGTTGGTAGCATCCTTGACAGCAGCCAATAGATTATCATACACCGGGTCGAATGTCATCGTAAATGCACTATCAACAATCCGACCATTGATATGAGCACCAAAATCAACCTTCATAACATCCCCCTGCTGCAGAACCATCTTGTTTCCCGCATTAGGCGTATAATGAGCGGCGCAGTGATTAATACTGAGACCACAGGGGAAACCCATTCCACCCTTTATATTATCTCCTTCTTCTAAACCTTGATGACCTGTCAACGCACGAACGGCATCTTCAATACCCTCTGCAATCTCAGTCAAAGTCTGTCCGGGCTTGATATTCTTTTGTGCGTATTGACGGACTTGTCGGTGTACTTCGGCTCCGTGGCGATATTCCTGCAAGAAATCATTGTTCATGCGGTCGAGGTATCGTTTCTCTTCGTTTGTGGTACGGTAGTTGTTCTCGTCTTTGTACTCAACGATTTCACCTTCGGGGTATTGATTGTTGGGGAATAGTTCTGAGATCGGGACTCGAGGGGGGGAGGACTGTTTTTTGGCGCCGCCTTTCTTCTTCTTCTTGGGCTTGCGCTTCTTCTTTTTCTTTGCCGCTGTTCATTGTCGTGAGTTTTAATCTTTTTTTGTTGATTATTTTCTCGGGAGTTAACTCACCTCCAGTAGCAGCACCCTCACCACCTTCTTCTTCCTTCTCGTCATCCTCCGAATCGTCATTGTCTGCAGCATCATCTGCAGCGGCTACTTGCTCTTGAGCATGACCATTCTGGCCGTTCACTAGCAAATACTATCAGTACAGTTGTTTCCAAAACAACACAGAAATGTAAAAGCAATCGAGGCTTACATTTGAGCTTATCCAGCTCCTCACTAGCCTGCGCAGCCATGGTGTCGTGTAGATTGCTTCTTCGATCTCGAAGGTGGGGGAGGAGATCAGTAAAATACTAAAAATGTCCATCGATAGCCGGACTGATCGGTCTTGGCAAGCCTATCGCTGTATTACGATACAAGTAAATTACGCATACTAACCGGCCGATGACGCACTGCGATACACAGCACTTCCGGGACTTCATCTATACAACTTTTCTACTCACTACCCTTCTTGATAGCTGCCCTGGAGTGTTAGACGATCACGACACTCCGCAATGAGGCATGCCGCCTCGTTTGACGACTCTTAGAAGGCTGTCCGCTTCGGCGATCTATACGAACAATCTCAAAACCCAATTGCGCAGCCGTGATGCATCACCAATCTTTCCTTCAGCGTTCTTCTCTACAACCACGAGATACCATGCTCGCAGCCACGAGCCAACATACTATGAAATCCTCAACGTACCGGTGACCGCGACAGCAGCCGAAATAAAAAAGTACACACCCAACCCCATCCCATCCACCCCATACTCGATGCTAACACAATTACTCCTGAGGATAGACAATTCTACGCCCTCTCCCTCAAACACCACCCAGACCGCAACCGCTCCGATCCCGAAGCAACCGAACGCTTCGCCACAATCTCATCCGCCTACCACATCCTCGGCGACAGCCACAAACGCGCACGATACGATCTCGATCATGGCATTTCCACCCATTCCCAAGGAACGCATACACATCCCATGGGCAGCCACAGCAGTGCAGGCGCAACATATGCCGGATCCAGACCGGCGAGTGGATTGAGTAAACGCCGTACTGCATTTAGGGGTCCTCCGCCTAGTTTTTATGCGCATGGCGGATATGGACGAGCTACAAGACAACAGGGGCCGGAGGGACATTATACTTCTACTGGCGGGCCGGCAAGTCAAGGAGCAGCACAGAGTAGTGAAGATCCGACGTCGTTTATTAATAATAATCCTGTCTGGCATTTTAATGCAAAGGGGCATTACAAGACACAAGCAGCGGAGGATGCGCGGCGGAAAGAGAGAAGATCGCAGCAGATGCAGCGGGAGCGTGAGATATTGGAGGCTGAGAGAGGTGGGAGTTTTGTGCTGAGGTTTGTGATTGTATCGGGGATTCTTGTTGTTACGGCTGTTTTTGGGGGTTTGGTGGGTGGGGGTACTACTGCAGCTGAGCCCAGCAGTAAGACAGAGAGGTCGCAGAATAAAGGAAGGAATAGAGAGACTTGATCCAATGCGTCCAGAGGATCAGTGATTTACTACGATATGTATATGATACCTTTGGCATGCCTACTGTATAATAGACCGCTTCTATAAGCTTGATATAATAGCACTTTCATACGATTGTAAACAGTTTGCGACAAAGAAAATTCTTGTTTATTTGATATACAGTATAGCTGTCAGCAGCACAATTAGATAACAGGCGCATGCTTCCGTATAAAACACAACCCATTTTAATAACCGAATGCACCGAATCGTATGTCACTCGCTTTGTCAAGTCCACTCCGAGAAACGTCCGCTCAAAATCACTATTACAAGAAGGTGAAATAGAAAGAAACAAATCGTGGATATCAAACAACCACGCATACTCTATTATGCAAACGTTCTTTGAGTCGACCAAACAATGCGAGATCAATGCGAAATAGCTTCATCCGGGGTATCTCATTTGTTTTGTTGGGAAGAGGACATTTAACCCTCGAAAGTGAAGCTGGCGCCGACCTTGTGGGCAGCCTGGTTGAGGTTCTGGGTGTCGAAGGAAGCGCCCAAGCCGAGGGTGACACCAGGGCGGAGGAGGACGTTGTAAGCGAGAGCGGCAATACCGCGGTCGTTAATCTTGGCCTATTGTAGGAAGGTAATTAGCACGAGAATCCTAAAATCGGGATATTCTGTCCGTAGTTACTTACCTTAGCGAAGGAAGAGGGGTCAAGACGGTACTTGCTGGCAACTTCCAAGCCGACGTTGTTGCCGGCCTTGGAGTCCCAGGTAGCCTTGGCACCAGCTTCAACCTGAGCGTTCACGCGGTGGTAGTAGCTGGCAGAGAAGACGGAGAGGTTGTTGCTGGCAGTGATGGCAGCAGAGTACTGGGGAAGGCTGTAACCAACGGCAGCGGAGTACTTGGTGATGGCAGCCTTCTGGACATCGTAACCACCCTCAGCACCGACGAGGAAACCCTCGTGGCCGAGAACGACGTCAAGGTTGGCGGTAGGGCCCTTCAAGAGGTCGAAGAAAGCACGGGCGTTAAGGTTGGGCTGCTTGAAATAGAGGTTGAGCTTGGCACCCTTGGACTGAGAGGTGGGCAAGTACTGGGTGAGGATCTCAGCCTTGAGACCCTTGGTGATGTTGTTGTCGAGCTCGAGCTTGGTGTCGAGAGCGTTGGCAGTGGTCCAGGCCTGGGTGAGGGTGAGGCCTTTTCTTTGTTAGTATCGGAGTACAATTGCGGTTCCTTGGTTCTATCGAAGCTCCGAAACAACGATGAAACAAATGCGAGGGAAATCATACCGATGGGCTTGTCAACGTATTTGGCTTCAAGCTGTGGTAAATATCAATTAGCTAAGGTTCGTGTGTAGAGTTGACAAGCGAGTGTGACTTACAGAGCCACCGATAGGACCGTCGTGGGTGGACTTTCCCTTCACGGTGAAGGTGACGCCATTGGGAGCATTGGACTTGACCTCAATGCTGGCTATAAGTAACAGAGTTAGTCAAATTACCCATTATTTACATGCAATGCATCAATTGCAGCTATCGGAGCTGACTTACCAGGGCTGGTGTGGTAGAAATCCTTGTTGAGGAGCTACATCAAGAGTCGTTAGTACAACATCCAGTGTGACGTTAACCGCGGATGCAAAGATTTCGAGATGCTCACATCGTTAGCCGCCTTGGCAATGTCGGAGAAAGCAGCAGGAGCAGCCATTGTGAATGATAGATGGTATGAGGATGGTAGATAAGTTTGTTCAGAAAGACGTGTTGTTGTTGTGATGTAGTTAGAGAAGAAAGGAGTTGGGTTGGGATGGAGGAAAAAGCGCGGAACAACTCCCAGGAACCAGTTGGGGGGAAACAGCCAGAAAGAGAGAGCCACGGGGCAGCCCACGTTGGCTGTGATTGGCTGATCTGGTCCATGCCGGCAGAACTCGCCGAGTGGTGACTGTCGACCAATCAGAGGCCGATTTGCTCATCGCATTATGTCATCGGCTGCTGCTCTTGCGTGCCTGGACTTTTAGGCACCAATCTACAGCCCTAAGTGTTACCGAGGCAGTTTGTCTTCAGATATGGTATTTAATTCAACATTCATTCTCTAATACATGCCCGAAATAACCCCTATCTTTTCCCCAACCTCTCTAGATGATATGTATGAGAAGAGAAATCCCTGGAAGAAACAAAGATGTGGAATTCTAATCAAAAAGTCCTCAATAACGAAAAACATAGGTACCTACGCCCCACAATGTTCAGGTATTCATCGCCCAGTTGGTATCAATGACAGATTTTTAGGGTTCTCTAAGCTGCGTTTTCGTACTTGGCAACGTGAGTTGCGATGGCACTGTCGTATCATTAGCCGTGTGTTCAGATGGAAGAAAAGGCGAAGAATTTTTGCTTACCGTCCACTAGGATCGGTCTGCTTGGACCATGTCGGCACCCAGCGCTCAACAGTGTTTGCGCAAGAAGGAGGGAAGTGCTCGTCAAACATCATGCGGTACCAGTAACTAGAGCATGTCAGCAAAACTAAGCATTTTGCGGTCCTAAGAAAATAACTTACGCCTCCTTGGTCGTAGGAATATCGTCACCCCACTCAGGCTTGGGATTCTTCATCATCTCATCGGTGACGTGGAGCTCGGCGTTGTCCTTGAGACCATCAATCCATCCGTATCCGACACCGTCACTGAACTGCTCCTTTTGACGCCAAAGAATTTTGTCTGGGAGATAAGGAGCAACATCGGGCTCATCGGAGGTATCGAATGCCTTTCGCAAAATGTACTTTTCAATGCGGTCCTTTGTGATCATCTTGTCTTGTGGGTCGATGTTCATGGAGGTCTCTAGGAACTGCTTGTCCAAGAAGGGCACACGGGCCTCAAGACCCCATGCAGATGTGGACTTGTTGGCACGGAGACAGTCTGAAAGATGAAGGTTCTTCACTCTCCTGACAGTCTCGGCATGGAACTCCTCCTTGTTGGGAGCAGCATGGAAGTAAAGGTAGCCACCGAAGATTTCGTCACTGCCTTCTCCACTCAAAACCATCTTGACACCAAGAGCCTTGATCTTCCTGCTCAACAAGTACATGGGAGTTGAGGCACGGATAGTGGTGACGTCGTACGTTTCGAGGTGGTAGATGACATCAGAGAGCGCGTTGAGACCATCCTCAATGGTGAATGTGAAGGCATGGTGGCGAGTACCAAGGAAGTTAGCAACCTCAATCGCGGCCGCAGTGTCAGGAGCACCAGGTAAACCAATGGAGAACGAGTGCAATTGAGCGAGAACGGTAACAGTGGACAAATCATTCTCATCGTCAATACCCACAAGCTCAGACTCACCGTTGGTCGATGCAATCGAGCTTCCAGTCATCTGCAAATCCCTCGTGCGGAGAGTCTCGCGCTGCGCAATAGCGGCGACCAAGCTGGAATCCAAACCACCAGACAAAAGCACGCCATAGGGAACTTCTGCCATGAGACGCTTGCGAACTGAACGCTCCAACATCTCACGGACTTGCTTATAGTCCACGGGGGTGGAAGGTACTCGCTTAGGGTCCCACCAAGAGGGCTCGAAATACCGTGTCATGGAGTCGGTCTTGGAATCGTAAACGTGGCCGGGGGGGAAGGCAATGATCTTGTCGCAAACGGGGTGCAGACTCTTCAACTCGGAAGCAAAGTAAACGGCGCCAGGAGTCTCGGAAGACCATCCTTGGTAGAAACTAGTGATACCGATGGGGTCACGAGCTGCAATGACGCGGTCTTCAGTAGCATCGTACAGAACCCAGGAAAACATTCCATCGAGGTGTTTAGGGGCGTCGACACCATATTTCATGTACTATCTCACGTCAGAAGTGTCGGTTTGGAAGACTATCGATCCCAACATACCAAAGGGATGATGACCTCGCAGTCGGAATGTGTCTTATAGTTATAGTTGACATCGAGGGATTTTCTGAGGATTCGATGGTTATAGATTTCACCGTTGACGGCGAGAGCGATGGAGGAGTCATCGTTGACGAGGGGCTGAGATCCGGAGTCTATGCATGTCAGTAAACGACACGCTGGTCATAGCGAAAGTAGAGTGTGAAAATATCATACCAACACCAACGATACTCAGACGCTCGTGCACGAGAACTGTTGCGCAAAAAAAACAGTGAGTCATCCAATCCGTATTCCGTATATGGTCTGAATAGAGCCTTACTAGTCTTGTTCTTGATGAAGCTTCCGCCTAGTAGAAGTTGTCACGTCAGTCCAATCCATATCGTCGTCTTGAAAATTGTTGCTATCGCATGACTCACTCCAATCGGGGCCTCGATGACGGATGCTAAAGCGCACACATTAGATTAGCTGGAGCCCTCAATTCTGGGATTAGAGAATATTCTTACGCTTTCCCCATCCGCAAAGCCGTAGGCTTGAACTTCTGAACATCGGGATGACTGTCAAGAGATTATTGTTAGCAATTGCTTGTTCAACGTGCTCGCCCATGATTTTTCCCCCTTGTTCCCCCCACCCCCCGGGCATATAAAATCTTCGTGGGGCAGCTATAGAAAAAAAAATTAGAGAGGCAAGGAATAGTCAAAGACGTACTGATGACAAGCGAAGATTCCACACATGTTGAAGGACTGTTAATTCGCAATTGGGATCGCGAAATGAGTAAGAGTTGAATGCGCTGAAGTGGTCTTTTAAAAGAACAAGAAAAGAAAGTAGGCTAACTTCTAAGCGGCGATATTGTGAGGGCGGGACAGTGGCCGGATGTACCGCGAAATCGGAGCGATTGGGGCCTGTGAGTGGTGGGTGACTCATACGATGACCGATAAGATAACGAGATAATGTCGATCTCTGATTGGCTGACAGTCGATTCAGGCATTTTCAGGCATACATTCTGATATAGAACACTTGCCCTAATTGACTGACTTTTTCTTGAATATCATGCTTTTCTCCTTATTCTAACCCACAGAGTTGGTCACGATGCACATCCCAACCTCGACATGATTCATATACGAGTTTCGGTCAATGAAAACAGCAAGCGAAAAAGAAAAAGAAAATGGATGTCCTGGTCACTGGACCCCGGAAACAACGAGACTAGAATCACGACGAAGTTGACCCCGCAATAGCAAAGGAAGACCTGACTATTCAAGCCCTAATTGACTCCATACTTTATACAAACTGGCGAACATCGGACCAGCGGCGATGATTCCAATTGACTGAGGCACGATGGCAGCATGCCACGTGTTCCGGTGAGATGAACGAGGTACCGACGTTAGCCATTGCAATCACGGAAGGGATTGAAATAGACACGATGAGGCATCCGGTGACCTCCAGTGTGGGGGTTGGAGCCTTGAAGCTCAAGAGATATCCTTTACCCCGGAAACTGCGGCAACTCGGGCAATGGCCAAATCTTTCTTCAAAAAGCTCAAACGTAGTTGTCGAAGAAACGGGATGATAACACTAGGAAGCTTGAAAGCTGATATTCACCTCCAGGGGCTCAAAGCACCCCAATTTGTGTAGCATTCAGGATTTACGACTAGACTATACTCTCAGCGACCACTCGCTTAGAGCTGTAGCTGTGCTGTTGGGATTCTCTAAAGTCACAAGGAATGGGTATAACGAAGTTAATAAAAGCTGCTTGATTGGAAAAATCATGGCTGTATCGCTAGACTATTGCTTTATGTTGAGCAAGATTACCTACATTGGAAATATGAAACCTAATTAGGCGCCGTCACAATGCTGGACACTGACTGAATGGCATGAGTATGCTGAATAATTCGTGCTGAGGGGCCACTGAATAGTCAGGATCTTTGAGCATGTTAGTGATTTTGGGATAGCTTTGTTCGCGAGGTCGGTTTCAGTGAAGCTCTGGGCAAGCATTAATAGATATAACGCCTTATTATCTCGAGTCCCCCTTTAGATGCTTCTGCATAGGCTTTGTGATCGACTTCTGCTCCACTGTCTAAGAAGAGCCTAGTGATGCTCAAGTGGTTTGCCTTTATAGCTTTATGTAGGGCCGTATCGTTCAAATAGTCCAACATATGGACACTTGCGCGGCTATCCAAAATCATTTGAACAATTTTCTCATGTCCTCTGGCTGCAGCTTTTGTGCAGCGCCGTCAAGTCCTTATCATCAACACGGCCAACCCAGTCAACAACATCTAATCCCTGTTTTACGAGTGCTTGAATCACCCCCTTATGTCCCCTTTCCGCAACTACACCAAGTGCTTGGCCGCAATCATCTTTGTCATATTCGTAACCCACCCCAACCTTAAAAGCACTCGGGCCAGAAACTCATGCCCATACGGCGCCGAAAACTAACAAAGTATCTTGCTCCCTATTTTTCATGTTAAGGTCTGCCCCATTCTTTACCAATAGATATATCTTATCCACATCCCCTTTTGCGGCGGCCTGGAATAGTTCATTTTCATCCAGCTCTCCTTCCAGGCTCTGCTTGCCTAATAACGTTTGTGATGAATTCTTCTCGTTGGTTTTCATGGCTTTGTAAACAGATTTGGGCACCTAGGAAGCTCGTTTCGCTTGTTTCACCCGTACTCGAGGGACAGATTTAAGGTTCCCGTCCTGTGACATTTGGTCAATCGAGTCACCATTCGCGCTTTGAGGTCGACCTTTCATTTCTTCTTCTTCTTCACCCAAATCCCTCTCTATATCCTCAAGATCAAAATAAGTATCATCTTCATGCTTTTCGTTCATAATGGCTTCGGTGAGTGTCGCCATAATCAAATGCTGATGCCGAAAAAGGGCCGCGTGGCTGATTCCCATGCTTTGAAGTTCATCGCGCAATTTCTTTCAGGCTTCTTTTCCATTTGTTGATACCGACTCACTTGAAATCACCGAGTTTGCTCGTTTCCCGTTGCGAAATTCGTCGATGATTAATTCTAAGCTCCTCAGGATGTGCACTTGCGAGGATCTTGTAAAGCATCCGTTAGCGCCAAGGTCTATAGCCTAGATCTGAATGTTCTCAGCATGTTTATACTCACCTAATTATTATAATTTATCATATTTAGTATGTCGTTCAACAACGATAGTCTTGCTCGAATGCTCTGGAGTTGATCCAGCTTCCAGCCCTCGCGTTCCCAGGTTCGCTGAGTCTGAGGTCTAGCACCTTCAAAATGATCCTTGACACTTTGCAATTCAGATAGCAACCGATAACAGCCCTGAGGTTGCTCGTCAAGTTTAAAAAGTAGTGAATTCTTTATTGTGGTGGTTTCAAGGTTCTCCTTGACAGTGTCAAGGGCAACTTGAAGAAACGCCAGTTCGGGTTGAACCTGTTGAAATATTTCAGGCAAAGTGAAGAATGAATAATGTAAGTCATGCACCAGTGGTCTCATTCCCGATATATTAACTGTGGATAATGATTTTGTTACTAACCATCACCAGCTTTTAGAGCCTCGGTTTTCATACATATATTGATATTGATATCGCGTTTCGCTTGGATATCGCTGCCGAAACCTGCGCCACCTTGGGTATGGACAGTGGTGGGTTTGACCGAAGCCATGGTGAAGCCAGAAGAAATCTGCTCAGGACTATCTCTTCAGTAATCGTCTGATGCATTTGAAGTTGTCGTACGATCAGGTTCATAGCGGGTGAAATGTGTGTTTTGGGGGGGGGGGGGTTTGGGGTTCGGATCATGAACGAGACAAGACTGGCTTGGAAAATCACCTAAAACTCTACCGTGTTCACACGGCTTCCATCCTCGTTTCCTCACCGCTCCTCTTACGCCCCAACCAGCTGGAAGGCTCTTTCACTCTGTTGTGATATCAGGGAAAGATGTAGAACGAATTCTGTCCCGCTCCAAGAATATAGCCTACCATCTAACATTGCAGGAGGAATTGTGTCCACTACCACAGCTCTCGGGTCTTCGTCTATAATTGCGAAGTAAGTTAACGTCCTCAGGGTTTGAGTTTGGACTCAATGAAGGTTCGCACGATGCATGGCGCTAAGGCTGTATGCTGTGTGATATGAAAAAGGAGAAGAAAATAAAAAAAGAAAACGTAGCCTTGTCACCACAGGCTCCTTGTACCATCTGTGGGTAGATACTAATATGCTCCACAGAGTGTACAACAAGCCATTCTGTCGTCGCACCAGGTTTTTTAAAAATAGATATTGACTTTTGCATTTGTCCTTTATAACACCGCAAGAGATAGTTTTGAATCTCTAACAGTGCAAATAGACACCGCAGGTGAAGGCTGATGACGCATGAATGGATCTCATATCTGGCACAGTCTCCCACTTGTAATTATGCTGGATGCTAATACTGTGTCTAGGAATTGATATCAGGCCCAGTGTCAAGGATTTGACTACTATCAACCAGACACCCATCTCCATTGGGGAACGGTGTGTATCTCGGCATGTTTGCAGTCTACCACGAGCAACATTGTGTGGCAAAATACACTGATCTTTTGTGCTAGATATACTGCGTAACTTATTTCTCAAAAAAAGATCGAAAAGGTGGATATCGCACATGATGCTGTTGAGCTGAATTAGGAAATGGATACCGAATTAGGCAACTCCATCTATGTTAGGGCTAGACCCACGCCTTGGCGGTCTACTTTGTGATCATCGTTCCTTATTACTACTTCAGTGTCAATGTTTCTTGCTTGCATCTTTTATGAACAAAGACTTATCTATTTTCCTAAATGTTGAAATACTGAGCAATCTTGATTTGATCGCAAAGATATATGGAGCACTTTGCGGCTTGTTTAAAGACCCTGCCTTCTTTAGATGTCCAGGATACTAGGTATTAAACAACAGTGTTCTAATTCGCTACATACTTCGTTTCATGATAACTTGCAGTTAGTCAGGTTGGCGTCGTGCTCGCTTCATGCATTGATTAAATATACGACCTAGAGATGGTGTAATCCCATAATAATAACCGTAAAACCACTAATATTTGGACCAGGTTTCTACATCAATCTCCCCGTAGGTGACCTAGCAGTGACTACTGTCCTCTTCACATCAGTACCCCAAATTCAGCGATCAGAGAAAACACCCTCTACCAAAGCACTCCTTCTCTATGACTTCCGCCAATTCTGCCAAACGTTCGGCGGAGCATTGTGGCTCTCCATCGCCGAGACGGCGTTCGATAATGGTCTCAAAAACAGTCTACCTACTGTTTCCGGCACACGCTTCGGCCACTATTGTAGGGAATTAGTGTGGAGGGCGTGAGGGTGGCTTATAGTGTTGCTGTGCAACATGTTTTTTATATGGCTGCTACGACTGCGAGTGTTGCTTTCGTTTGTAGCTGGATATTCAGGTGGAAAGTGTCAAGGGAGCCAAGTCTGGAGTGTCGGAAGTTTTGGCGCTTGTAGTCTTTGCTGAGAATAAACTTATATGATATGAGTTTGACAATTGAAGCCCTAATTAAAGTTGCATATGCAGCTCAGCCGTGGGAACGAGTTTCATTTGTTGGATCTGTGACTCATCTAGTACATCGACGATTCAAAAGAAAAGGTATGAACTGAATATTTTCATGTACTCGTCTGAAATGTGATGAGCCTTGATTGTAGATGATCTAGCAATCTCCAGACCCAAATGTCACTAATGAAGAGAAAAAAATGAAGAAATGAAAAAGGACCATCCTAATCCCTCCGGACTCCAGAAACGCAATGGTATCGCTTTAAAATTATGCAAATCGTGAATCATTGTTGGAGATATTAAGAGAAGAACTCTTAATTCTGAGCCTCCTTGTGCGCTTTAGGGTGCTGGATTCTCGCGAACAATCTGACGCACTTTCTTTTCATAAGCGGCGCGATCTTTCTTGAAGAGGTTGTAAGCATCAGCCTGCGCTGGAGACTCCGGGTTGGGGTCATCGAGCAAGTCTTGAACTCCGATGAGAATCTCCTTGATTGTAATCGCAGGGCGCCATGCTTCTTCTTCATTCAGAATCGAAAGGCAAACGGTTCCGGAGGGATAGACGTTAGGGTGGAAGAGAGGTGGGACAAATTTGCCTATAGAAAAATTATAATTAGCATCACAACCCAGAAATTCTACGGATGACCAAGCAACTGATATTGACAAAAATTGTCAACGGAGTTAAGGAATCGATGCGGGGTAAGATACACTGAATTGAAACAATCCGGTAACTGCGAAAACGGAGAGAGAATCAAACGTACATTTGGGTGGCTTGGTTGGGTACTCTAAATGATAAAAGTAAAGTCAGCTATGATCTCAGAAGCGACCTATGAGGCCATCAAATATGGAATCGAGAAAAACGAACCTTCAGGAAAGATCAAATGCAGCTTGAACAAACCGCCCTCCCAGAGGGTGCTTGACTTTCCAGGAATACCACATTCCCAATTCTTCATGTCCAAAACTCCTTGGGCGTTACGATTGGGTTTGGCGTAAAAGCCGAAAGGGTGGTCTTTCCGCCACTGCTTTCTGTATGTAGCGCATCTCAGTAGGTGATCATCAGATTTCGAAAGAAAAGAAGTATTACCTCTCCTCGGTCAAGCGATTCAAACAGAGACTCATTTTGCAGGACTTTCCGTGAGTTCAAGTAACAACTGAGGTTTGACGGTTATGATCCGATGAGTCCCAAGCCGCACAGAACTAGACTGCGACAAGAAGGATGCGAAGGCTTGAGGAAGTCGTTGGAGGGGAACGCAAATCTGACTGGGTAGGTAATCGCCAGGTGAAGAAACCCGCGATGCTCGTGGAGTCTGAGGTGCGAGGAGGGATATGATCGAGCTTTTTGATCTATCGCAAGTTGTAGTGACGACTGGTTGGAGGCAAGGTGATGAGATGAGCTGTGGCTGACGTTAAACGTGAAGCTGTTCAGTCGAAGTAGTGAGATGCCTCAGAGTTGGAGAAATAAGCGTTATCTGAGGAGAGTGAGAGAGAGAGAGAGAGAGAGAGAGAGTGAGTGAGTGAGTGAGGTTAAGAGTTGAGAGTAAAATTGTCGGGGAAGCGGCACAGAGGCAGGAAGAAGAGAAAGGTTGAGCTCGGGCCAATCAGAGTTACCCCATGCCCCGCGACCTCTTTTTGGCCGTTTGTCTCCGTTTGCTTTATGATGTGATGTCACGTGCTCATAGTTTGATGTCGAGGAAGATTATAATGGAGGATTTCTAATAATTTGACAAAGCCAAGACAGCATTTTTCTTGTTTGGGCACGGACATATATTACAAAGGGAGCATAGCTATGTAAATTGTCTAAATGATATGTCCAAGTATTGAGTACGTGGCTCTTGATTTCAACAGCGAAAAAAGCTATATAAAACTTGGCTTCATGAGAATGTGGAAAGAGTCATGTCGCCTTATTGATATATACCCTTCTCAAATTTCTCGGTGTCATAAAACTTGGCAGTAATCCTATTTCCGTTGAATATCCGACCTTCCAGCGCGTTGACAGCCTAAACCAGGAATCAGTTATAGTTCAAGGTTGAGGGTTAAAAAAAGAGGCTTGCACTTACTCTCAAGGCTGATAACTGAGCGGTGAACTTGACAAATACTGGAATGGGATCACTGCTTTCTCGGTGTATGAAGACTCTCTCGACACGGCCATACTTGACTAGGGTTAGCACTGCCTCGGATAAACTGACCGAGACGAGATATCGTACCTTTTCATTGCATTCTTCGCCTATCTCTTGCATGAGTCCGCCCCCTTGGCTGTTGTCCAATTCGTTTGCCAAATCCATACCATCTAGCATGCCGTATAGCACAATGACTTCACTCATAGGACCGAACTTTCCTTCCTCCTCGTTCTTCTTTTTACTGGCGATGATCTTGCCACGGCCTGCAGGTGTTGCAAAGCCTCCGCCTTCTGAATCCGGCTTCTTCTTCTGCTTCTCTACCTTCACTTGTAACGCGTTGACAATTCCGGTACCGGTAGCACCCAAACCAGATCCCTTGGTCCAGCCATATTTTGCCATGAGACGTTCAGCAAAGCCCTTTTGTCCTGGCCGCAGGGACCGAGGTGCCTCTTCTCCTTCATCCTGAACTGACTCTTCCTTGGCGAAAACAGCTTCGAGCTCCTCTTCGGTTGCTGGTATATCTTCTGGAGCAGGAGGTAAGGTATACCGTACCGGTGCGCGCGATATCGTTGCCGAAGCAGGCTGAAAGGCCGACATTGATGGTTTGCTAGGAACTTGTTCCGGCGGCGGAGGAGGTGGCGGTTGCTGGCTCATCTGGAGCCTTCGTGCATAAGCATCGTCTCCTGTAGCTTCATTTGGTACTACGGCCGGTGGAGGTGGAGGTTGGTAATCTGCATCTTCCATGTCCACTTCATTGTCTTGTTCTCTGGTCCTCTGAAGGCGCTGTGCGTAGACATCTTCACCGCTTTCGTTGGATGGTAGCTTCGGGCTGTCACTAAGATTGGCCGGCGGCGCAAAGTTATAGGCAGGAGGAGCAAATTGCCCTGTATATCATTAATAAAGTTTCTCGATTGAACAGAAAGAATGACTCACGGTTCCGTGGCGGTGGGGATTCATCGTCACTATCGTAGTCATTGCTGCGCCGCCTGGCCATACGATGCGCATACAGCCGATCCTTCCATTCTCTCACTTCCCGTATCTTTTCATCGCTTCGTTTATATTCCTCGTAATTATTGGGCCGGGATGGATCATAGATGTCGTCCCAATTCGTGATCAATTCTGGCCCATCTCGGTTCTTCTTCCGCTTCTTGCGACCTCCACGTTGTCGTTTTTCCTGCTCATAAAAACCATTCACATCGTCATCATCGGCCGTCGAGGCCCAGTCGGCGAGTGTCGACTTGACCTGCAGGTGCGTAGAGGTTGTTGCAGTGGTCGTATTACCTGGCGCCGAGGGTGTCGATGCTGGCTTGGGGAATGAGGGTTTTGCTTTTGGCTTCTGACTCGGTAACTGCGGTCTCTTGATGGGTTGAAAGCGTAAAGATGCTACAGTTTCGTGAAACAGGAAGTGCCAAAACACAAGTGAGCAATCATAACGTAACAATCATCGCGGGTAAAACAGAAGGGTGATGCGCTACCGGCACTTTTCTGTTGCTTATCTGTAGCAGTATCGTCTGTATCTGTGGCCCCTTCGGAGCTCTGCGTGAAGAGAACCGGAGCTTTCGCTATCGTCCCCGGAGCTGTAGAGCTCTCGGAAGCTGGATCTAGAAGGTTTGCGTACAGCGAGAGTCCCCGACTTTTGGGTGTAGGTTGAGGGGGCATGTTGACGCGGCGCAGATATGAGGCCCGAAAATAAATAATTAGGGATAGGGCATATTCGAAGAGAGGGCACTCGGGATGTGATAGGACAAGTACGAGGTTGGAAACAATCCGAGTTTATGTTGAGGCAGTCGCTCGATTGATGCTCGATGGAAGGAGACTTGGCATGTTTGCTGTGTTTGCACCAACCCATTTTAGTATCGGCTGGCTGGCTGTAGTTTGATTGACCACGGCGCAGTTCGTTAAACATAGCTCTTAATCAATACAGGATCTTCTTCATATACTGAACTAATACAGACTGTCAATTGCGCATCCTGTCATTCTACTCGTTGATGCTGTATACTGGTCTATAGGGAGCTCGATTAGACAAGGCTGGCCGCGGCCCGCAACAAACCGCTCCGGTCATCGGCTTCGGCCAGGTGTCGCAGCTCCCCGGTGACAGTGCCAATGACAGCGCCTGAAAAAATAATAATTCTGTTAGTGCCTCTCCGACCTAGGCATGCTTGCTATGACACACTGGTCGAGCAGCCATTGAATCTTTGGAATATCGTGTGTTGTGAGTCATTGATAAGAGCTGCATTTTACTATTATTATTTAAAGGCAGTTCTGTTATATGCAACTGGCAGGTCAGCAGCTGATCGTTCACAGGCACTGAGTCACCACCTCCGCACACTAAAGGATGAAGCTTTCATATCAATTTGCGCGCAGCACATTGTTGCGCGCAAGCAAGACTCAATACATAACTCCATCGCTCGGTTCCTCGCTATGGAAGAGAGCCTACAGCATCAAGCCTATTTCGGCCTCAACAGAGCTGCCCGGTGTTGATCCGTCCCAGCTCGAGATTACGAAGACCAGCACACCCAAGGAGCTGACTCCGAATAGCCAACTGCAGTTCGGCAAGACATTCACAGGTAAGTAGACGTTCAAATAACATTTAAGGTATGTATTGATACTAACTCCA
Organism: Talaromyces verruculosus; assembly: GCA_001305275.1. Lineage (NCBI taxonomy): Eukaryota > Fungi > Ascomycota > Eurotiomycetes > Eurotiales > Trichocomaceae > Talaromyces > Talaromyces verruculosus. Next base: position 75,735 of record LHCL01000052.1, on the reverse strand, counting down.
TTGTTACATACAGATCACATGCTCTCGATTGAATGGACTGCTACCGACGGATGGCTTACTCCTCGCATTGTCCCCTACCAGAACCTCAGCCTTGACCCCGCCACATGCGTGTTCCACTATGCTTTCGAGTGCTTCGAGGGTATGAAAGCTTATAAAGACAAGGATGGCAAGATTCGCCTTTTCCGCCCCGACAAGAACATGGAGCGTCTCAACAAGTCGTCTTCGCGCATTGCTCTTCCTACTATCAATGGCGACAGTCTTACCAAGTTGATTGCGGAATTCACAAAGTTGGAGAGCCGATTTATTCCTAAGTATGTTTACAACAATGGACATGGGCGTTCAGCGGGTGAATTGACTAACTCTGTCCTGTAGTGAAAAAGGATACTCGCTGTATCTACGACCTACGATGATTGGTACCCAGAAAACCATTGGAGTAGGCCCCCCAGGATCAGCTCTTCTTTTCGTCATTGCTAGCCCTGTCGGCCCATACTACCCCACCGGATTCAAGGCTGTCTCTTTGGAAGCAACTGACTACGCCGTGCGCGCCTGGCCAGGTGGTGTCGGCGACAAGAAACTCGGCGCCAACTATGCTCCTTGCATTGTCCCCCAGCAAGAGGCCGCCTCTCGCGGATTCCAGCAGAACTTGTGGCTTTTTGGTGAGGAGGAATACGTTACCGAAGTCGGCACCATGAACCTCTTCATGGCCGTCAAGAACAAGGAAACCGGACAGAAGGAACTCTTGACCGCGCCTTTGGACGGAACGATTTTGGAGGGTGTCACTCGAGACTCTGTTCTCGGCCTTGCTCGGGAGCGATTGGTGCCCGAGGGCTGGGTTGTGTCCGAACGTAAAGTACGCATGTCAGAGCTCGCTGAGGCATCGGCTGAAGGACGGTTATTGGAAGTCTTTGGATCTGGTACGGCAGCCATTGTTAGCCCAGTCCGCAAGATCAGCTACAAGGGTCAATTGGTGGACTGTGGATTGCAGGAAAATGAGGAAGCTGGTGAGATTGCGCTTCGTATGAAGAACTGGATTGAGGATATCCAGTATGGTGAGGAGGAGCACCCTTGGAGGTAAGTTACAACACCCCTTGCGTGTTTGAAGGAACGTAGCTAACAAGTCGTTTTAGCTATGTCGTCGAGTAAAAAATTTCACCGCGATACATTGTTGAATTCGCATTGGACGTCATTTCTGGAGTATGTAGATCACCGGGCGTCAGCTGCTTAGAGAGAAAGCCAGAGATCGAACAATATTTACAAAGTAATATTTCAGGTTCATTGCAAAGATTTGGTAAAGTAACCATATGGATTTAAAATAACAGAGATTCTTCCCATAGTGCAATGGCCTGGCATGGGATTTACCTCGCCTCACGTCAGCATTTTGAGTAAGCCCATTATCAATCTTATTATAGAATCTTATTCAGTCTTTATACTGACCTCCAACTATATCCGGATGCATACAGCCCTCCTCACATCCTTCACCTTCACCTCCAACTTGTTTTTCGGAGCCATGATCCTTACCGAAAACCCACAGATGTGACCTCTTTTGCCACTCAAGAACGGATTTCAGGAATATACGAAGTAAATCTTTATAAGAACTTAATGTAACTATAATCCCTGTCTGTGCAGTATGGAGTCGGTCGGGCATTTGATATTTTACCTCTCTAGGTAAGCACGTACACCGCCATGGGAGATAGAGTCTCCAATATAGGAAACTTCAGATGCTCCATAGAAATTTATATGTCAAGCTTCTATACCTGGCCCATGGGTTGAATATCAAAAGGGAATCTCATGAAAGTGCTTGAGTCTTTAGATGCACAGTCTGCTAGCTTTGAATCATGATACACACGTATTTCGAAGACATTCTTAATCCATCTAGATCAGAACTATTTTTAGAGTTGGGGTACATTTCGCATGTTCGCTTTCGCCCTTTCATCTACTGAAGTGTGTAATTCCATTGGTCCTTTGGTTAAGCATGCATATTATGATGCAGTTTGTGAAGAAACATGCATGACTAACACGTTAAACAGGGATGAAACATGTCGACCTGTGTCGTACCTGCATCTAAATGCTATTCAAAACACTTCTTGATGTCTCCTAAAGACGGAGAACACATTACTGAGTACATAGGACGAGGTACGAAGGGAGTCATGAGACAGTCTAGAGTCAACTCTTTCCTCAAAATCCAGGGAATCAACCTACGTAGAACACGTCAAGCCATCTTGCAGGATCAGGGAGAGACTAATTTGTGGATACACGCTAATTCATTCAGTCTGCCTATGACCTTATGTACTCATTTGCATTCTAACTGTATATAGCAGTACTCCAAATCCTAAATTGGATTTTGGGAACGGACTGTCAGGCGGACCTCTCACCTTTTTTTGGTCTAGTCGACCGTTTGCATGTCCATTCTAGACTGGCTAAAACTTTGAAAGACGTAGAGGGACTTAGATCCTACTATGGTAGTAGATGATCTTGTTAGTTTGTCAGGGGCTGGGCTTGGAATTCAGGAATTGTTTGGTGCACTAGCCACGCAGCTAGCGGAGTAGTGTGTCTTTTAAGTTTAGTCGTCGGGCATCATGATCAGGTTTGATCCTGAATTCCTGCGTATGAACATGTGTAACATTACCACGTAGTAGGTTTTGATGAAAGATGCCTGCTTCAACATTAGATTTATGTAGATCTTTCTTCAATTCTCTACAACACCTCGCATTGACGACCCTAAAGTGTTCAGAAAACGGCAGAAACATCTTCGACTTTTGTGCTGGAAACTTTGGTAGCCATAATTCCGCAATTATTCCACCGACAGATGAAGATACATACGTTACCCGTGTATTTTTCTCATGCTACGTGACTCTACAACAGCTGTGTCCATAATCTTAATACGGAATAGACATTCAGCCCTACTATGAGTATACTTCGAGCTCGACCGTCAAGTGGGAGCCTTCCCACATCCAATCAAAATGTCAAGTTGACTTGATCAGTGGGGAAAAACATGTCTAGAATCGGGGCTTATGCCGACGCACTGCTTTTCTTATTCTCACATTGACCTCGTGGCCGCCTCTCGAATCCTTGCTCAAGAGTCAATGCTAATTTTGGAGGCTATGCCGCTAATTTCGTCGCACAATCCGAGCTGGCCAGTCATATGACAGAGTTGTGTATTGAAATTCTGGTGCGTATTGGAGCTTCAAACTCTATTCATCAATCACATAGCACCGGTAAAACGTACTTAATGCGATGGATGATATACAAAATGACCAAGTCGAGTACATTTTGAAAGCCCCAATCATACCAATAAGAAGAATTCGCTTTCTTCGGATTCTTTTATAGTTTACAAGGCATGTATGTCCTTGAGAATTGAGGACCTGCGGAGCAGGTGATCAAGTACGTAACTATGTGTGGCTCTATGTACGTATACTGAAAGTGTCAGTAATGGGGGTAGTGAGGAGTCGAAGGAATAAGGGTCTGACTGTGAACTCTGTCGGATGGTCCGCTCTGAGCACGATAGGCTAAGTTACAGAAATCTAGGTTCTTACTGCTTACAGTAGCAGCCTAGCAGGAAGTTGGAGCTTCCGAACGCGAGTAGTGAAGGGCTAAATGGCAGTAGACCGCGACTTTTTCCATTTTCAGTGATGCCAGGCCCACAATGAATGGGGCCTTAAGGATAACCAGTCAGGATGCCAGAATGCTCCTGTTCATTAGTATCATTACACAATTACCCTTTCAAGGAAATTGTACGAACTAGCCAATCAAAACCCATATATTTGGCTGTTATAGGTCCCTTAAGGGATTTTTAGTGCGGTTCATATTAATTAACTTCACGCGAGTTCGCATTCAATTGCCATTCAACCATCTTAAAACTAAACCTGGAAAAAGAGGGCCCACTAATCCACCATGGGTTATTGAGGACTCCGTACGTATGTAGCCCCAAACTAATCTGAGGTTTGGCGCCCACAAATTACGGAGTACATCATCTTTCTCAAGGGAAGTGTGGCATACGTAACGTTCTCTTTTCCAAGGGCTAACCCTTCTAGGTAAATAGTCTCAGGAATGCGCTAAGCCTCATATTTATAATCATTCGTGGTCCCTCAGAAACGGAGCGAGTGCGCTGGTCCGCTGGATGGATGTACGAACTTCGAAATACGTAACTGCGTAAGATTCAAAGATTTCGAATAACCCTAAAATTGCCGTTGAATGGCCCGAAGTGGAGATGGCACTATGGAAAGCTGAAGAACGTAAGTTTGAATCGGAATCAGCAACTTTGATGTCGGACATGATTCGGTCGAAAATATGACGGGATCAAGTCTACACCCGGTACCTCGTTATCTGTTTAAATTAAGTATTGTTTCGTTGCAAATGAGGCTACAATGTGGTTTATCTACTCGATTACAACCTTGCTCGAGCAATAGATGTGTAAGCAATTGTGTCGTGCAACCGCTTGGGAACTCTTGAAACGATTCGAGGCTGATGGGCCATTTCAATCACGTTATTCCATGACTCAAGTACTTTGCGTGTCAATGCTGAAACGGGGAAGCATAACAACATAGAGCAGTCCTCGTGTTTCAAAGTAAGTAACCACCCAGTAGCTTATATCGCCCTAGAAGCGACTGTCGGGCAGGTATCACGAAAAACAGTCCAACAGTGCACGGCATCTGTCGGAAAACTCGCCCATCAACTGGGTAACGTAGACATCAAAGAGTCAAAAGCAGCCCTTGATCCAAGATCCTTGAGTCGTTAACCTTATGCTGCTCTCATAAGACATGATAATGTTATTTCAACAAATGTTATGAGTTTGTGTATGAAATAATGAATAGTCGACTGGATGATACTTGGATTATGTGAACGAACAACTATTTCCACGAAGCCGAATTAAGCCAAAGAGCGAAATCTCCATGTGGATGCAGCCGACTTTTTCCTAAAAGGGGGAATCAAATCAATATCACCTCACATTTCAAAGGAGACGGTCCATTTAAGTCCGGTGAGCTAAACTGAATTATATTTAGATTCTACCGGCTTTAGCGGACTTTGGCTTAGGGTTGATTTCTAAGGGCGTGACTGGCTCACTTAATTAATACCTGTGAGAGTCTAGAAAAAGAGAAGAATACGTATTCCGTAGACTGGAAGATTGAGAACATACATGTCAACTTACAAAGAGATCAAAATGTAGTGCTGCGCCTTGCCCATGAATCAGGAGGCAATATCACTTTCAGGTATAAACTGTATACAACTACAGAGTATTCCGTACAATCCTGTTGGACTAAACCTTCTATCACAATCAAAAATCCAAAGTCACATTGTACGAAGCGGGACTGAAATGTTTCTCGGGTCACTGTCCCAGCGTTTACACACCGCGCCGTGCATGGCATTTGAAACCACGGAAGTTCCGAGAAGGCAAAGATCCTCCGCGGCTCAAGCATCGCACTACGCACGCCGTATAAATCGTTAAGGGATCAAGAATCTACGTATGGCCGTTATCGAGTCCGCAGCATAGCAAAGGCGTGGAAAGAAGAGCTTGGCCGACAATAAAGCATTCCCACCCCCGAACCCCAAAAGTCCCTGATTCCCTGTAATGGCATTTGCAGAGAATCGGAACAGTGTCTAAGCTGATTGGCTACTATCATGCTTAGGCTTTTAGTTACGGGGACAAGTGGAGTCCTCAACTGCACCAGGTAGTACTATGTACGTAGTACGGTAGTAGTGGCAGGTACACTCCTCGGATTAAAGGTTAAAACCGTACGGCGTAAGACGTACAACGATGGACTCTGTGGCACTGGGGCTGAAGTAGAGTCCCCCACTCGTCTAGTCCAGTTCTGGGACGAGACTTTTTACGAAGTGAAGAATTCAGCTGAAACTAGAGTGCTGTCACTGCTGTGCAGGGCAGCTGATGCGTTCAAGCAACCTAGAATTAACTGAGTATGAACAAAAAAACTTTCGTAAGCTCATATTTAGTGCATTCAAATTGAGGACTAATTAATGAACAATAACATGATCCGATTAAAACGGAGGACGAAGTCGACGTGTCACCATACTGGAAGAAGGTAAAAGAATCGAGAAAAAGCAATTATTTAACCGGATGCCACTGGATGCTTAACGTAGCCCCTGCTAGATCCAATAAACGTTATTTAGCTAGCTCAAACAACCCACATACCAGTGGGTATCGGCAGTGACTATAAACTACGTGGATCCCCATCTATTCAACGACGTACCTAATCAATCAAGTCGTACACAGCACATGTCTATATATCCATCTGGGTCCTTACTCCGTCAGGTTACATACATCGTCACAGTCTTTGGATTGCTTATATACCTAACAGTACTTTCTATCCATTATCTCATCTCACACAGAGTCGACCAGACATCATCAATTTGAAAACCCGCAGACTCTTCAAATTTACTGGTTAGCCATCCTCATCAAGGAGTTGACTTCCATACAAAAGTCACTATGGATCGAGCGGCCTTTCCGGGGTACAACTACCAGTCTTACCCGCTGACGACTACTGTTGCCTCATCACCGAACTTGCCTGCTACCTCTGGAAACACAACAAACCATGGAACAAGCAGTGCATTCAGTGCCAATGCACACCCTAACGAAGACTGGACCAAGATCTCAGATCTTGCAGAAAGACGCCGAATTCAGAATCGAATTGCTCAGCGTAACTACCGTCAGTGTTCGATCTTGTGGTGCTGAGAGTAACGATAAACAATGCTGACAAATCACAGGCAAGAAACTGAAACGCCGTCTAGAGGACCTTGAGCGTAGAGCTGGATCTACATCTGCGTCTCCAGAACTGGCTCAAGCAGAGACTGCACAGCAACCCAAACCTCGGGATAAGAAGTCTCAGTCTCCCAAAGTCAACAGTTCTGCAACCCGTAAAAGGAAGACTTCGGCACCAGTATCAAACACCATGAACTGGAGTCCGTCTCATAGCTCGCTTCCACTACAACAACATGAAGCATACGGCACCGTGCCTGAAGCACGTGGTGCGAACAGTGGCAGCATCTATTCCGAGCAGCTCAATCCGCCACAAATAGCGACTTCATCTCCACCAGACTCATTTTTCTATCAATCATACCCTTCATACTCAGAAGTGTATGGCCATCACAGCTCTCATCCATCGCCACAAGTCCTTCAGCACAATGCATTTCAGAGCATGCCGCATTCTCAATACGGGGAAATGCCAGGGCAGGTAGCTTCTCAGACTCATCTGGATGACCTGAGCCAACAGAAGCAGGTAGATTCTCTGTCTGATGATCAAGATCTTAATCCTTTCTATCTCAACTACGCCTCAGTTGCCGGCCTTGAGATGCCATCGTCTCATCAGCCGCAATATGGCCAGCAAACACAGGTAAATATTCTCTTTCCTAATACTAAGTCTATCTAAAAAGACGCCGTGTCTATATCAAGAGCGAGAAGAATTATTCTAACAGGATCTTTTCAAAAGCTGACGGACACCAACAGACACCGCCACTTACCAATGCCTACTCAGACGGGTACTCCTCGTCAACCTCCCCCACCCAGTCACTCAACGAACACTTCCCATTGACGCCAGAGCATGCAGGTTTGACTCCGGAACATATAAGTTATTTATGAGTTGAGACCTAGGTCGAAGATATGGCACTAGAGGCATAGTGGAATGCCATCATTCAAAGGCGTTATTATCCGGAGGGTTTGGCGTGGATATTGTGGGCTAAAAATTTATATATGCGCGAGGAGGCTCTTTTAGCAAGCGATAAAATAGATCTTTTTTGTATGATACTATGATAGAAACTACATCGGCAACACTTCTGAACATGTTTACGCTACGAGTTTTCTGGGCCCTAAGATGATTGAGTCGGACCATGATAATCAGGGGAAACAATTCGTCACCAAACATGTCTCGCAGAGTTAAAGAATCCGATGTCCTTGAAATCCGGCTTTATATCATACGTAGGCATCGGATTGGTCTATAATGAAACATGGTAAGTTCATCTTGGTTACAATAAATGCAAGTCCAGTAGGTATGTATCTGCTGCGTTGTATGGGTACTAATTATAGAAAAAGTCAGCTTCATACCTAGGTATATGAATCTTAAATATGCCTTAGTGTTGTTCAACACCAACATCTTACATGGAAGTCAGAATTAAGTTGTCTGAGTCATGCAATCTACCAGTGAGCACTTTCAAATTCATAGCATGGATGTTATTTAGAGCTTTCCTATGATCCACAGCGCATTAATTACCGTATTCGGTATTTCGGAAGAGTGGCTTCAAGATTTGGGGCTGTCTTCTCCGCATCAACAAAGTTACAAAGTCATATCGTCTATGCACTAGATTATTTCCGCGTTGAATGAGATACGGAAATCCGTGTTCTTGGTTAGGCAATTATTCAGTTGCTTTAATCATTCTCCAGATGTCAAGAAAATAATCATATTTTAATCGAGTTCCAATTTTCAAACGAGGTGTTGTGTAACCAAGTTCGATTAAATGATTCGACACTCGCTATCAGAACCAACCAAGCCACAATTTAGAAGGTGAGTTGTGCAAGCGACTATCCCCGTAAGTGAGGACTAGTATGTACTTTGTATGGCTACCCTGTCGAAATTCGCTTTTTAAGTTATTACGTATTCACTTAGTTTAATTAGCTGATGATGTAAATTAAGCCTGGCATCTACTAACATAACCTTGGAAATAACAGCGCAATACTCATATGCAGTTGGATGCCAAGGATGTCGATACACGTGGGAATACGTTACAGACCTAATTGTGTGCTACTGGTAGGAAACAATTAATCAATGTAGACTTGCTGCCATCATAATTACACAATGCCAAGATACTAAACATCTTCCACCCTTATCTTCGTCGCACCTGTTTTTTATCAATAAGAGTAAACCGAACATAAGCGACGTCGATCTATAACTGGTGTATCGATAACACGGAATCTGGTAGACCGGCTCTTGTAGGCCAGATTATCCTCCTTCAAATCCGGTAATTGCACCATCCAATGAAAGCCAGCTCAGCCTATTTATAAATGGAATATTCAAGGATGACAGCCTTGGCAGGAAACTTATTTCTTTTCTTCCTTGTTCCGTATCTACCGGTACGGTAGTATTTACTACTGTAGTACGGCATAATCCGGCAAGCCACCTCTGTTTCTCCGAGTCACCTCCTTCGGTATATTCACATAAGCTCGATATCTCAAATGAAGGAGGGCGGATGTAAAGATCCGTTGTAATGCCAACACAATGTATACGAAGTCAGAGTGCGTGGTGCGTGGACTTTATTATCTAGGATAGCCGTACTGTAAATAAACTTTTGGCAATGCATGGATTGGAGACCCACTTCTGCGGGCTTGAAGTTTATCTATTCTAGGCCTAAAGAGTGGGGACTGGGTATAAACAGTGACATTATCAAATCCTAGTCTAATGATGTGCAATCAATTAAGTGTATATACGTACGAGAAACCCCATCGAAGGTGCGTGAGTTTTCATTAATGCCTCTTTGAGACCTCCAGTCATGAAAATAGCTTAGTTAGATCGGCTTTTATGTTCAGCCGAATTTGAAATCCGAGAGAAGCCACTTGCTATACGTATATATCAGGTGCCAGTTACACTGCTAAGTTTGCAGATGATGTTCTGAGAGCTCGTTCTGTGTATAGTTAGGTAGTCAATTAATGCAACTTTGAACCTGGTGGCGGCATGAACGATCTGCACCTTGGGCCTGGATCTATAATGGGCTCTCTAGACATTAACTATCATAGACATCCATGGATGGTTACAGCACTATCTTTTAAGCGGGCCCTTCGCTAACGGCTTTTCTCTCTGCCACGCTTTTCCTTCAAGGGTTATAACCCCTAAAGGTTTGAGCAAATTGCTAAGTGTACACACGTGCATACAACCAGGGTACGGTAACCAACCCTGTCGACTAAAGACCGATAAACCGCTACAGATCCAGATCCCCGTCCAAGTCCCTATACTTTAATGCTATAACCTTGCGTTTCTCGGCGGCCTTGCTTCCGCTGATTGTCGCACAGCTTTTGTAGACGGACTGTCCTCTCGAAGTCTAGTACCATTTCATTAAACATTAGCACAGAAATATAAAGTATTGTAGCCTATCATGGCATAACATACATAGGGTAAGTATGATTGCTTCTTGTTTCCCCTATATGCGATACAACCATAGAAATCTGTAGGGGTGATAACACAACAACAAATCTCTTCATTCATCCGTAAATCCGTCCGCAAGCTTCGAGGAGGTGCGTGCGAGCCTCAAAGTCCCGAGAACCTTCATCCTCCCCGAAAATCCAATCTTCTGATCCCACGGAGTAAAGTCGGTTTGAAATTTAAATCCGCGGGGTTCCGGCGTTCCTCCGATAATTCGTATCCATGCAAGTCCGTGGAAATAAACTTCTCGATTACCGATATCCACATCCTTTTTCGAAACAAAATGCTGACAAGTTTAGCTGGTATTAGTAAGCTACTATGTACGTACTAAGTTAAGAAAACCTTCTTTCCACTTCAAGTAAACTACACGACGTGTCCAATAATAGTACGTACCTACTCTTTTTCATTGTTTCAGTTTTGACTCTCCACTATTTCCAGTCTCTCGGATTTTTTGGAGTCTGCCTGTCTGCAGTGTGGAGATAACGTACTTACATTTGAAATTGATCAATTTGTCTTCAAACTAGGCGTTCTGGACAGTGAATACAACGATACGTTGGCCAGGATCTGGACAATGAACTCTAATGTATAGAGGCACTATCCGCAACTGAAGGTCGTAGGGCTTTGTATCCTATTTCACTTTCAACGGTTAGTGGGAAATCTAATGTTGGACAATGGACTATGTGTTCACTGCATGTGTTCAGTCCGAATCAGTCGTGTCCGTAACACTGGAGCCTCTAATGCCTAGTGGATACTTCTATTTCTTGATCTTGATGTCTTGGTATTGATTCTAGACTATCTGGGCCGACATGCAAATTCAAACTGTAGGTGCTTTGCTTGATTCATTTCTTTTCTCCTGTACCCAGCGTATAGATGCCATTATCTACCATGGCATCCGTACAGATTACATTCGTCGCAGATCTTGAAATCTAGGATACTCAGATGAATCTTCAATGCTAACCTTGTATCGGATTTTGCATGAGTTGACTTATACAGATCAACGTCTCCCATTGTTCTCTTTCATATTCTTTTAAGCCTTACATTATCTGAGACCATCGCGAAGCCATCCATAACACACCGAGCTCATCCATCAAGAAATACATACACACTTCGTCTCATCAACTGTCGGTATCTATCAAGCTCTCTACGCACCGCTATTCTAGGCAGGTGGTAGTTTTGGCTAATAAATACTGGTTACTGACGAATGTGCGTTGTTGCAAAGATAAATTGATGACTGAGTTGCAAATCTAGTTTACAGGCAAAGAAGGCAGTATTCATACGTACGTAGGTTGACTCCACGTACTGGCAAGAAGCCGGACGTGGCCGTCAACCTAGTACCAAATACTGCCATCTTTGTACGAGCATGCGGCTATGCCCGTACGTGTTGAATCCCGTTGACAACGCGTCCTGGTTGCTGCCTGAGGCAGCGTTCGGTTGCCGTCGTCGGTGATCCAACATCAACAATACCATGCGCTACATAGGGAGAAAAAGTGAGGAGAGCAAGTTCAAAACAGGAAGAAGTCCATGCTATGATGAATTTAGATTTATGCAAGAGTAGAAAGAGAGAACAAAAAGATGGAGAGAGACATAACAAACATGATTTGACCCCACAAGAACTACATAAAGGAAAGTAGAGACATCCATATGAAAACGCCACATATTTAGCCACCGTCTCCAGTCTTAGTCGTTGAAATGCTGCTAGGAGGTACATGCCTGCGCTTCCTCATGGGTGCTTTCCTCCTCATTCCAATTGCAGTTTGTTGAGATGCAGCAGCCGTCGTTGATCCCATTTCAGTGTCACCCTCTTCGTATCCCCCCTCATCGTCAATTCCGTGCGTAGCTTGATATATTGCTGCTTCGTCTAGTTCATTAATATCTCTAGGTTTCATGCGTAACCATTGCATACGTGGGCCGGACTTGGCGCGTTCTGATACTCGAAATCCATAAATACGAGGCTCATATATTTTGCCAAATCCTATGCCTGGGGCAAAATTAGACGTCAATATGCCATTGATTTGAGCGGGTTGGTTGGCAAGTGGTTGTTGGTCTGTATTTGACGTCGTGGTCAGCGCAACTGATGTGTTCAAGGAAGACGAGCGCGATTGATTTGAGGTATTACCGGCGGCTAGCGAAGCGGGTGACAATATGCTCTCTGCACGGCCACCAACATCTAGCTCTGGGAATGTCATGAAAAATAAACACCCAAATGTCGTTCCAAAGAAAGCTCCATCTACCGATTGAAATCGACTGTTCGGCGGTGTGTAGATATCGTAACAGCTAGGACAGAACAGTTTGACAGTCTCCTGACCAGGAGTATCGGTACGGCCGACGGGAAGGACCTTGCATCCATAGCAGTTGACGCGTGGACAGACACCGAAATGATGAACCTCATATTTCTCAAGCATTTGTTGAATCCCAGGTCGCGATGTGATGTATCGTTGATGAATTAGTCCGTATAATAGCTCTGCTGAGCTCTCTATCATACTGAGATCACTAGCCACCCGCATATGTCTTCGATCGCCTGCTCGACGGTAACCCAGCGTTTTCTCGTCGCCCAGTAATTCATCATCGTCGTCCTCTTCCTCCTCTTCCTCCTCCTCATCCTCATCATCCTCGGGCTCAACATCAAGAATCATTTCCAACGCTTCTTTGTACATGGGTACCTGGGATTGCAGGCCCGTCAAGTTGAAATCGTCCTCGATAAAGTCTTCCGACACCTCTGCGAAGTATTCATGGCCCATAAGCGAACAGAATGATGAGATCCATGACTCCGGGGCTCCGTCGGAAGACGACATGTTGAAAGAACCAGAGTCGGACGAGAAGGTGGACGTGGATATCGAGCTCAAGTCCAGCCTTTCAAGGCCTTCGGCCAGTGTTGGGACTGTTTCTCCAGACACGTTGTCGAGGGTTGAGTCGAGCTAACGAGAGGAAGCCAATTAAGTTATTGCTTCTCGGGGATAAGTAACACAAGGTGGCGTGTGTAATTGTATCGCTGCGGGGGTCTTGCGAAGGTATATTTCTCAAATCGAAGTTCAAGGACTGAAAATGTTGACTTCGAACCTAGTTCGCCAAGATCATACGTCTTTTGTTTTGATGGCTGATGTAGTAATGTGGGAGATGAATCAAGCGCGCCGATACTATTTCGCGAGCAGTACTTCGCAGTTCATCTAGACTAACGAGAGAACGATTAGAGAAGACAGTACAAAGCATCAAAAGAAACTAGAGAGCGAGTGCTCGCGACTATCGAGCTTTTAAGGAGCCGCACGGTTGGGATGGCGGGGTAAGGCGAAACAAGAGGCTTTCGTCCCGTTCGATGAATGTCACGATTCGAGGGTAGGAACGTGAGGAGAAATGCACAAAAGGTAATCAGTAGATGCTCAATTGTATATCGTCATGGCGATGCACTCGGCAAGAAAGTGGTTGACAGAGAGACCGCGCCAGTCGTATAGCCCCATGTGTGGTTGGGAGAGTTGCCAATTGCCGCAGATGCCAGATAGTCACGTGACATATTCGCAGGCAGGCGGTTCTCGCTAAGAAGGTGATGCGATAAGATAACGATAACGCGATAAGAGCTATCTATTCTGCTATCGATAACCATTTCTAGCCCTAATTGCTTTGGGAACTTGCTCAAAATACTGTATGATTAAGGAGGCAAGACTCAAGCACATCGTTCGAGCTTCTTTATCTTAAACTTCGATCGAACCTAAGAATAGGTAAGGCGCTATGACAAGTTGCGATGACTAAACGGAGGACATTTCATTCCCCTTAATCAGCAACGCATGCGACTTGGAGTCAGGAAAATCGTGCTCGAGAGCATGTATACCCTTAGACTTTTTTGTTTGCTCCAATTTGATGTACCCATAAAGTTGCCAACGCAAAACATTCATCATAATGGACATGCGGCTTATATATCAAAAATAAGGCCATAATATTACTAGGTAACTTGCAGCGAAACTGGACTTCTAAGCCTCAAACGGACTGGGAGCGAATTCCCCATCCAAACCGCATATATTTCCTGATCTACCCATTTGTTCAGAATTTGTGACCCCAAACCCTCCGGCAAAGATATGTCGAAATTGTAGAGCAGATATCCGAGAATGAGAACGATTTCGGATTGTGCTAGGTTTTGTCCGAGGCAATCTCGAGGACCTTGCAAATATGGCTGGGTCGCCTCTTTCCAGTCCTTCTTATAATGACTCCCTGCGTCTGAATCCGAACCAAGCCAGCCCTCAAGATCAAAGCTGTTTGGGTCAGTGTAGTTGCTGTTGGAGAGATTGGCGGCCCATTGCATGTATGAAACTACGGTCTGGCGCCGTTTTTGTTAGCCTTCCCTGTACAAAATACAGTAACAGAATAAGAAGACTCACCCCCGAAGGAAAGTAAGAGCCGCAGATGATCGCTCCTCCATCAGGAACTCGTCGTGTAAGTCCTAAAGGAACTGGAGAAGTCAAGCGCATACCCTCTTTGATAGCAGCCCCCAACATCGGAAGCTGCATTAATGATTTTGTATCCATATCTGTTTCACTCGCAAAAGTGTCACGAATCTCATTCGTAACTCTATCGAGAGCCTCCGGGTTATGTAACAATTGAAACACTATTCCCGTAAGCGCTGTTTGGAGAGTATGGCTACCGGCAAGAATCAAAGTCTCGGCATTGGTCACTATTTCACCCTCAGTGAGATCGTGCTTGGAAGCCTGAAGATATGAAAGGAAGTCTGGCCGGACAGTATGTTGTCCTAAACGCTTCTGGACTTTTTCTCGTGTAATCCTTGTGCTCTATAAACTTAGCTTGGGCTGATTGAGACATAGTTTTCACGAGAAGGTTGAATAGCCATGGATAATAACGAGAAGACGCGAGCTGCACTTTTGCCTTTAGACTAAAGACCAACATACCAACCCATTCGTGATATCGGTCATTTTCCAGACAGCCAAAGTCCTCTCCAAAACTCAGCGAACAAATGACGTCGAATACACAGTAAGTAAACCACCTCTGAAGATCCACAATCCCATCATTTTGGGAAGCACGAGTTTTTAGCTGGGAGGTCATCCTGAGCACGTACGACTATTAGAGGCTCCTGGGCCCTGAGTGCCTGAGTTCTGAAGAGGGTTGCATACGCCTTTCGTATTCGAGAGTGGTATTTGTCTCCAGCTTCGAGAATGGAGCATGGTTGGCCCGGTCTAGTTGTGGGCTGTCGAACAGGATCCTTAGGGAGAGACTTAAATTGTGAATTCGGTCTTTTGTTGTATATATCTTTGACTGACTGTGGATTGATAAATGATATTTCATTAGGCCCTACTCGCACCGTTTCGCCGTAGATTTCGTGGAACCCTTTAACCTTGTGCGCGAGTTGACCGGATCGAAAGGCAAGCATGTAAGGCAAGCGGGTGAAAGCCCAGAATCGAGGGCCATTATGGCGAGACAAGGGATGGAAGTAAAGCCTTTTGATGGCAAACATGAGAATAGCCTGAGGCCAACTTCATCAAAAATGTATTAGAGATCATCATATAGATTTAATACGTACCATCAGGGCGCTGAAAATCAAAGAAGATATCATTTTCAATACAGTGTTGGAAGGTCTTTGATAGGAACAACAACGTAAGAGTAATTTCAAGAGCGTCTAAGAAACAACAGACCTTGCCTGAATGGAACAAAGTGGAATGTAAGGGTAAAATCAATGCGAGGTGTACACCCTGCTTATATTATCAGCTTCGGCACACCTCACTCTCGATTTTAAATCCTGCAATTTGACTGGTCGGGCTTTGGGCTTTGATCAGCTACATACGATACCTGTCTAGGTAAAATAAATGCCAAGTTCTTTTGTTCAGTGGTGGTAGTCCACTTATAGGTTCGACCTAGGTTGGTTGGTTGGTTGGTATTTCTATTTAACGTCCGGTGCTGCTGCCCTATTATTTAGCTCTATGCAGACTTTAACTGGCTAAATACATAAATCCTGCTTTTTTATATCTCAGGCCCCATAGCCTCCATAATTCTACCATATTTGCTAGAGATCTTGTTCAGATACTATATACATAACATATTAAGAGGGAAATTTTTCAAAAACCTCAAAGAATTATAAAGATATCCAGCATAGAGCAATCTAAAGGAGATATACATCAAGAACCATGCTCTGCCCTATCCCGATCTCTTGTAATTGCACGTCAAACATTATTTTAGCTATAAACCCCTCTATCCATTCGCAGAGACCTTTTCCTACTAGGAGATTGGGCGCCATGGGATTCAAACCCAAGCGCTTCTTGTATATAGTGATGGTCAGGGGCCCAATCCGGCAGATCACTCTTTGAAGCGGACCAGGTGCGTGCCCCTCGGCCACCCGGCCCTTATAGGTTCGACCTATTGGCGCTGTTGGCACAGTGCTACATATTTAATATAGTACGCACATACATAGTACAGACATTTGACCAAATAGGAATAATAGCTTGTGTTCACCTAGTCCGAATCGAGATTCGCACGTGACCTTCGCTAGCCCTAGCTCTAGGCTTTACGGCTGCTGAAATAGACATGTCCAATTGATTCCGATTGAAGTATGCAATGAGAGATCAGTAGCTTATATGATCTAAAATTATTGTTCTTTCTTTAAATTGCTGGCATTGGAGTATTTATTCCTCTATGTTTCTCAACACATAACTCGTAACGCTGGTCGTAAGCACGGTCTAACGCGGGGAATATTTGTGTTATTAACTTTTCTCTATAAACAGCTAGATAGAAAAGCATACTCACTAGATAATGATTCATATACCTGGCCTGAGTGAGCGCGACAAGATGACCAGGACGTAACGAGAAGCTTTCCCATGAAATGTGCATTGGACACTGTCCAACCAATGACAACATTGAAATTCACTGTGCCCTTTTCTCCAAGATCGGCATTCTCATTCTTCTGCTTAAGTTTCGTACCTTTGGGAATTGAGATGCGTGGCGCCGCTAGTCCGATCAAGATTGCAGCACTGCAAAGCACTATCGTCGTGTTCCATGCGCCTTTGATGTCGACCAGATATGCTTCCTGACACCTTTAAGGGTGTCATCTGTAAAATTCTGCTCTAGTTTACTAGCTTCAAGATTCAAAATGTGAGAAGCATTGACGCCGGTAAGGTAACGAGGCAGAGTTTGGACGAGACGATTTGAAAAGATAGATTGGCCAGCAGCAACACCAATTACGCCGCTTAGAAGCTGAAAGACAGTTTTTTTTTGGTAGAAATATTAGTTTTGTCTCATCAACGGTGGAGGGAACAACAAAAGACTCAGAGCAGAGTGTACGCTTATTTCCCGATTAGGAAGTTGTAGATGCCAAGACCATTGATCGCTAGCAGCCCCACGGGGTTGGAGACTTGTCAGTTATGATCAGCAGCGGCTATTAAATATTTATCCAACATATTTCTTTCTTATTAGATCAGCGTGTATCAGCGGAAAAATAAAGCGTGTGAAACGCCGGAGACAATCGGATGTTTGCCGTTGTATAAGAACTATGTCGATAATCAGCGCCCCCGCTGCAGCAAGTTGAAGATCATCGACGAAGCATAAAGACGAAGACTGGGCTGATTCTGAATTAGAGCAATCTTTCGGAGAGTGGGAAACTAAATACCGGTTTATAGATTCCCATATTAATGGCTTTTTATTTTATTTTATTTTCCCAGAAAATGCGAATTAAATGATTGCTGGCAACCTTGGAATAGCGAATTTGCAACCTTTTTATGGTGAGTCTTCCGTGGACGGAGATTGAGTACGAAAGAGACCACATTCACGAGTCTCAGCAGGCTACCTGCTTCGGGATTACTATAGTTTTCTTCGTACTAGCTGTTGTTCCGGGAAGCTTACGACTTTTATCCAGAAGAAGGCAAAGAGCCAGCTATGGCCTTGACGACTACCTAGCTGTTCGAGGCGTAGTAGGTAGTTTGTCCCTTTGGTGCGGTGAGTTGGCTCATTATATTCAGATAGCGGTTATACCGTTTATAGCAGCAACTTTGGGAGGTGAGCTGTTCATCTTCTATGTTCCCTCCTGTTTTGACACCTAACGGCGGCTTCGACAGAGATAGGAAACTGTATTGGAAAGCATTGTTAGCTTTAAGACCGGAAGAACTTACAATGCAAGCCAAAGTAAGACGTCCTTCTGATCTGGATGCTGAATGACTCTAACGCGAATTTGTAGTGGGAAGTGGTAAACCTCTATTCGTACACCACCTGCATTACCCTGATCAAGTTGTATATACTTGCTCTTGTACACCGGGTATTTGGCAGTACCAGTCGCCAAATAAGAGTCTCCGTCATCTTTCTTGCTACTTGGGTATGCTTGTGGGCTATTGCATTGTACTTTGCTTATGGCTTCCAATGCCAACCGTTTTGGCAAAATTGGAGTCTGACGGACCCATGCGGTCCCGGCATACAGTTGGAATACTCAGCCTCCATCTTGAGTGCCGTCCATGACAGTTTGGTATTTATTTTGACCCAACCAACTATATGGAAGCTTCATCTGCCTATCAAGAGAAAACTTGGACTAAGCATCATTTTCTCTATTGGATTCGTGTAAGTAATCTCATCATATCATACTTGGCTGAGTAACTGCCTAACCAGACGCATCAGAGCCACTCTGATGGGAATCTTGAAAACCCTATATGTCAGAGGCGCACCTGGATCTAAACACAAGTTGGACTCAACCTGTAAGTAGTCATGCGGTGTTTGTGAGTATTACTAACCGGGACAGATACCGTGGTACCGGCTCTCATATCTAATGCAATGGAACCTCTCCTAGCTATATTGCAGTTGCCTCAGTGTCACTGCCATAATGTTCCAGGAGCTTCATCTGACAGCAGCCTCAGTTGTGGATTCTCTTTTCTACCGGAGCGGCGAGCGCTCAAGTGGATCACTTTCCTCTCAGCAGAGCTCGAGAAATGCAGATGATAGCAGTCTTGGAGGCATATATGCCAGGCAAGAGTTGCAAGTCAATTCCGTTCAAGAAGATGCTGGAATATTCCCTTGACAGATTGGAAGGTCGGGCCACAAGCTGGAGGAAGAGGATTGGTTTAAATGGGAGAAAGAGGGCTACACAGAAGAAAGAAGGAAAGAAATTAAAGTTTATATCTATCATGGATACCAGAATATGAATGAATCTCGTTAAATCTTAGCTGCAGACCTTCTCTTCTCCAAAATTCTGAATCGAACCTTGGAAAAGCACTATATGCCGTGAAGTATAAAATGGGTGATCCGAATAACCTACTGTCACCCGCTGCACTAAAAAGACCAGAATACGGAGGACAAGTGCCCCAAACGTCCTATACGTACAACTCTCCCATATGATTGGTTGCCAAGCCGTCACTCTGTATATCAATGAGCTTGTTCTCATCTAGC
Organism: Talaromyces verruculosus; assembly: GCA_001305275.1. Lineage (NCBI taxonomy): Eukaryota > Fungi > Ascomycota > Eurotiomycetes > Eurotiales > Trichocomaceae > Talaromyces > Talaromyces verruculosus. The sequence goes on along the minus strand of LHCL01000052.1, from coordinate 56,245 downwards.
TCTATCACATTCTTATAGAATGAATACTCTCGCAAGGCCTTTATAATGTCCAAAGACTCCACGAGGATTTCGGCGTCTCCATCGAATTTAAGCGTCGATGACGCGGCAGCCGGACCAAGTTGAAGGAATTCGTATTCCTACGGATTGTTTCCCCCTCGTTTCTCTCTAATACTACAGGAGGACTTACAATTAAAGATATCTTCAATCTACCTAGGCATCCATGGATTCTGGTATACAAAAATGAGCCAGTGAGAAATTAGTATTGTAAAGATCGGTGCCCGGAGAAAAAAGTTCGTGATGATATTAGTATCATGATCCTGTAAGAATGTTTCCATAAGATAGTTGGACCATAAACTTCATATTTTACATCTAATTATGAAACATCAATCATATAAGACCACTCAATATCCGCGAAAACTCGGCATCGCTGCTCAGAACCCCAGCTAGACCTTCACCAGAATTCTGCAAATCACCATCATTCGAAATAAATCCATTGAGATTATCGGCCCCGAAGGAATTAGTTGCCCCGACAGCTTCGAAAAGATTAGTCAATTCATGACTGATTTGCAGGCCGTTCATGGGGCTATTCCCTAGTTCGGATATTGTTCCCATTGTGGGTCCATATACCGACATGTTCTCCATGGGATGCCCGGCTAAGCCAGCCATTGCAACAGCTGCGCTAGAATGAGGGTCTCGAGCATCTGTTCCGGTGTTGCGGCCGAAGACACCCAGTTTCTCGGCGATTTTGCGAAGACCTTTGATTGAGTTCCATAATCTCATGGAGATGTACGAATGAGCGCTGAAGCCGTTGATAAGATCCAGCGCCAGGTAAAATTCGTCGCGTACCTCACGGCTAAATTCGCCAGGAGCATGACAGACTGCGAGAAATAGAACCGCAAGCGCAGCAACCAAGAACCAATTGAAGGTGATCTGTTGTGTTCTGTAGATATCTGACGTTTGATTGAGTCTGGCCAGAACTCGGATGGTGTCTCTGGCGATATCGACGACCGTGCGAGCATGTCCCTGGTTCTCGACGATACTTGATGCTGAATGCAACACTGGTCTATAAATAAGGATTCGTAAATGGTTCATTCGAAGATAGAGTATCACCCGCAGCCGCTGTAGTCCTCGATTGCTAGTGTTGTTGTTGCCGGGTGAATCGACCGAGAGCTTCATGCTTTCTGGAATATTCTTGTACCACTGACAGACCTGATAATCAAGGAAGCCGATCTCCTCTCTGTTAACATCAGTGGAGCCTTCGTACCCAACGCCAGAATACCATATTTTTGAACTCAGCCGGTCGTATGCGACCATGCTCTTGGAGTAGGGTCGTGAGTCATCCTATTCTTTGTCAGTAAACAGATATAAATAGTAGGTTAATTCTATGAGGGATACATACAGGCTCTGGAAGGCTGGGATCAATGTCACTGTCCGGAATTGCAAAGGGTAAGCCCGTGCCGAAACTAAATCGCCGGTCAAGATTGTAAATTGCCCAGAACAGTAGAGTGATCTCTGTCCAGTCGCTTTCAGCTGGAAAAGCTTTGATTACTGCATCCCATCGGTGGAGCCCCAGTTCGAGACATGCCCGGGCGTTCATACCCGTGATACGATAACACATCAATTCATTATCTGTGTGAAAGTAGTACATTGCCTGTTGAAATTGAATATCAGCACAGAATAAATCAAGTCAAAGGATGAAGGACAAACCATGATCGAAAAGAGCTGGATTGTTTTGATATTAGCAGGTTCCAATGTCTTCGTGTAGAATACTGGCTTCACAGTGTCAAAAAGCTGCCGTGCTAGCGTGCTTTGACCACCTCCTTCAAGGACCAGTGTTGTGGCAAGAATCATTTTCAAATTAAGAGAATCGTCATCTTGTAAGCCATCCAATCCCGGCAGTTGAGTTTGCGTTAGGCCAGTCCTTGTTGCTGCTTCCAGAAAGTTGTAGAGAAGATTTGTTTGTGAGATGACCTTTTCAATGTTGAAAAAAGGGTACATGAGTCCGATTTCTTCTTCGTACACTCTACACAAACGAACTGCCTCTTCTCGGGTGATGGCCCATATAGGGTCTTTGGTAGGATGCATTGCTGCCAGGCGAGTCATAGGTGTAGATAGTGATGATGTCTCGGCAGTTGCAGCGAGGTCATCGTGGATGGGATTCTCGGTAGAAGTCAAGCCCATGTCGCGGAGGCTCACTCGGGCTACACCAAAATTGAATGCCGAACTAGTCGGGCCATGGAATCGAGGATGTCTGGTTTGTGGTGGGCTCGCTGGTGAAGGCTCCTCTTGGGAGGTTGAGATAGGCCCGGTACGAGAGGGTTCGGTGGAGTATTGATCAAAGGGTACCGAGTCGAGCGATGTTTTGAAAGTGGACAGTTCATTCAGACTAGTGAAAAGAGTGTTGACCTGGGTTTGTAGGGTATCAATCTGGTCTTTCATAGCCCGGAATTCCCTTGACTACAGTTAGCACATTCACATAAGCTTCCCATCTCAATGCCGAGGAACTAACTCGGAGTCTTTGAAATTTCCGTTGCAGCAATTGGGTGCATATAGACCTGCGAAGTATTAGCTCAGTGCATAACAGCCAGAGGGTCTGCACTAACATTCAAGATTGAGGTGCCCGCATCGTTGACAAGGCACCTGTCCATTGCACTTGATCTTTCTTCTTTTGCACTCATTACTACATCGAATATGTTAGATGTTCTCCTTGAAGATAACAGATTAGGGCTTAGGGCACTTGACCCTGCAAATCATACCAGGCAATCGAGATGTACCGATTCCGCTTTGCGCGCGTCTGTGTTCCGCTGTCTGGGCCCGCCTTTCTTTTGGCGTCCCCATTCGAGGATACACCCGAGGCTTGCGGAGTGTTTCCGTGGGGATTGGGAGACTCCGAATTCATTTTCTTTTGTCGTTTCTGCTTGGTTCAGAGACTGTGTATGGGTTGTACAGCGCTGTTGAGAGTGCGGAACGGTGAGTTCGCCTTACAAATAGTTAAGGTCGGGATTCGGAGTGCGGGGACGGGAAATCTCCACTTCCGGTCTGTGCCTTCCTCGTCGACATTTCAGCTCTAAGATCTACAAAAGTCTGTCAACTCATCTTCACAAGGCCGACTATCGTATTATCATTTCTCGCTACCAGCAGCTCGCTGTCTACCTATGCTACACCATCTTCGAATCTAGTTAAGGTCCTATGCTTTGTAATAGAGCACCCGCAGATACCAATGTCTTCGAAATTGCTTGAACAATAGTCGATCTGATCGTCTGCGCCCCCAACGGATTCTTTTTTCGCCAAATGAAGACTGCTACTGCTAAAGCGAGAGCAAATCGGCGAATCCGGGTCTTCCTGTTACGCTGTCTCAACCCTTCAGGGGTCAGCTTAGATTGCCAGTGTTTCCATACGGGAAACATGCATCGCAGTCCATAGTCGATTTGCGAGAAGCTGCGGACCTTCGTTAGCAATTTATTTTTGAGGTCACTACGTTCATACTCACGGATATGCGGTTGAGTTCCAGCCCTTGTCGTTTGTGTACCAACTTGTACAGCTACCGTTGTTGAACGGTGTCTGCTTCAATCCAGTCTGGACCTTTGTCGTCCATTCACGTTCAGCATCCTCCTTGATTTCCCAAGTGCTTACGGTGCCTTTGAGAATCGGCTTAATCAGTTTCATAGTATAAGTGATGGCGTTTTCGCTTGCCAGGATGACGCTGGTGTGGCCGGTAACGGTATTCGGCCCAAAGATCATGAAGAAATTAGGAAACTTGTCCATCGCGACTCCAAGATAGGCCTGAGGTCCGCCTCTCTCCTCCCAGATTTCATGGATACTTCGGCCGTCTTTTCCGATGACCCGAATAGGGTGCAGATATTCGTTGGTTCGATATCCATTTGCCAGGATTATAACATCCGCTGGAAGCTCGACCTCATCACTTTCGGCACTGGTTTTAGCCGCGCGAGGATAAATCGGCGCGCCAAGTATGACACTGCGAGCGTTGACGCTCTTCAGTTCGCGGGAGGTCAAATTTACCTTTGGACGATGCAAGCTCCTCAACCATTCGCCACCAATGATTCGTCTCTTGCAACCCAGATCATAATCCGGAGTCAGAAGATCATGATACTTGGCTGGAGCCGTCTTTTTCATAAAACGACGATACTTTTCTTCCTCGAGAGGTCTGTGCTTCTTGGTGTAGGATGTATTCGAAAACATCAAGAAAAACTCATGCTCCATGAAAAAGAAGACCATTGATCGGTACGCTCGGTGGAATCCAGGTATATACTGGAAATACCACGACAATTTCTGTAGTTGCTCGTCTACTGGCTGGCTATCACCATCGTCCGGTCTGACCCATGGCGCAGTTCTTAGCAGCTGTGTGACCGATTTTACGTTGTACTCAGTCGATGATATGCTCGAAACAACTTGAGCAGCACTGGCCCCGGCGCCAAGGACAACCACATCTTTTCCATTTACATCGAGATCATCGTCCCATCTTGCAGTATGTGTGATTTCGCCCTCAAAGGTACCAAACCCTGGAATATCTTTCGGTATTACCTGCGGCTCTACCAAGCCGCCTACCGCACTGATGGCAATCTTTGCCCGTATTTTCTCAGTCGCTAAATATACGCCTTTCGGGCCCTCCGCAGCGATTTTGTCTTGTCGTTCAGCCTCTGACCAGTCTCCTACTCCAGGCACGAGATGAGTTATTGTTAGTTCCCACTCTTCTTCATCTTCCAACCACTTCAGTTCCGTCACCTCAGTGTGGAATTGTAGTTTGTCCACGATTTCGAATTTAGCACAAACGTCGGCCAGATACTCTGCAATTTCTTTTCCTGATGGGAAAGTCGAAGTCCATTTTGGATTTTGTGCAAAGGAGAAGGAATATAGCATTGCTGGACTGTAGAATATCAGCCACGTTCAGTCTGCTGCATGACACATTCTATTTGCAGGGAGACATACATATCGCAGGCAACACCGGGGTATCTATTACTCCACCACGTACCCCCTATTCCCGATCTTCTTTCAAATATGCGAAATTGATCAAACTTCAGCTGTTGCTTGAGCTGACAGCCCATGGCAATCCCGGATTCGCCGGCACCGATGATGGCGACAGGATAGTAGGTATATCCATGTCTGTCGTATGTACTATGAGTGCGTATAGAGGCCATGTCGTCTCTTGATATTTCTGTCGACCGAAATGGTAAGTTGAATGTCTCGACTGATATGGAGACAGATATGTTGCTAGGTGTATTTATCATATGAAGTCCTGAAGAACATGGTATGACAGGTAGGTTGTGACCCCGCAGTACGCACCCTTGTTCACAAGTCACAATTGATGCATCATCACAGCCGAGGATGTAACTGGCAGTCGGATATGCTGGTTGTCTACATAGGCGCTGTACTACTGTAGGTAGAGTAGTGGATATATTATCTTGATCTGCGGGGAAATAGTATCAGATTGATCCTGGACTGGGACATCTCATGATCTTATTTGGGTACATTATTGGGCATTGCATGACATCCTGACTACGTATCTAGAAAATTCGTAAAGTGAAGACTTTGACAAGAAGAGTTTCTTCTCGTTCTCGTGTAACATCCATATGCCTCTACATATAATCTCGTTCTTACGTCTCTGTAAGACAGACATTCTTACCTAAGATTCCAGAAGTATCACCGCGTACATGTATATTCCCCGCATTTGATACTTAGACCGAAGAGAAGAAGATCAGCCCCACATGCCTAGGTAGCTTCTCATTTGGGGATAGTCGCCGCCAGCCATGGAAGCGGTTGCCGACGCCCGAGTTATCTTCTCCATATGTATTAATATCATTTTTGTGCTTCAATATGATATCAACGAGATCAATGCGAATATACGGAGTATCCAAAACGGGAATCAACCCACTTACTCGAACACCGCAATTAAGCATCCATGCCTTGAGAAACCTGCATCAAGCCTCTAAGCCCGGTATATCATGGACTCTGCCTAACACACTCCCCGATGAAAATGACATAGACCATTTCCGTCAACAGTACTTTACCGCTGAGAAGCCGGTAGTATTACGCTCAGCTGAGCTTGCTCGCAACTTACCGGGTTATCAGAAATGGTTCATCCAACATGGCAGAGGCGGCGTAGACCTGAACTATGGATATCTCTCCCAATTCGGGGACGCGATTGTTCCGCTTGAGATGACTGCCCCATCAGCAGAAGGAGGAGGAGGAGGAGGAGGAGGAGCAAAAGATGAACGAATACAATTCAAACGCCTGCAAGCGCCATTATCAATGTTTCTAGCCTATACCCAATTCACCAACAACCAACCACCATTACCGCCTGCCCCTACGAAAACAGCAATCTACCTCGCCCAAGCACACATCTCCGATCTTCCACCATCACTATCTTCAGACTTTGCGCCGGCACCTAGATTAGTCACAGAAACAGGCAAAAACGATATATACGCGACAAATCTATGGATTGGCGCACCGCCGACATATACGCCTCTCCACAAAGATCCGAATCCGAATTTATTCGTGCAACTTGCTGGTCTTAAACGTGTGCGACTCTTAAAGCCGGGTGATGGGATGGCTGTTTTTATGCGAGTTAGGAATCAGATTTCTAGCCAGAGTCAAGGCGGTGGTGCGTCGATTAGAGGCGAAGAGATGATGATGGGATCGGAAAGAGCGGTGCTGGAGGATGTTGTTTGGGGTGATCATCATCACTCAGATACTGAGTCCGACAGTCCGAGTAAGAGGATGGAAGGGTATGATGTTCTGCTTGAAAGAGGGGATGTATTGTTTATTCCGAAGGGGTGGTGGCATAGTCTCAAGGGTGTGGGGGAGGGGATTACTGCTTCGGTATGTTTATTTCCTTTCTCTGTCTGATGAACGGTGTTTGATGAATGGTGTGCTAATGTATGGGTTGGTAGGTCAATTGGTGGTTTAGATGAGGCGGTCGGTCTCTCGAAGATGACTTGCCATGTATAATAATAGGCTCTGTACACATATATCATGTTCATGTATTATATACAAAATATCATCATGGATTAATCAACTATGAAAACCTCATTCCCTTGCTCGGATCCCAAGCCCCAGTCGGTGCCCCCCCAGCGTTACTCTGTCGACCCGGCTGCGTACCCCCAGGAGCAGGCAACGCGCCTCCAAAACGGATACCCATCTCCGGCGACCAGATACCGCCTGTATTCGCAACTGGTGGTGGCAAAGCTGCGTTTGCTCTTGTTGGTTGTGGAGCGGTCAGAGGTTGCGCTGCCGGCGGTTGAGGGACCAGAGGTTGAGGCTGGATTGGTTGTTGCTGATGTTGGATTGGATGGTGAGAAGATATCTTCAGTGCCGCCATTGCAGTGGCGTTGGTAATATCACTATCCCATGTCAGTTTCGTAAACCAATAGGGAGCCGATGTAAGGACATACTTCTCCAACTGACTAGCCTCCATCCTACGCTCATGCACAAACGACTTGCAATCATCCCTAAACCTACCCACAATCTTGGCCAAATCATTATAAAACTTTCGTCCAACCTCGATATTGCCAATAAGCTCCTTGTACTTTGCGTATCCGTTCTCGAGTTCTTGTAGTGCCTTTTCGCGTTCTTTGCTAGATGTATCACCGCGACGAGCACGGTTGAAATTGTTGTTTGCTTCGCGGACTTGGGTTTCGAGTTGTTCTTGTTCGGTTCGTTCTTGGGAGACCATGTCGATGTCTGAGTCGTAGAGGTGGAGATGTTCTTCGAATAGATTCTCAAATTGGCTTGCTTCAATGGGTTGCATGGGGAATTCTCGCTCAAGGCGAGCTGTTTCTTTGAGCAGAGCGGGATCTACAGATGTGTTAGCTGAAGTCCGTGCTTCCACCAAGATATAAAACTTACTAATATCATCCGCGCGAGCCTTTTCCTTCAGAACCTGAACACGACGCTTTCGCCGGTTCTCAAGTCTGCTCACTTCATTCAGACAACTCCTCAATCTACTCGTTTCTCTCTCTAGATCTGGCGTAATTGCAGCTCGACGACTGCTAGGTACATACGACTCCAAGTCACGATTCGTACCAGTCAGAATCCCAAGAACTTTTTCCGCATCTCGTAGTTTTCCCCGAATCAGCTCGTCGGTGCTTTGAGCAGAAGAGAAATACCCATTAATATCCGACGCTGTCTGATAAACCTTTTGTCCGGCAATGACAGAAGACTCTCTGTGCCAACGCTCTGTACCATACTTTGCACGAGCCCTGTCGTCTTCTTCTTTCTCGGCTGATAGGAGGTCTACACCCTCGGTGTACAATGCTTTGTCGTTGTTTTTGACTTGAGCTGTGTCTTCGAGAGAACGATGCAAACGATTGAGACCATCTTGTTGACGAAGTTCTTCCGCATGCGACACAAGAGTTGGTGGTAGCCCAAGTGGTTTCTCCAAAGCCTGCAGAGAGCCTGGCAAATTGAGTGATTGCAAAAGACTGGAACACGTCAGTATATACTTTTTCTTTACATCAGTAGTGAACTCACTCTCGCAATTTGTCTGTCATCGACTCCAACTCTCCAATAATCGTCTCATTAACCAACCGATCCCGACGATCCGAATATATACTAGCCGCAATATGAACAGCATACGGCACCAACTTGGCAAGCAACGGCTGCCCAAGCGGACCATTCTCACCAAGCATGGAGATGGCATCAGTAACCTGCGTCGGCGCCTTTGCAGAGACCATAGCCGCACGATCAATCGGCTTCAGTTCGGACTTTGGAGGCACTGGTATAAGATAGATCATATCGTTATCCTTTTCAGCTCGCTTGAGATCCTCCGTCACTCGACTTTTGAGTCCATTCAAATCACCCAGGACAATCCGATTGATCCATTTGCTCTCCTTGAGCGCTTCATTCACGCATTTCAGACTATCCCGTAGACGTGCAACTTCTTCGCCGTATTTCCTCTTATCTAGACAATCGAGCGACTGTCGATATTGTGCTGCTGCAGCAAAATGGTGGTGTTTGGCAGACATGTGGTGTATCCACTCCGTACTGATTGCATTCGACTTCACCGCGTAATCACTGGCATTCGCATAAAAATCGCTGACCTTGGCTGCTAGCCGCGCTATAGAGGCATCTTTGAGTCCATCCTTAACGGCCTTTTGCCAGAAACATTCTTGTGCTTGCGCTAGGAGGAGTTCTTCAAGACTCTGTAGGGTCATTTCATCCATGTCTTCTGGGGGTGAGGCTCGAAGATCGGGGATGATGTCTTTTCGGAGGTGGGCGATCACACCGGCACTTTGCGAGAAGTAGTTGCATGCTTGTTTGAGGCCGTCGGATGTAGTCCTGTTCAGTGAGTAGGCGAGTTGCGAATACAACGCGGCAAGATTGAATAGAACATTCGCGAGTTCGAATCGTAGATTATTCTGCTTAACTTCATCCAACACGTCAGTATCTTCTATCAAGTCTGCGGAGGGGTGACATACTTGGCTGAGCTGTATTGAACCCAAAAGCTGGATACCACGAAAAATCCACGCCAACCTACATCCCCGTAAGCCCAACCTCATCAAAATATCCAATGCAACAGTATATACGCACATCGACGGGAAACTTCCCGCCCAACCACTTCAACTGCGCTGCATAAGTAACCAATCGACTAACCCCGCTAACATGCGGTTCCTGCACATTCACGGCCTCGGAGCGGAGTCGATCGAGAATGAGCAGATCATCTGCAAACATATCCGGTCGTTGGTCATATTTGGACGAGATGTATTGCGTGATTGCGTCTGAGAGGGATACGGTGAGGGTGCGCCGGAAGGGCAGTTGGAGGATGTTGCCTCTGATGAAGAGGGGTTGTTAGCATAGATAGTAGCAGCGATAACAGAAGGAACAGATATTAATGAGTATGAACGTATTGTTCGACTTACGATGTCATCGTATGTACACTGTCGTATCATGAACACGAAGAAAGGCTGAAATAACAGAAATTAAACGAGAAGTTCTAGTGGGGAAGGGTATCTGAAGTTTTTCGGAGAGTGTATATTTCCACTATTTATGATGGAAGATCAGATTGACCTGGCAACAGAGCAAAAGCGGAATGACGTCGGCTGTCGTACCCCCACTAGAAGAACCACAAACAGTCGCATAGAATTAATTATACACTGGAAATGATAATTCGTATATTTCATTCCTGGGTTTACATATTCCAACTTGATGTTTTCCAATCAAGTTCAGCCCAACTGATCAATCTCGCGTCGTCCAAGCGATCGCGTCGTATGTGAAAAGTAAATGATACAAAAAGTTCATACAATAAAGAGTGCAGAACCGTTTGGTTTTTCGTATGTACACAATATCGTGTTACACATACTGACTTGTGTAATATTTCTTGCAAACAATAACAGATGGAATTGACGTAGCCTGAGTCTCCCACCTTTTCAGATTCAATGGTTCCATAGTTTGATGATTCCGTTTCATCAAATCGTTCATGTCTCAAGGCTGTTGATTTGAGTCTTGGTGTATTCGAAAATACTGAAAAGGATCATGTTCTGGAAGCTGGTTCGCATCAAAGAGACCGACAGACCCTTGTACATGCTGGATCTGGATACAGCAATCGATGCTTCGCCGATTTCCTTTGTCCTGCCGAGTAGAATGCTTTGAGCGCGTGTCTTTCGTGTGTCCAGGGAATAAGTCTGGTTTAAGGTTAGCCATGGAAATAAACAATCAAAGTACAGGGACTCACAACTAGCCAAGGAATAGTCCCGCAAAGTGCACCCGCCACCATCGGAGGACCGAATGGAGTTTGCGCTGGTTTGCCCATCTCCTTGGCAATTATCTGCTTGACAGTTTCGTATATTCCAAAGTACAGTCCAGTTCCAATGGTGTCGCGAATAGCATGGAGATGGTATCCGGTGTAAAGGCCGCGGAAACCATGACGGCTAATAATCTTCCTGAAAGCCTGGATGGTGCCCAAGCGCGGTAATGAGCGTACACGAGGATCTCGAACGGCGTCCGGCGATGCTTGAGATCGGTAGGACATCAATACCGATGTCTGGACGACATTTTTCGCTAGTTCAAAGGGGCCTGAAATCAATCAGTATTTGTCGCCGTGTCCATGTTTTGGACAAAACTTACATGCAAATGGGGATGCAGCGAGACCTGCGCACATCCCAGCCACAGTGAATGTAGTAATTGTCGCCAGACTAGGTATACTGCCAGGCTGGTTGTAGTATTGCAGAGGTGAAACGCCAGTGACACGCTCGAATTCGTCGGAAATGCGATATTTCACAGTCTGATAAGTACTGAAGCTGACGACCCGCACGAATGTGACACTCATGAGTGGGGGAAGAAAGCCTGTCCTAGTTAGTAGAGGCACTATCATATCTCAAAAGGTTGACTTACCAGCAGTATAACCGCGAAACCCTTCCGTACGCCATATGTATTTCGCACACTCCTTGAGGTTCCGGAAATTATGACTGCTCTAGTTAGTATTGACATAACAGTGCAGTCCAAATCTAATGACGTACGTTTGCATCCGAGTCTTGAGGTTTTCAAGAGGTGTCTATTACCAGGGCGTAAGTAAGAATCGAAGAGAGCGTCCAATGTACCTACCACAGCCAACGTAGCACAAATCGTCGAGGTAGCAGAGGCCACTTGAGTCCGATATCTCTTCAACATACGATTTCGCTTCTTGGTGTCAAAAACCCATGGACTCGACGTCGACATTGCGGCAGCAGATGCAGCTCGAGTGGACCCGGTTGAGGAAAGACGAACGTGACCGGAACTGTCGTTCATAGTCATACCTGGCAATTACTCAGGCCATATGCCGTTCAGCTATAAAAACCTGAAGGCAAGATAGGTGAGACCGATTATGTTATCGATTCACTGGGTCTATCGTGTATCGTAGGGTGGGCTGGGAACCCGATGGAACGCAAAGCGGTCTCTCAAGAGTCGAGATGACCGTTCGGCGTCCCACAGTCGTTTCTCGGGAGGGCTGCGAAAACCCACGTCGTCATGGAACTCTTAGAGAGGATTGTTGCCTTCTCAAAAGAAGACCCGAGCTAGGGGGGATTGAGGAGAATCGGCGCAACTGTACGATATATGGATATTGGGTGAAATAAATGACCTGAGGCCGTTCTGAAGCCGTCGTTTGATATGAGCAACGGCGCCGAATCGTTGAATTTGGGTGAGCTTGTCCGCGGGTCGATGTGGTTATCGAGCTGAACGAGGGAATTGTCAATGCCAATTAAGGTCGTGGAGCTTCGGAGCCGAGACGGTAATTCGACGGCTATTCCGAATGATCAGTGATTGCAAGCAAACGTGAAAACGCAAACGAGTTTGTATGCAATTGGTAAAGTATACCACGGTGATATCTTTCACCACGATCAATTGCACAGTAGGTCGAAAACTAAAATCAAGCAATGGAGGGGGCGTAGTTGGATTAGCTCGCCGTAGGTGGCGGCAGTGTAGCGGAACATACCTGGTGTGGGGTGGTGATAATGAAGTTGTGGTACGTCGTTAGTTCGTAGCTCGCCGTCTACCCAAAAACCGGGGTAAAAGAGATTGCAGGAGGTGAAATTGGATCAGCCTTGAGTGATTAGCAGTAGTGAGTGAGAAGTAATAACCGTGAAAGTGGAAGATGTTCGTCCAGACAGAAGGTTACTGCAGCAGACGAATGGGATCGGAGCTGAGTGCACCGGACTGTGACGATCGACCGTCCAGAGAGGAATAGTGCGATTAGATAAGCGGGTGAGTGCACTAATGACGTCGTCGAGATGGGTCGCGCAGCTGCGGCTGAGCCAATCGTCTTCTTCCTTCTCTACTCCAGTATATAAAAGAGTGCATGGAGATACATTCTCTCCAGGGGTTCATGGTTCAGCAGGTTGTCTTGACGCATCAGGCTAAGTATCCGCTGTATCTACGTGCTACGGCGCAGCTGGAAGCGCGATGGGATCTGAGGTCTCAGGAAGCATGAGCTCAGACCGAGTCAACAGAATCCGAGTTCGTTGTCTCTGTTATATCAGCACAGCAGATACGGGGTTTAACTATGTGGTGCCATGGAACCAGTAGACCGAGGCGTCGAATTTACACTCTATATCTTGCATATTGGTTGAACTATGGCCGTTTCTGTGATACTGACCGAAGAACGGAGTAAAGCATTCTTAAAGTGAGGTTGTGTATAGCTTTGAAGTATACCTAACTAGGTATACGTGACATGTTGCCGGTCATACATCCCTGTCGCGTGCCCAAGCGCATAACCTGTTTGCTGCCCACCATGCGGTTTCTTGGCTCTATCACCAGTAAGATGATTTCTTTTCTTTTTCGAGGAATCCTTCAGTGTTTCATAAGTTCGGTCGCAAAAGTTTATAAAATCAGAAAAAGAAAAGCAAAGCAAATCGGAAGGCTCTATCTTTTTTTGTTAGTAGGCGGTCGAGTGTCCTCCGTATCATGATATGAAGAAGCGGCTTCCATTCCTTATCTAAATATCTATCATTACGGTTACACAAAATCAATAGTTAGATCAAATTTGCACACGATATTCAAGATTGAGCTGCGCGGAACTGTCCAAATGTCTCGAATGAGACAGAAAAAGCGGAGAGATGAGACCTTGTCATCACCGCTGATTCATTGCATGGCTGCTCGGTCTGAAGAAAGCTCCTCGGCATGCCCTGTATATCTCTAACAGACCATACTCTCATGAGACAAACGATCGGTACGGACGGGATTGATATATCATAACGTTGGAAACAACTTCGTACGTACTAACGGTGGACCTCGGCCCAACCCTTCCCCGCAAAACAAAAGAGGCCGACTCCACCAAACATCTTTCTTTGTGAATAATCAATAATTGTCCCTACTTTATGAGGAGCAATAAATACAGAGTCATCGAACCACGCAGCTGCATTGCGAATACTACGTAATTTACTGTACCACTATTTTTCTCCTTCAAAAGTTGATATACAGTTGCAACATAGATCGCAGGATCGCTTTTAAGGTTTAAGCTTCGACACTTTGATAATCAGCCATCACCATGGGCAAACAACAACAACCCGCCTACGTCCTCGGCGTGGGCATGACCAAGTTCATCAAGCCCAGAGGCAAAGTCGACTACCATGAAATGGGTTTCGAGGCCGGTGTCAAGGCCATGCTTGACGCTCACATCACCTACGACGACGTCGACCAGGGTGTAGCCTGCTACGTCTACGGAGACAGCACTTGCGGTCAGCGAGTTTTTTATCAGTTCGGTCTGACCAAGATCCCCATTTATAATGTCAACAATAACTGTGCTACCGGTTCCTCTGGTCTTGCGCTCGGTCGCACTATTGTCTCTCACGGCGCTGCGGACTGTGTCCTTGTCGTTGGATTCGAGAAGATGAGCCCTGGTAGCTTGCAGTCATACTTTAACGACCGAGAGAATCCGACTGGTCTGTTTGGAATGATGATGGCCGAGACTCGTGGTGTGACCAATGCGCCTGGTGCTGCTCAGATGTTTGGTAACGCTGGCCGGGAATATATGGAGAAGTACGTTGCACAGCTCATTGATTTAATCATTCAAACTAACATATCGCCATGTAGATACGGAGCCAAGGCAGAAGACTTTGCCGAAATCGCTCGCATCAACCACGAACACTCCAAGCGCAACCCATACTCGCAATTCCAGGACGAATATACTCTTGAACAAGTCATGAAAGCGCCCATGATCTTTGAGCCACTTACCAAACTCCAATGCTGCCCTACGTCCGATGGCGCCGCTGCCACCGTCATCGTCTCCCAGGCCTTCCTCGACGCTCGCCCCCACTTGAAATCGCAAGCCATCTTGATCGCCGGTCAGACCATGGCTACCGATGACTTGTCTCTCTACGACCGCAGCTCCATTGATCTGATGGGCTTCCAAATGACCCGTCACGCCGCCCGCACCGCTCTGGCCGAGGCCAAAGTCAACGTCAAGGACATCAAGGTCTGTGAATTACACGACTGCTTCTCAGCCAACGAGATGATCACCATCGACGCACTAGAACTCTCCGAACCAGGAAAAGCGCATGAAATGGTGCGCAAGGGCGATATCACCTATGGCGGACACATGGTCATCAACCCTTCCGGAGGACTCATTTCCAAGGGTCACCCTCTCGGGGCTACGGGACTCGCTCAATGCGCCGAGCTTGTATGGCACTTGCGTGGTTGGGCCAACAACCGTATGGTCAAGGGTACTTCGGCCGCTTTGCAACACAACCTTGGTCTGGGTGGTGCTGTGGTTGTGACCGTCTACAAGCGTGCGGATGGTAAAGAAGCTACCCCCGTTTCGGATCAAGAAATTGCCAAAACAACTGGTCTTGGATACAACCCTGCTGTTTCGGCAAAGGGTTTCACAGCGGCGCAGGCCAAGTCAGTGTTGAGTAAGAATGTTAGCGAGTATGCTCAGGGTGATGTGCAAGAGAGGGTTCTTGCTCGTTTTTAGTCGATCTACCAGTTTGATTATATGAAGTAGATTTGCCTATTTTCTTAATACGATATTCTCAATCAACTGTACAAGATTTTGACGTTAAATTTTTTTTTCCTCCTTTCCAAAAAAGCATACAATTGACTTCTCTGCCTAAGGCTGTGAATGCATATGCTGCTTACATAATACTTAGTCCCACTTCTTACTCCGTACACGCCAACAAATTTTCCCTCTTCCTCTCCTTTCCTTTTCTCTTCTTCATCTCATATACATATCAAGGTCTTCATACCCTTGTAGCTGAGTTCTTTTTCCAAAACCGTCTCATCTACAAATTTAGAATGTTTAGACCGAGAGCGAACAAAGTGCTTGTTCTAATCCCGACGATTTCTTTCAGAAAAGACGCTTATTTTGCTCTGTGCGGCGGTTGGGTTCGCTTATAGCATACATTTCATTTTCAGATTGATTTTTCCTGTTTGATGACGACGGGAGAATTGATTATGCCACTTTATGAGGATGATTCATTACTTGATTGTTGATACTAATCTTGATAGGAAAGAATGAAACCACATTTTTCTTTTCCGCTCTTTCCCCTGCACCGACATCGATATTGAAAACATTCCATTGCACGATATCTCTACACATACGCACTGGCATGATCGACTTCATATCGTTTTGACGCGTCGCCGATCAAACCCATACATACCATACATACTACGTAACTTACAAAAGCACGGCATATTCGAAGTCTCGTCTGTCCAATTCACAATGACGGAGGAGGTCAAAATTTTTGCCAATAAAGAGAACGTTTTCTTTCCAAAAAGAGAAAGAGACGGCTTCACTCGTGTTGCGTTGGTTCTTATATTTGAGATGGGGCTTTACGTGTCAATAGAGGGAGATACATATCCGTATACCTTATACCTACGGAGAAATCTGGAGAATGATTCGTTGTTTTGATGGAATGCGGTTTTGATTAAAGAAGGATCGTGTATGCGCGTAGTTTAGACTTTGTGGGAGAATGTTGATTGACACCTTGGCAAGGTAGGAATGTCTTACATGTAAGGGGTGGTGATGATTGTACCTTGAACCTTCATCCCCAGGCATGAATACAGGAATGACATCCCATCCATGGGTGAACAATCAACCCTGATGATTAGATATTAGACTTTGATCTTCGTTCTTCGTTTCATATCATAATACCTCAGCTTTGTCTCAAAACAAGGACTTATTGCTGCACTTGCCGATGGTTTGAGAGGAAAAGTGAGTGCTCGACCACCATTCCATATCAAAGCTGTACGAGCATCTACAAAGTACACGCGTCAACCCTCCATATTTACTCATTGCCCACCTTCCATGAGATTTGTCCGATGTCCTTTGCTCTCAAGTACTTACGCAGGCATGTTGATCAATAGCTCCAGGAGGATCCCCTAGCTACCTAGATACATAACACACTCCATATCACGGTCTTTCGTAGGAGGTTCAGCCGAAGGGATGTTGCACCTTGTAACCTTGTACACTCGAATATCAGGTTGTCAGGTATGCTGGTAGGTACGTAGCGAGGTCGCATGCAACATATTAAAGGGGATGTGATGCTCAACTTGGCTCGAATTCCTTTTGGGACTTTTTTTCTTTGTAACTTTCGACTTACGCATTCCCAATCACTCACCAGCAAGTTTGACCTTCAACCTTGCCATTCACTCTTTTCCATACTACCAACCAAATCAATCTTTCATTTTCAACCAAATGGCCCGCTTCAACCTCTTCTATTACTTCTTCGCGGTCTTCGCGGTCCTCGCCCTCGTGGCAAACGCAGCACCAACATCCACGCAGCCCGACACCGGCAGCGTAGCAGGCATGCCTGGCATGGCCGCTGAATTCGACCACGGCACCAACGCCGATGCCGACAGCACACAGGACAAGCAGGTCACCAGCGACGCCGAGTCGGAGTATATGAATGAGATGGAGAATGCACTTGAAGCCGCCGCAAAGGTACCTACCCCTTTTGAGCCCTTTGCTTTCTTTTCTTTGTTTGTATTGCATGAGTTGACTAGCTGACAGGCTGCTGCAAAGGCCACTCCTACTTCTGCTGGTCCTTCGCGCCCTACTCCCGGCGTCCCTACCACCGCTCCTAGCCCAACTGCTGCAAAGCCTCAGGCTAGTCCTTCGCCGTCTGCGGCTGCCAAGCCAAAGGGTATGCTGTCCAGTCTGCCTCTGGTTGGAGGTTTGCTGGATGGATTGCCTTTCTAAGCCTGAGACTGAAAAAAGGGTCGCGGTGGGTGGAATGAAGGTGCAGAGGATTTTACCTTCGGCAGTGTGGTCGATGGTATAATGTGTTGTTTAGGGAGTCATGTTTCGTTCTTGTCTTTCATTGCAGGAAAAATCCTGAAAACTTTTAGAATATCACAGTTGGAGTTGTCGGAGGGTGTGGCGGACACGGATGTCGATTTAGCAGTTATGTCTCAAATAATGAACATGTCTTGCTAGCTTATAGCTTGGTCTTGTATTCCCTTGTATATGTCGAATGCTCTGAGTTTTGTTATCTTCCAGCGAGCGCCTGGTGCTGAAGAACTGTCCCACTGCTCTGTAGTCGTAACGCCAATCTTTGGAAGAACATCAACTCCAAATCGTGCCATCATCAAGTCGACAAAGGTCCACAGACTCTCGCCCTCCCATGTCGCAATTTGAACAGCAAAGTGAATAGTCCGTTTCATGACCAGCTCCCTCTCTCTGGACAAGCTATCTTTTTGCATATCACTATCGCAATTGAGGAGGTAGAAAAGATACATCCATCCTGATATATCGCTTGGATTGGATAGACACCATTTCAACATGGGTTCAACCATGGCGATAGCCAGTTCAATTAGTATAGCTTGACTGTCACTTCCCGAAAAATGGCAAACTAAAGCATGGAGCTGGCGCATGTAGCTGAACGCATAATAGTTTCGTGGATGCAACTGGCCTGATTTGCAGACTACATCAAGCTCTTCTAGTATGAGCTGGCGAAATGAGTCTTTTGAGGTTTCAAAGTCCACAATATTACTCTCTCTTAGAGTCAACGACTTGGTCATGATCCATAGTCGATGTTGCCATAGTGTAGGCGACTTTGTATGCCGATGTAATGGCGAGCATTGAAACGAAGCCATCAGAGTTCTTTCTCCCTGCAAAAGATCTTCCAAGCTTCTAGAATCATCTCGATTAACATACTCCTGTAATGAAGAAGAAATATATCGTTTCCTCCAGTTACAGGCCGTCACATGCTCACAGTCGAAGAGGAGGATGATCTGAGTCGCAATGTCAAACTCATTGATTCCATCCGTAAGAGTATTTGCTTCACTTCTACTCGGATGAACGAGGTAGTCAAGAAACTTCTGCCTTGCAACTAGAAAAGCCTTGACCAGGGCTGCCTTGGTGATTCCAATGCAGAGTCCATCCTGTAATAGTGGCCCTGATTCTGGGCTCAAGATCTCAATTTCCAGGACTTCCTCTGATTTTCTGTTGGCGAATATATCAGATAGAGACTTGAAAGCGTCAGTCCCAATGGTTGATGACATTGGAATCGCAAAAAGTGATGCACATAATCGTGGGATGTGTTTGATGAAGGTAAATTGTATGAGCTGTGATAGGCGATGTCTTGGCGGCTCGGAGGTGGAATTCGTTTAGGCCAGACGTCATTCATTATTCTTTCCTGGCCGAACTTGACTTTCGACATTCTCACAACAGACTCATGGAGCTCTAGGCTCGCAATATATGAGGGTACAAATTCGACATAAGAGCCGACTACCGAATATCACGTTTTCCAAGAAAAGTCCGCGGTCGCCGTTCGCCTCCGCATTTTGCGGTTTCCCACAATCGCCATCAATCTTTGCAACCACATCCAACAGCAATAACATAAAATGATTTCCTTTTTACTACTCATCTTCCTCATACAACTAGCCATATATATCGTCAATACGATCGGCGTAAGCACAATCGACGACCTGGTATGTAACTATGCACAAAACATTAAAAACAACCCTGGCCTGATACTAACTTTTTGACTCTGAAAATAGCTATGGATTCTCTACCTACGATTACCAGTCACCATTTCAAAAGACGCCCGCAAACACGCCGAGCTCAAGCGCGATGTCGTCCAACTCAAACGAGAAATGAACGCAACCAGTTCGCAGGACGAATTCGCCAAATGGGCGAAACTGCGAAGGAGACATGACAAGGCCATGGAGGAATACGAGGCGATGAGTCAGTATACACATACAACTACGAAGAGACTCCAGAAATGGGATTATAGCTAATATGTGGTGCTTGCTACAGACAAGTCAATGAGCTCAAGAAAAACCTCGTTCCAATTCTCGGTCAAAATAGCCCGCTGGCTAACCCTCAACGGACCTCGTCTCTTCATTCAATTCTACTACACCAAGACTCCTGTCTTTGATCTTCCGGCTGGATGGTTCCCGTATCCCGTTGAATGGATTCTGTCGTTTCCGCGAGCGCCGCTGGGATCGGTTAGTATCCAGGTTTGGAGCAGTGCTTGTGCGACTGCCATTTCGTTGGCGGGTGATGTGGTGATATCGGTTTTGCAGAGGGGACAAGCGAGCAGCAGACAGGCTCAGGCTGTGCCGGCTGAAAAGACGAAATAAAGGAATATTTGGGACGATATCCGTCTAGTATACTGAAAAGCATGTTGCATACTCGGACTGTGTGGCACTTATGTATGGTTAAGCTTAGATAATGCGAAATGATGTGAGGATTATGCAGCTTGTATAATGTAACTATATAATACCAAGCGAGAAATGTCCGTCAGATATGAATGCAATCTGGTCTTCAACGGTCCTTGCACGATGGCCGGATCCTCTGGGCTTGACTCTATGATTGTTTTGTATCATCACACGAACCTCACTACCTGACTCAACTCTTGTAGCATGTTCCAATCCTGATAGGAAATCAATAGTCTGGCCCCTTTGACAGGGCTTCTGTGTTGGCCATTAGACAAACGACAACATAACTCGCTGTCCAACGACACAGGTCACCGCTTTCCATAAGCTACAGACTTTGTAAAAGAAAAAGGAACTCCTCGCCTCAAGAATGAGCCCCATTGAGTTACCCGTCTTGTAGACGAGCAATCGCATGACTATCGAACCACGACGAAGAGCAACCCCAATACTGATGTCCCGAGGGACATCCTCTTCTCTTTGAATCCTGTCAACGCCATTGTGTCCACTACCTCTGAAAGAGGGAATGTCGCAGAGACCGAAATCCAAAGGAAGAATAGGAGCGTAAGCCGCTATCAAATTGCTTCTATGGCGGCGCGTTTCCGCATTGCCTGACTAGACATTCTCATGGAGAGAACAAGAAACCAATTTGCGAACAAATTGGGCAGGGTGTCCGGGGACTTTCTCCCAAAGCTTGAGGTGGAGAGGTATGGGTATACACTCTTGTGTGTGAGCTTTGAATGCGATTCTTTGAGCGAGGAGTTGGAGAAGAAAAGCAAGACCAAGATTAAAAATTTCTGATTTTCGGTTTTAGTCTGATCCGACACGAGGGCGCTAGCCTTTTGTGGATGAGCAATGCAAATGGTGCAAACAGGTCGTGCGGAAAGTCACGTGCCATCTCCTGAGGAAGAACACGTGAGACATTTCCTCATCGGCGCCAATCTGATTGATGCACCCAGCTCGTCACACGGCCAGCTCATGTACTCCGCAATATGTGGATGAGACTAATTTAATTAACATGCAGATGCCAGACCGGCATACATACAAATTGAGGAATTCCTCTCAGCCAGCCGAGCTGAGCCTGAATTTGGACCTGGACATTTGAGTTGTACGTACTACATGATGCCCGTGAGGTATTTTAATCCTGGTCTTCGGCTCGTTGGACCAGCGAGGCAATTACTGATACGTAACGATTTGAGCTGTCATTCTTCTTGTTGATCAATGTTTGGAGTTGTTTCAGGCGGATGCACTTCCCCGGACTACGGCGGCTGGCTGTGTTACTGTTCCGGCTGCAAGGTCAGATTCAGTCACTACTTCAATCACTACGGAGTACTTTCTGTACAAAGTTACTACAATGCAATATGAGCCGTTGCAATGTTGTATACAGTTCAGACTCGGCGCCGCAGGACTCCCTTATTAGTTATTAGCTAACCTTAGTAGCACCTTAGAAATGTATGTGCTAGCCTGAAGGATATCTTATCCTCATGCGGTTTGTGACCGACCAACTCGACATCAGAAGAAAAATTGGCGGCCCTTCCATGGCAAGATGGCCGAGCGGTCTAAGGCGTCAGTACCCCTAACCCTATTACAACCCTTACTTGCATCCTTTACTAACATCTCACCAGGCTAGCTTAAGGTCTCATTCACGGCTCTGTGATAGTCATTCGCTAGTCCGAAAGGGCGTGGGTTCGAATCCCACTCTTGTCAAGGAAAAAACACTTCTTTTTTGCATTTTTTGCGTCTTTTTTGGGTATATTGGGTGGTTACGTTATGGAGAGAGCTCCGGCAGTGTAGCGATGGGGATCCGGTAGGGCTTGGTTGACTGTTTGCTAGTCCCGATTGGTCTATGCGGATACAGCTGCCGCTGTTAAGTTTCAACTGGTAACGCGTCCTCCGACTCGCTTCCGGGTAACATGCGTTATTACTTATATAGTATTGTTAGTGGCCGGCCATAACAAACCTGGGTCATTCGACACGATCAAACCGGGTCACGAGAATAAGCAAGGTGGCTCAGATCGATATACTACGTACGTACTACAAAGTATAGTACGTATAGGCCAATGCAGGGCCTAGGTACGTACACCGGTGCATTCTGGGCAGTTATTTTAACGTAATAGCGCTGCTGTCTACGGAGTACGCCTAAGCCTCAGACTCTCACAGGTTAGTTAGCTAGTGCCTTACTCCACACTCCGCTGAGTCCGCTCTACTATGTAGAATCTAAGGCTAGGTGCCGTCCCCATCTTTCCCGCCCGCCGCTCCCAAAACGGTTCCCTCTCAGCGCCTCACATGCCCAATAGGAATGTTAAGCACATGAACTTCTGCCTGGCCAAATCCTGCGTCCGTGTCACTGTTGCCTTTTACCCGCTCTCGTCTCGCTGCTAGAACATTCAACGATTCAATAAGGAAATAAATTGTGGGGAACAGCGAGATCCGGCCATGCCATTTGTCCGCGGTATGGTAAGGGTTGCCCTTGTTATGATCTGTGCCAGCCACATGACCTAGTGAATATTTACTTTTGAGTTAAGTCAACTATGGAGGGCCCGGGGACTTGGGCTGGCTTGCTGTGTGACATACCATGACCTTATATATGGAGAGGCTTTCGCTTCCGGGGTATTCCTGCTGATCTAGTTCAAGTCAACAAATTCCGTACCTTGAGCACGCGACAACCTGCCTATCAGAACAGGCCTGGTAAATGCAACACATATTGCTGAACCCACAATATATTGCAGAATCTGGGGAAACAAAAGACATGGACTTCATCAACCAGAAACTGGCCAGGCTAAACAATCCTATATCTCCACAAAAATCAAAAAGAACCGAAGAAAAACAAGCAAGGAGAAAATCGTCCAGCAATCCATCCCGGACATGCACATATTGCAAAACACGAGAATTACCAAACCCACGCGCAGATCAGAAACTTAAACGATGTGCTCGCTGTCGTTCGGCACTGTATTGCTCGCGGGCATGTCAACGCGCGGACTGGAAGAGGGGACATCAACAGACGTGCAGCGTGGGTGCTATCATGGTGGGGAATAGTTATCTGGACAGTCTGTCGACGGAAAATATGGCAATGGATCAGTTGATCGATGCATATCGGTTGCGGGTGGAGGATGAGAGGATGTATTGCGGCAGGTTGAGGGGACGATATACAGCCAACAACCCTGACGACAACAGCAGTCAAGCTCTGCAATACGCTTTTCAAGATTTCCGTGATTTCCTCGACCTAGCTGAGTGTGTGGATTCCAGATCCAACAATCATGAAGAATACGAAGTCTCATCCTCATCCCCCTCTTCATCAACGACACATGACAACGACACAGACACCAACTCGGCATCCTCACCAACACCATCCTCGTCATCATCGTTATCTACAACAACCAAGAACAAGCAGAGCATCCTCCCTCGATGGTGGAATGCCAAAAAACGAGCATACTGTGAACAACGTGCCCTGAACCAAACGGCAGATCAAAATACATGGTCTAATTTGTTGCGTCCAGCCGGTAAGGACGATATCCTTGAACGTTATCAAGATCAGTCTATGCCCATGAAACTTCGAATGTTGGCTGAGCGGGTGTATGGGTCTGATGTGATGGGTGGACAGGCCCATTAACCATGTACTGTAACATGATTTACTCTTTACGAAACATTAGCATTAGCGTTCAAATTTATACGAGACCAAAAAATCAAAAATAACATATTTAATAACTCCATTCCTGCATAACATAAACCGCTCTTGGACCGGATTGTAGTAAACTTTTGATCTGTACAGATATAAGAAACATTATCGTCTTCAAGCCTTGCTGGGCTTCTTTGCCTTTTTGGCCTTGCTCTTCTTGGCTGATGAGGTCTCTGGTGTAGCAGCAGCAGTCTCTACCTGTTTGACTGGTGTGGCAGTTTCAACCTCAGCTTCTGCCTGCTCCTTGCCTTTCTTGGCCTTCTTAGATTTCTTCTTGGGCGTTTCCTCCTCGGCAGCGGTAGCAGCAGGGGCAGTCTCCTCCACAACAGCAACATCCTTAGCAGGCGCAGCATCTTCAATTGCAGATTGTGTTTCAGCAGCAGCTTCCGGCGCCGGCAACTTCTCCTGCACAGGCACCGAATCAACAGCCTTCAATTCCGGCATCTTAAACTCATATCCCAACTTCTTAAACTTCTCGGCTTTCGCCAACCGTCTCTTCTCCTCCTGCTCAATACTCTTCGCCCACTTATCGCGTGTCTTTCCACGTTCCAGACGCTGCTTCTCGATCCTGTTCCAGGGCACACGCTTGTATCGACGGTTTGCGCCCTTCCACAATTCCGGATGTTGCTGTTCTTGGGGCACGAATTTGCATTTCAGGATGTGACCGTACATGAGGTAATTGTTCATGGTCTCCGCGACGATTTTGGCGACGACTGAAGAGGCAAACTCAATGAAAGCGTAGTGTTTGGAGCGGCCTGTGACGCGGTTGCGGGATAGGCGGAGACGGGTTATGTCGCCGAATTGGGAGAAGTAGGCTCTCATTTGGTGTTCGTAGAAACCGTGGGGGATGCGTCTGTCATTTATTAGCAATGAAAACATGAAGACACCGAGAGGTTGGAAAAAGAGACTCACCCAACGTATACAGTTCCAGGTTCATCAGGTTGATCGTTCTCCTTCAATTTCTTCTGAATCTTGCGCTTGGCTTTCTTCGAGTCGGGAATTCGAGGCACGGCCTTGCCAGCTTCAAAGCCTTCGTCTTCCGACGCATCTTCGTCACCACTGCTCTCGAAGCCCTTGATCAATTCCGCAGTTTGGTCGTCAATCTCATCATTTTCAGATTCTTCCTCTTCGCTACCCTTGTCCTCAGACTCGTCCTGTTCAACGACCTCGACCTTCTTCGTCTTAGCAGGAGCGGCCTTTTTGGTCTCTTTCTTCTCTACTTTCTTCGCAGTCTCTTTTTGCTTCTTAGACTTGGTCTCCTCCTTGTTTTCCTTGTCGTCTTCATCATCGCTCAAAAAGTCACTCGCACGCTTGCGCGGCTTGATCTTTCGGGCAGGTGCATCGGCGGTTTCTGGAACAGCTGGTTTTGCAGTGCCATCGGTTTTTTCCTCGGCGTTCTTCTTTTTCAGAATCGACTTGGGAGTAGAAGCGGGCGACGATTCGGCTACAGCAGTCTTTTTCGATTTCTTGTTGGGAAGGTCTGGAGTAGCGACAGCGGCGGCGGAGGTAGCTAATTTTCTGTTAGTATGCAGATAATTGACCTTCACGAAAATTTAGCTCACCCTTGCGCTTCTTATCCTTCTTTTCTGGAGCCATTGCAACGAATGTATCGTGTCTTTAAAGAATAATTGTCGAGTAAAAGACAATCGCATGAGCGGTGCGGAAACTGATATTTTTTTTCTGCCCATGCAGCGCCAAGCCCGGCGCCTAAATCTACTGACTCCACCCAAAAAGAATGAGCTTCCCTTCTCCACATCAACTTTCAAGCTCGATAACCATATACATACATAACCCAGAAAATCATGGCGAAAAGGAAAAACAAATCAGGCGCGAATATGTCGCATGAAGAGATTTGGGACGATACGGCGCTTGTGCGTTCATGGGATGAGGCGGTAGAGGAATATAATGTATGTTTTCGTTTCCGGCTGGGTTTGATATATGTTCACGTGACTGATACACAAATCTATAGCTTTATCATAGCATTCATGCTCGAGGGGAGAATGTGGAGGAAATCTTGGATCGCGCTGAGAAGGAAGGCGTTGATGCTGTTGTGGCTGAGATGGGGAAGTTGCATGAGTCTATGGATGTGGAGGAGGATGGGGAAGTTGCTGCACAGGAGGATATTCAGGTACGTCTACCCTTTGAGCTTCTTTGAAGATCCTCCGCTGATAAGTTTTATAGGATGAAGCTACGAGGGCAGAAGAGTCGCAAGTCCAGACTGGTCCATCGGTACGGGGAGGTATGGTGCCTCCAACTACCGGAGGTGCACCGAGTGCGCCGGATGCATTACTGGCACAAGGTAAGCGATGTCGTAACACATTTTGTACTGGAAGTATACTAATCGTGTTTATTACAGTTCAAGATCCAGCTCTGAAGAACCTGATGATGGCATGGTACTATGCAGGATACTACACTGGTCTCTACGAAGGTCGACAACAAGCATCTCAACCTGATAATGTCAGTGACCGGAAATGAAAATGGTTCTAGGCTTTTTCTTGTAAGATTTTTTGTGTTACGACTTTTTATGTCGCTGTTGGGCTCTGATAAGTTACTGTGATACCCTTATATTATGGACGCCCAACTCTATTAAGGAACTGAACCAAGTCCCTTCCATTGTCCGTCTGCTGCGCCTCCTTTGAATAGCTGTTTTTTTTTTTAAGGTGGACCCAGAGCGAAACGGAAGTATTTGTCAGTATCCAGCTACTAGATCGACAAGCGACCATTCTAATCAGTTCCTAGATGTCTTATCTAGGTATGTATCTGGTTAGGGCTTAAGGTGCGGCATGCTGATTGCGCAAAACACTGTACCGCGACAGGTCTGCAACATCGGTCAATATTCGGGGAAAAATCGATTGTAATTAGAGTATGTACCTAGTATTGAATAGATTGTGAAATCATTAGAGACAGTGGACACGGCTCATAGATTGACGACTACGGGGTCGCTTTAAGTAGATAGTGTTCGGTACCCAAATCGAATAAGATCTGACTTGATCTCCTAACTAGTCATATACAGCAGGTAAAAAGCACTATAGGATTAATCTAGTGAGGCTAAAAACAGGGGATACAGTCTCAAATTAACTATTTGACGTCTCAGAGCCTCATGGTACCTGAGCCTAGCCCAGGAGGCTTGCGGCTTGGAACAGGGGATGAGACACAACCTGCGACAACAATCGTCTTAACCCTAATCCCGACACGACGCCGCATATACACTCAACTATACCTGCCCTGGATTTCTCGCCCATATACAGTAATACGAGGAGTCAATATAACCGAAGAAGGACATTAGGCTCAACAGACGCGACACTGCGCCTCTTTTGCGTGTACCTTTTTAGATAGAAATGAGTTAGGTTAGGGCAATGGCTGAAACTGTACATGTCAAAAGATGTGTTTTGGAAAGTGTTAGATCAGCTAGAAAGGCAAAAAAAGGCTTCATTCCATCCAACCCCGTAGATTCGACTGAAGAGTGGCGCCTGTACGTTGTTGATTTAATTCATGCCATTTCCCTCGTTCCTGGATCTTGGTTTTTCTTGGAAGTAGACAACTCATCTGCATCGCTCTCTTCTTTCCCTGCCTTTCTTTATTGATCTTGATTACTGTATAGCTGTGCTATCAGAAACTTTCTTTCTCTAAAAGCTCTGTCTCCGACTAATTGCTTCGATTGTCCACTCTTTGCGCCTTGATACCCATTGATTATTCGCTTTCCTACGTATATACCCCAAAACCAACCTCAACGAACCGACAAAATGGTCTCCTTCAAATCCCTCTTCGTCCTCGCCGCAGCCTCTCTGCTATCAACAGCCACAGCCAGCCCCTCCCGCCATAACAGCAACCGCACCAAACACTGGGCCGCCGACGATGTCACATCCGGTCTCTCGGTAGACGTTGGCGCTGGCACCGAGATCATCATCATAGCCGCCAACGGCGGCGGCACAAGCTCGACAAAGTATTACAACAGCATGGCCATGGCCGCGGGGACGACACACATGGTCACTGTGGGCGGTACAGCGGGTCTCGTCTACACGCCTAGCAGCATCAATGCCGCCGTTGGAGATATCGTGCAGTTCAATTTTGAGTCTAAGAATCACAGCGTCACGCAATCCTCGTTCGCGACTCCATGTGTAAAGACTACTGGTGGTTTCGATTCCGGGTTCATGCCTAACATTAACAACTCTGTTTCGCCAGCACCCATGTTGCAGTTCCAGGTCACCGTTAGCACACCTATTTGGATGTACTGTGCCCAGACAGGCCATTGCGGTCAGGGAATGGTGTTCAGTATCAACCCTACCGCTGCAAAGTCACAAGCTGCGTTTGAGTCTGCCGCTAAAGCGCAGAATGGTACGGCCGCTGCTGGTGGCACGGGAGCTGCCATGGGCGCTGGTGCTGCGGCATCCAGTGGTTCGGCAACGTCTGGATCGGCCACGTCTGAATCGACCGCTACGAGCAGTGTTGCCGCCGTTGCTGCTGCGACTTCTGCGTCTGTTGCGACAGGTACTGGTTCTTTGACTTCTGGTGGTGCTTGCTCGTGCTCTTGTCTGTGTGGAGTGGCGGATTTCCCTGCTGGTGCCGGTATTGGTGCTATGGGTGGTATGGGTGGTAAGTTTTCTTCCTCATCTGTCTCTTATTAAATGTCGTCTGACTGGTCGAATAGGTCAAATGGCAATGGTCGCTGCTGGAGCCAAGAGGCGATCTTTGTTGGATCACACAGTATAAATACTGTCCGCCATACCTCACTCAACGTTCCAACTTCTTTCTATACACGCATGCAACATGAAGCCATGTACTTAAAGTACATCCGTGATATTGCTGGTTTATGATCTGTATCATTATTTATCTTTCCGGGAAAAGAAGGGACAGAGCATGGATGCAGAATGGTACTGCGATAGTGCCTTTACTTCTTTTTTTTTTTTCGTTTCTTTCGAGTTTCCATCTCAGGTAGAAGGGATAATAGTTCTGTTTGGTTTAATGTTCAAGAATCAATATCATACTTCATTCAATCAATAATCGGAATAGTATAAATGTTCTAATCGGATGCAGAGAGGATAGATGAGGTGAACGCCGGTTTGAAGGGGAAGGGAACGCCAAAGAGCTAAATCAAGTCGAATGAAATGTGTTGACCTCACGAGTCTCCTTTCTTTCCATGTTCTTTCCATCTCCCCTTGGCTTCAGTTTGTATCGATCCATGACCGGTGTTTGCGTCTAAGTCAGGCCCGAAATTGCCGGTATTGGTCTTTAAACCTCGTCTGGAAGTAGTAAGGTACGACGGTCATATGGGAAGACTGGATTCTCGGTGGATCGAGATTGGTGCGTATGGGCGGACAAGACCAAGAAAATAAAAGAAAGCGTGAGGAACCGTCGTCGTGACGGACTCTATCGGGGGGTGTCATTTTTTCCCGCCGGCTGCTGCCTCAGCAGCTTTCCTTTCTAGGGCTGTAGAAATGGTAAGTCAGAACATGGACTGCGAAACCAAACAATTTTTTCTCTAAATCCTATGCAGGTGTTTCCGCCGCGGCCCTACGAAGAGAGAAACCCGAATCAAAAATCAGCAGTTATCGAATCGTTACCTTTTTTCTGCTTCTCCTGCATGATGGCAGCCACCCTTTCCTTCTCTCGCGCAAACTCGTTGCCGCTCATGTTGTTCTTGGTTTTCTATTAAATCCCAAAATTAGCAAGGTCAATCGCATTATTGGTGGCAGATGAAAAGTACATACCGTTTTGGCGGCCTTCTCCAAGTTCTTTGCGCGCGCCTTTTCTCTCTGGTTACCACGAGTCATTTTGACGGATTGGTTCCTTTTCGTCACTCAAAGTGTAGGCGCAGGACTGCGTTCAGGAAGTAAGACTGGGAAGAGTGGACGGTCGAGAAGAGAGGAACAACAAAGCGGAGGGTCGATCTGAGGCAAAAGAATCGGCCCTTCTTCCGTGCTTGTCCCGATTGGGCGCCCACGGGATTCTACGATTCTATCACCTTCGACCAATCACAAACATCTTATACCTTCCTGTACATCTGATGAATGATGAATATGGTGAACAAGAAGAGGAATGAAGGTACTAATATGGGCGAATTCTCAATTCTGAACTCGGATTTCGCTTACAACTCACCGAGCTCGTGTCATGAACCAGTCTAGTGATTCAGTCCACTCGCCCGCTCTTTTTACAGGACATCGCCGCAAATCGCCAACTGAAACCTCAACTTCTGACCAAACTGCACATTCTCGTGAGATACAACAGCTGACACCGTTTCTAATCCGACAGAGTCATCTCCTGGCGGTTGTGTATACTCGTTTCTACCACAGAGCAACCATGAGGCTAAGCGCTCAGCTACCCAATTCGACCTCCGTTGTTTCATGCCTCGCGCTCAACGTGCCTTGTCAACCAGCCCTTTGACTGCCGCCAGGTCGACCTCAAGCGAGTCCGGGCCACCTATTTTTGACTCAGAAAATCGTACTAACATAACTATTTCTGTTATGCTAAAATAACAACAATAGTCCACATTCAAACGGTGTGGTATATACAACAGCCAATCAGGTTCGAGTATCTCATACTCTATTTCCATCTTCAAGATCGTTTGAGTCGACTGCGATCTCCACCAGAATAAAGCCTAACTGGAGCTGTATCATCAATAGTCAACGCCAAATGAATGAATGGCCTTCATTGTTTCTCTCTTCCTCTCAAGCCAAAGAATATGGGGCTAGCTGTTGTTTCACAAGTCCTCTTCAGGATTGATGGTTGTGACTGCTATTGTTGGCTATTTGGCTATATCAGGCATCAATAGGCTACTAAACGCCCGGCATACTGTACTCTCTATTCTCGTTTTATTGTCAGATGTCTGAATTTGGCGGGCAAAGCAGGCTGCTTGATGTCTTATAGAGATCAATATCTCCACAATTAGGGCTTCAGTCTGCTCCATCCGTCATATAATCCTCTCTCTTAAGTTCTTCGCCCAACTATCCTTCTTGCTTCGTCTTCTTTACTTTCTCATCCTTTAAATATTTTTTTCTACTCCCTTTTCTTCCCCTCTGTTGTCTGGTACATACGTCTCCTTCATCGTTCTGCTGGCTAGATCGTGGAATCAACTCATTACTTTCTATCATTAATCTCGCGTTCATACCATCTTACGATCTCTACGACTATTTCCTCATTTTCATAGACACTTGCTAGAAGCAAAACAACATCAAAATCATGTCTCGCCTCTCGAAAGCCCTGGCTGGTCCGGGATACGTGATCCTCAACGTTCTGCGAGCCATCAACATAATCACCTTCCTCGACATCATCGCCGCAAGTGTGGTGATGCTCATCAAAATCTCTATCAACAACAATTTTTTCTTCTTTGAAGCCGTCAGTCATGCCTTTACGACCGTCATGGGTGGTAAGTACTTGAGTCCCCAAACCAGTGACAGAAGCAGAAACTGACAATCCACTAGTCTTCCTCGTGGTTTCCGAGTTACCATTCTTCGACAAATTTTTCACTCGTTTCGTGCCTCAACTGGGTGAAACTGCGAGTTTTGTGCCCTTGGCACTCGTCATGATCATCATGGGTGTTTCGGTGCTTGGGAACCTGAACAACGATGATTACAGTGAGGATAACATGGGCATGCCATTCTGGAGGATCGTGGCATCCGCTGGAATCATGGCAATGACCATGGGAATTGTCAACTTCATTGCAGTACGCCGCTCTCTTGTTCTATGTATGGAAAAGGCGACAGGATACTAACTTCTATCAGAGCTTCATCTTCGCCGACTCCGAAAACTCCCTCACAGCCCGGCACGTCCGGTCCTACGGCGCCGTCGCCGACAAAGTCCTTGACTCCAAAAGCAGCCAACGCTCCTTCAAACTAGGTACTAGCTTCAACAGCCAGGCGGACGGTCTACCTACATACCGTCAGGTCAGCATTACGCGCTCAGCGGAATCACTTAGTAACTCACGCTTTCCAGTGAATATCTCGAGTCCCGTGCGCGAGAAGACCACCACTACGCCAACGGCGCCGTACGGTGAGGCGGCCGAGGTGACGATGCCGGATCTGGCGCATCATCCTGCTATGCAGGGTGGGAATTTCGTTTAGTCACTCTCTCTCTCTCTCTCTCTTTTTTTTCTGGCTTTTCGAAACGACTGTCCTTTCGAGTAAATCAAGCGGGTTGAAGAGTTTCGGTGTTTGGCGATGATTTATTTTCTTTTCTTTTTCGTTGTATTTTTGGATACTTTTCATTTCCTTTCAGTCTGTTTGCATTGTTCCTAAAGATCGACATTCGCTCGCTGATAATTGTACATAATACCATCTTACCAAGTGTCACTCTTTATCCTGGTTCCTTGCTTCGTAGTCTCGTTTGAGTCTTTAATCCGTATAGTTCTAAGAACAATTGAATGAGTACTTCGATATGGATTGTTGAAAATTGGATGTTGGTCAAGTCATTGACCGACATGTGATAAACAGTCACACTTTCCGGCCTAGTCCTACTTGAGACAGGTCTCTTTGTACCTGAAAATGAACAACTTGCCAACAAACGCCAACATATAGTCACAAAATTGACTACACCTCACCGAACTTGTACAGCATGGTTTCATGAAACTTTTTTTCACGCAATAGACATATATATTCTGTTGCATTTCTGTTCTTATAAAGTATCTCACCCTTTGCTAAGCATGCTTGAGCCAACATGTCCAACAACATCACTTCTCTCCTCACATGGGGAAAGTAAGTGCTCACCATGAACCACTTTCTATTACCTCAAACTGATGCATTAAAGTCTAAAATCCCTCCTCCTCTTCTTCGGACCTTTCATCCTACCTCGACTCATCAACTACTACCGCGCTTTCCGAGTCCAGCTTGCCCATCGCCCACCACCACGACCCATACCGGCTGACGCAAATCGAGCGCTGAACTTCCTATTCGGAGTCATCGTCGTATTCCTCACGTTGAGCATACCGTCGAATCCATATGCGCCAGCACCAAACATATTCACGCAGACCGGTTCTCGAATCAACACACCTACAGATGTCATCTTTGCTCGTTTGGCGCGGCACAGACCCGACAATGTGCTGACGGACTACGATAGACTGTTGCGAGGGAACTTGACTACCATCGCTCAAAAGAAGATTTACTTGCGATTCGGACCCGATGCGCTGTTGTCATGCCAGTTCTGCAACTTGGAGGATCCATTCTCATATCTTATATACTACCTACCGCTTAATACTCTGGTGCCGCATCTGGTACATTTAGCTATCATTGGTATCGTGACATCAGCTCCCTTTGCGGGCATCGAAGCGGGCCGATGGCGGTCTTGGTTTGTTTATGCTGCGCTGGGACTTGCTATTCTTGATTGCTATGTCATGACTTCATACGATCCCATCGCAGCTGCCGCACCAGCCGTCCGTGCGGGCCAAATCCCTCCATTGAGTCTCTACACCAGCATGAACATGATCCGATTCTTATTTTTGACGATCTTCGACGCCGCCTGTGCTGCATTGATCTACATCTCTGCCACGCATCGATTCTTTTATAGTCCACCTTCGCCCAACGATCAAATCAATCAGGCTATCGCCGCTGCGACGGCGGCGTTGACAAGCGCCAATTCGAAACTACATGGTTTGAGCGTGACGCGGAACGCGGTGGTGCGCGATCAGTCGCTCAAGGCTCGCGACGACTGGTATTGGAGGACCGCCGTGGCGATGGAAGGTTCGGGAGATGCGAACGGTGCTGGAGGCGGTAGTATTTGGGAAGAAGAAGAAGTCGCTCGGGCGATGTCACACGTGATGAACGGCCGAAACCGTGGTCGGAAGTTGGATATGGCTCAGCTCGGTGTCAATGCTGGGGAGTATGTGGACAAGATCACTGCTGGGTTAGAGCATGGTCCTTCGACCTAGTATCATTCTATAGATTGCCTTGAAATGAAAATTCTAGACTACCATCCTTGGATCCAGCGCATATTCTTCAAAATCTAGATCGAGCGTAATTAAGCATCGAGATGATGCCTAGATCACGATCATAGATCAGATACCGACACGTCATTGGAGCAACAGACAATGCAGTCTAGACAATCCCGGCCTAGTCGCTGTTGGGGCGGTCGATCATGGCTGTGCAGTCACCGCGCTGCTTCTGCTCGTCCCCGGCTGAGTCGAGACATCGTGGAAGCTTCCGCGGCTGCGATTTGCTGATCTGGGGCCCTCGCAGTGACTGGATTAGGAAATGTGCATCAAACTAAGCTTATCCCACAATACATAGTAGACTGAGTGGTAAGTAGTAAATGCCACTCAATGGTGACGAAGAGAAGAAGAAGGCGGTGAGCACTGAGCAGAAGAGAGGGGCGCTCCTTCCCGTTGGGGATCCAAGTGTTTTGTCTGGGCTCTTGCGAGGAAGTTGCGACGATACCCACTCTCTCTCTCTCTCTCTCTCTCTCTCTCTCTTCTCGTACATAGTACTGTCTTACTCACTGCCCTGCTCTGTATTTCCGACTGCCTTCAGCTCTGTCTACTGTCTTTTTACTCTATACACTGCTCTGTTCAAAATAACCATCCTCGACGACGATCCAGCCCAGAGCTCTCACAGCGACATAATCAGCGAACTGTGATTGGGACTGTTCCTGACCCACACTTTGAGATAAATCCATACAGCGGCCGCAGTCCACACCACTGGCACAGGGAATACTCCGCACCCGGGCACACTCTCAACCTTCCTTCAACAAATATCAACAACTACCATACATCAATTTCAGAATCTGTCCATGACCAGACTGCACTAGCAGTCGCAATTCGTCATGGCTAAGAATTCGTCTCGCTCACATTCGCCGCCGGACAGGCTGGAGAACCTCAATGCCTGCGTGTCGTCGCCATCACCGCAGCCGCGGTCGTTTCAGAAGAAAGATGCCACTTTTCGGGAGTGGGTTGTACAGAACCAGATTGGTATGTCGACAACTTGATATTACCCTCTATGAATGAATAAAATCTGACAAAATGTTTGGATAAAAAATAGGCATCTCATTGACAACACTCTCAACTCTGCTCGCCGCTCACAACCTCTACCCCTCCGTTCAATCCTTTACAGGGCCGTTTTTTCAAATGTCCTACTACCACCCCGAGTCCGGAAAATATAAACAAGGCTGGGACGATGTATACTTTGTTATAAGTGCAGTTTTTGCATTCACGGCTGTACGTGGTATTGCCTTGGACTG
The DNA here is from genome assembly GCA_001305275.1 of Talaromyces verruculosus. NCBI lineage: Eukaryota > Fungi > Ascomycota > Eurotiomycetes > Eurotiales > Trichocomaceae > Talaromyces > Talaromyces verruculosus. Next base: position 21,324 of record LHCL01000052.1, on the reverse strand, counting down.
GATATTCACACCGTTGGCTAGACATGCTGGCATGAAGAAAAAGGCCTCGGTACGGTTTGCCGAACAGGCGTGGCTGGTGTGCTATGACTTGACTTATTGGAGTTACGGAATGGTATGTAATATTCTTTTTGGTATGGAGGCTGGCACTGACGTCATGTACAGTATCTTTGGAGCAACTCGAGTTATTGGGGGGATTTCAAGGCCATCTGGGCTGAGTGGCCCAAGCAAGAGGTGGCTGGAGAGATGAAGTGGTATCTCTTGACGCAATTAGCTTTTTGGATTCAACAGATATTCACTGTCAATATCGAAGAGCGCCGAAAAGATTTCTACCATATGCTCTCTCACCATGTGCTTACCAGCGCATTGTTGAGCAGTGCCTATATCTACCGCTTCTACAACGTTGCCAACGTGGTCTTGTCGTTGATGGACATTGTGGATTTCCTTTTGCCCGTAAGTAGAACTGTATCGCAAGATGGTAACTAGACTAACAGTCTCATTCCAGGCAGCCAAGATTCTCAAATATTTCGGCTACGAAAAAATGTGCAATGCCGTCTTTGCCGCGCTGATTTTGACATGGCTCGTTACCCGCCACATTCTGTATCCCATGCTCTGCTGGTCCATCTACCAGAACGTCCCGGAAGTGATGTCGTACGGATGCTACAACGGCAAAACGGCGCAGTTATACACCACGAATGGCTATCCTGACCGATTTGCATACATGTTCGGCCCGTATCTCAGCGAGGAAGGTCCGTTCTGCATGAACTTCACAATCAAGTGGATTTTCCTCTCTTTTCTGCTCGCCATTCAAGTACTTTCAATACTTTGGTTCGGCATGATTCTGCGAGTTGCCATCAATGCAGTTCGCTCCGGCAGCGCCGAGGATTCACGAAGTGACGATGAGGATGAAGGTGAAGAGGAAGACGAAGATGATGATGTTGATATATCAGTCAGCCCTAACAGTGAAAGCCTGAGCCGTGCCGCCGCCGAGAAGGCCTCCGGTTCTGAAGGCTCATGGCGTAGGGCGAATGCACCAGCACCAACTCGACGCGGTGGCGGAATACTAGGCGACAGTGACCGAAAAGCTCTCCTTGGTAGAATCGGCTGTGATAAGCCGACACATGACTGATCTGTCGATTGATTGAATGATTCCCATTTGATATTGCACACATTGCTTTGTGTGGTGTATGAGCATGCCGTGTGTCGACGATTGATTTGATATCTTTCTATTCAAAAATGCGTTGTTTTTAAAAAATCAATACCCTTATGTTCAGTTATGTTAGATTGTTTGTTTGACAAGAACAAGTTCCTCGAATGCGTAACCTAAGCTAAAGATAGACACGGCCTAGATTCCAAGCTTCCTTTTGCCTAGTTGAGCAGAGTATCACGAGATGGATGTTTCAGGAATCACGTGCCCAAGAAAGCCCTCCTTGTAGCAGCCGACCATATAAAATCTAGAGCCAGACAACCAGCAAATACATGTAACCTACATGTGACCCTGCCTCTGTCACATGCGCTCGCAGATTTTCTGAAGAGTAACGCCTGTAATTATCACGTCCCTTTCTGAACAGCCCACTGGCTGATGGCCAAGCACTTTTTCGACTGACAGAGTGAGATTGGCGTCAGACAGAGTGGATGTAGTAGTATTCGCAACCGAATCTTTCCCAATGATTTGTGTGGTGCCATTTGAGCGCGTCAACTCTATCACCCCAGTGCAGACTGCTTTTCGAACGAAAGCCCTGCTCGATGACCCGTCATCAGCCAACTCGTACTTGCGAACCACCATCTTGGGAGCCTGATGATTGCGATTGATCACACAAGTCAAGACGATGTTGGTTGTGCTATTGTCATTCTCGAGCCATTCCCTCGCGTCGATTTTCTAGTCGATCCGCTGACTCCAGTAATCCCATGTCGAATGTTTTCAAATGCCGCGGGAATTCAAAAGGAATTTCAATCATCTTCGCAGTGCCAGTAGCACACTTCCCTTTCCTGGGCGAGCCATGTCGGTCAAAAAGTCAGCTCCATTTATACAAATCTTGAGGTCTGTAAACTGGCCCCAGATAACCAGATTGAATTCCAAGCTGTGTCTCAATGCATGATGCTTGACTCTGAATACAAGCTATTGAGTTCGATTGATGAGGAAGTAGAGAAGAATCACAAATCCGTACAACGATTGTTGTATGATCGATATGTTCAATCATTTGTCTATTCTACGGCCCCGCCTGTGATTTCGTTTATGCTAGTATCTAATCTAGCTTCCATATTACTATGTCTGTACCTCTTGTTTTTGAGCGGCTCAGCGAGCAAACCTGGAGGCTTTGAGAAAGGGTTCCAGACAGATTTAGGTGACTATCAGCCTCCAATTACCCTGAGCTGCATAATTGAAATGATATGGATTGCTGACAATCCGAGAGCAAGTAGCGGCCGCACGGGATCAAGTATCAGTCAAGCGAGTAATGTTCACAGGAGGTCCAACCTTCTATGATAATGGAACCGAGGTCCTCAAATTCCCTGCAGACCAGCCGCGTTATGTTGGAGAGCCTTCAAAAGACATAGATGATGCTTGGAATGCATTGACAAGGGGTATGTGTCCTTGTTGGTGACCTATCTGACTGCAGAACTCTATTGACAACCATTTCTAGATCGCTATATCATTTTGACAGAAGACGAAGCCCAGGAAGCTTGGAGGCCAGAGTCTACAGAGTTCTGGGATGAAGACAAACAAGCCTATCTCACAGGGTAAGTTTCCAATCTTTTGGGCCCAGAATGTCAAGAAATTAATATAGAAAACATGATCAAAGCCTGGAGAGTTTCCATTTGCTTCACTGTCTTGTGAGTATATCCTTTTCCCTCCCATTGACTCACCATAGGGTCCATCAATGAGCCTTTTGGCTATAGTATAATCTTTACTGAATTGGTCATGCTCTACACCTCACTTCAAATGTTACGCTTAGAAATCAATATATGTTTCAAAACAACAGGTGTATTCGGACGTCATATGTCATATATTGCTGTATATGCTAGAATCATGTAATTCAGGAACGCGTCTTTGTGAGCATAACTTAAAACTCTCCCCAGGAGAGTGTCAAGACATCATCATGTATCGTATTCTAACTGACTGCTGTGGCCTTGATTCATGGAATTCATCTCTTAACTAGCTATTCAAATATGCATCCACAGCCTGTATAGCTTTCAGCTCTTCAGAAACGCTGACAATGGTTCACTTGCGGTCAGGATAGATCCAATCCTCCACTTCCTCGCCGCGTTTTTCCGCAATATCAACTAATCACGAAGTTGGCATATGATAATCAAAAATCATGTATGGAGACTAACCATTCAAGTTGGGCACAGGAAGTGCCAGGGCCAATTGGCCGAGGAAAAGCGCCGACAAGACAATGGATGCTTTCATTTGGAAGATATCAATCAGTAGCTCAAATAGGTAATGTTGATTCTGGTATCACGGAATGTCTAATCACTTAAATTACACTGGATAACCGTTTCTTATATCAATATGGTAAAATAATTCAAATCCCGAGCATGATCTTGTTTTCATTTTCACGTTAAGAAGAAAGTATCAAATGCCGGTAACTGGATGTTATTGGGACCATCACACGGGATTTAGCATACACTTCACTTGATTCCTTGTTCTCTTCAGGTGAGACGGCATTCATATCTATCAATTACTGTATTACACCTACATTCATATGAGAAATACCCTGTTTTCCCCGAACGTAAGGCTTCTTTTTCTCTACTTTCCTGTTCCTTCACCCATTGTTTTACTCCTAGCTCACATTGTCAAAAGTGAATATGAAACAAGAAAATTTCATCCCGAAGACTTCGGGATATATTTCCGAGCTCGAATTCAGAAACCGTATGGGATTCTGGTCTGCCGAAAGCGAAAGGATTTACCATGGTTGAGAAGCCAGAACAGTTTGATCTGCCCCCCGGCTCGCCTTTTCAAGGAGGTGGAGGTCATCACCGCTATGGAGTTAGTTGGGTCATCAGTATCACTGTGTGCTATGCAATTTATTTCAATGACTTTATCTCTCGCTCCCTTTCTCTAGCATACACCTGGGGAGTGTGGAGTGATAGACAGGATTATGATTAATGGTAGTCTCTACAGAGAATGATGTGCGACGAATTCTTCGCTCAACTTCACAACCGAAGCACTCCGGTGGGGATGGAGGTCGATCTCAACAAGGAGGTATATACGGCTGATGAAATACAACTCATTCATCTGGCACGTTGCTACGATTACCTGCGGCAAGTCATTCTCTGTCATATGGATATGACAATTGAGTATCCTACCGGAAACGGCGTGGCCGAAGGAATGATTAGTGGATATGAAGTTCCTCATCGATGTGTGAAACGTGTAAGTACTTTGATCCAGCCCATTGTAGAAAAAGTAAAGAAGAAGAGGCAGAAACATGCTAAAATATGTCTTAGGAACCTCTAGATGCATACATGGAAATGCATGCTCGTGACGGTTATGTAACAAAGACCCCATAATTTCGGTATTACAATGCAAAATAGATCCATCAAACATTATATTGCAATAAGGCCGATGGAGGCGATACATCAGTGACTCGGTCTAGTAACCTTTGTAAAGGAAATTGAGAGAAACCCAATCGCGTAGAGACCAGCCGCAGTGAGAAAAGGCAATCCCAACCAGAAATTACCGAGCAGCATACCCCATTTGAATGTATATGCCAGTAATGGCCCGGCGAAGACCATTCCTCCTGATGTCACAGTAGCAATGGCGGTATAGACAGTTCCCAATAGATTCTTGTCTACTAGGGAGGTAACGAGACTCCGTGCAGTGATTTGGAACGAAAATCCGAGTGCACAAATGACTAAGCCCATAGTGAATATCACGGGTGACCAGCCGAAAAACATAAGCGTTGACCCGATAGACAGAAGTGCAGTGCTAACCTGAGTTAGGAGTTTATCTCTCACTACTGGATTCAGTTTCAATCTCAATCCAAGGAACTCGGAAATTGCAGGCAATAGAACAAGAAGCAGAAACAGATTAACACTGCCGCGCAGAGATAAAAGATAAGATGTCTGTTATGGAATCAGCAAGAATTTCTCAGAAGAATGGATTGGTCTGGTTACTCTTGACTTACCTGACCAATAGTCCAGTGAAACTTCTTGGGTCCATATTGTAAAATCAGCGGAATAGCTTGCTTCCCAAGATAGGAACCAAAGAAGCAGACCAGAATAAGAGTGACGTTGCTGTTTTGTCCAACCAGTTGTAGCGACTCTTGAAACTTTTTGAATTCCGAGAGAACTTTCCCAAGGACATACTTATAACCTGGTTCATCCCCGTTACCTGACGAAGGTCTGGATTGGTCATCAACTTTATCCATTTGAAGTGTCTCTGGTACCCAGAAGGCAATGAAATAGCCGACAAAGTACATGCCAAAGCTGATGAGGTATGGCAGCCATGGGCTGAACGACATGAGCATAGCACTCGCAGGAGTTGCCACGATCTCCGAAATCAAAACCGCCGCAGAAAGTTGCGAAAAAGCCGTGGTCCTAGATACTTATGCATCAGAACTAGCTCATATCTGATATCTGAAACGGGTCTACCTTCTTTCCACCGAACAGCTGTCTGCAATCATGACCCACATTATTGATGTCGCAGTCTGAGGACCACCACCGATCAATTGTGACAGGGCTGAGAACCAAACTGCTCTCAGAGGAATTCTTGGAGCAAACCAGCCTTGACCAGTAAGTATGAGTATCTTTCCGAAGCGATGGTTTTGCAACAGACTCACAAACAATTCTGGTCCAACACTCTCCAAGGATGCAACCAGTCATTCCTAGTAGCAATATAGGCTTACGACCAATTCTATCCGCCAGAGCGCCATGAGGCAGTGCTAAAAGAAGCCCTACAGGAAATCGATGAGTTATCCGGGTTAGTATGCGCAGGCTTTGTACCGGAGCCTTACCTGGAATGGTTTGAAATGTATCAGTCCAGCCGTTGATCAAAGCCAACTCGCTTTGTACCGGCTCAATTTTACATAGCTCTCGGTCGAGTTGATCGTGAGCAGACAGAGCGCCTATTGTTGTATAATATTGTCGGCAAATAATTTCCTCAAAAAGCTGCAGTTGAGGAGCAACCGCTGCGTAGCCAGCGAGATCTGAAATCAGAGTCACAGTTGCAATCAGCACGATTACGCGCAAAGCGTGTTTCGATGAAGACGACTCGGGCTGCCTAAAAGATTCAGAATCGCGTGCGGACTCGGGACTGTTTCCGGGCTGCAAAAGGGGTTCTGTCTCTCCAGCCTCAACCATTTTCAAGGTTGTTGGTAACCGACGTATATCAGAGATGTTGCAACATTGAAAGAATACATAGTAAAGTGCAGCGGACAAAGAGGGCTGTTCATAAGGACATGGATTGCTTATCTAAGACCAAATCCCTGACTCGCGAGCCTGACCACCCGGGGATTTGTCTATTAGTCTACCACGGCCTGATGCAGGCAAAAACATTGCATTGATGGTGTCTAGAGTGGACAGGGATGTTGGTTGGATGACCTGCTGGAGCGATAATCCGGGGCTTGCCTAAGTTACCTACTGATTAGGTAGCAGTACAGTAACGTCGCTTTCTTTATCTCCGAGGTTACCATCAACATCGGACCCAAAGCGAGGAGCAAAATCGTGCTTTGATGCCTCCTGTGATAAAACTTTCCTTTACATCAAGCTGCCGGAGCAATGGAGAGAAGATCAAATTACTGCGAGGCAGCTGATAATGTCTTCGGCCCCCGGATATATGGCTGTCGGGACAGTTTCGATTTCACTCTTCTTTTCGAGCAGTCAATTCTGTCTATGCTGCCATCGCTTATCCTGCTTGTTGTAGCAGTGCCACAGTTGGTTTGCCTCTTGAAGGAGGCGAACAAAATACATAGCAGACCAACAGACTGGCTGATCCTCGCTAAGCTTGTACAGTCCGTCTTCCCTGACAGACACCAGTCGTACTGATCTTCTCCATTTCTGTAGACTGTGATTTGCTGTTACGGTGCGACACAAATCGCATTAATCATCATCTATGCTTCTTCCTCAAGTGATCCGACTCATCTATCTATTGCAGCATCATGCTGCTCCCTATGTGCTACATTGGCCATAGCAGTCCTCTCCTACCTGGGTCATCGTCGATCGGAACACCCTTCGTTCACCCTCACCATTTATCTCCTTTTCACGACTCTTTTCGATGTGTGTCAGGCACGTACACTCTGGCTACGAAAGATCGACCCTCTGCTTCCAGGAATTTTCACAGCAGGTCTGGCGTTGAAAGCGGCGATTCTTTTCCTCGAGACTATAGAAAAAAGAGCTCTACTGCGAACCCCGTATCGATATTATTCACCTGAAGCCCTAGGAGGAATTATCAACCGCGGCGTCTTTTGGTGGTTAAACTCCCTTCTATTCAACGGATCATCCAAGATACTTCGTCAGGAGGATCTCTTTCCTCTGGATCCTGAATTGTCCGCGAGCTCTTTTATAGGTCGCTTTCGAAAGACATGGTCTACATGCGACAAGACGAACGATTATGCTCTAGTTCTAGCGACCTTCAAAACCTTCTGTAAACCTCTTTTGCTCATTATATTCCCCCGCATATGTCTGATTGGGTTTACCATCGCACAGCTGCTTTTAATCAACCGAGCCATTTCTCTTCTATCCCAGCCGGATAGTGTAGACAAGACCAATGTAGGAAGAGCGTTGATTGGAGCCACCGCGCTGATCTATTTAGGGATCGCCATCAGCACTGCGTTCTACCAGCATCAAATTTATCGCTGCATCACTATGATTCGAGGCGGTCTAGTCACCTTGGTATACGATGCCACCCTGAAGTTGCACAGTTCCAAAGCGACCGATGCCGCTGCAGTCACACATATGAGTACCGATATTGACCAGATCACCCAGGGCATGGCAAATTTCGACGTACTGTGGGCTGCGCCGATTGAAGTCGGGCTCGCCATCTACATCTTATGGCGGGAAATTGGGTTGGCATGTCTGGCGCCGGTTGGGATTGCCGTAGGCTGTACGCTGGCGGCCTTTTTACTAGGGAAATTGTCGAGAAAAGCCCAAAGAGTCTGGGTGAACGCAGTTCAGCTGCGAACTACGGCAACAGTTTCAATGCTCAATAACATAAAAGGAATCCGAATGTCAGGTCTTTCCTCCAGGTTCTCAACAAATATTCAGGACCTGAGAGTGAAGGAGTTGGCAGCATCAAAATCATACCGTCACTTGACTGTTCTCAAGAACACAATTGGAACTCTGCCACAGGTTATGGGTCCAGTTACTGCCTTTGTCATTTATGTTCTTGTGCGGCAGAATAGTAACTCGAGATTGGATCCTGCGACGGCCTTTACCTCGTTGTCACTTATCACTCTCTTAAGCTCTCCTATATTTCTCTTCATGTTTGCTTTGCCACCCTTCACAGCTTCGATCGCCTGTTACGATCGCATTCAGAAATACCTTTTATCTGTTGATGACGAAACAAATGGGTCGTCTCTTGGTGATATTAAAAAGTCCGATGGGGCACCATCTACAAATTACCCCGATACAGAGTCAAACATGATGGAGCTGAAGACGAAACATAGTATGCAGGACGAAGGGAATGATCTAGTCATATTAGATCGTGCCAGCTTTTCCTTTGAGAATCAAGGCCCTGCAGTCTTGCACGACATTTCCTTTTCGATCCAGAAGGGGAATCTCGTCATGCTCACGGGGGCCGTGGGCAGCGGTAAAAGTACACTTCTCCTCGCAATTCTAGGAGAATGCTTCCAAGTCGGTGGAACACTCCGAAGAAGCCATAGCCTCAGAGTCGGGTACTGTGGACAAACCCCGTGGCTCCGTAATCTCTCTGTCCGCCAGATCATTCAAGGAGCGTCCCATTTCGATAAGGATTGGTATGCGATTGTACTGAATGCTTGTGTGTTGGAGCCCGATTTGGCAATTTTGCCTGAAGGTGACCAAACAGTAATCGGCAGTCGAGGAACCAGTCTGAGCGGAGGCCAGAAACAGCGACTGAGCTTAGCACGAGCTTTATATGCGAAGAAACACCTGCTCCTCCTTGACGACATCACCAGTGGTCTAGATGCTACCACTGGACAGATTCTTACTCAGAGAGTGTTTGGTCCTGATGGTCTCTGTCGCAGGCATCATATGTCTGTTTTGCTTGCAACTCATGATGGTATGTCTCTCCATCTTGTTCGGCTGCCCCTTTATTATTAACCAGATATAAACTTAGTACGCCTCGTGTATTTTATGGACAGTATCGTGACACTTAGTCCTGAAGGGAAAATAATCCATCGGGGTCCCCCTTCGATAGTGAACTCTGGCGATGAGGTCTGCTCTCCTACCCCCCAATCTGAGGATGATAGCTTGCACAAGACGAGTGGACCAGAACCAAGATCCAATAGAGTGAAAGACGCTGCATTGGCAGATCTCGCGCGCAAAGTCGGGGATTGGAGGTTGTATTTATATTATTTCAACACGATGGGCTGGGCTCTTACGACCATTTTCATACTGGTTTCTATCGCCTTCACGTTCTGCTACAACTTCCCCACGATTTGGCTTCAATTGTGGTCTGAATCCGAGAGTTCCCATCCTGGTGAGCATCAGGTTATGTATCTGGTAGTTTATGCCGTGCTTGGTATACTCGCTATTATCCTGATGTCTGCTTCTGTATGGGTTTTGATTGTTGAGATGGTTCCTCGTTCATCCATCAAGCTTCATAAGATGCTCTTGGATACCGTGCTATCAGCTCCCTTTTCCTTTTTTATCTCCACAGACACAGGTGTCACGTTGAATCGATTTAGCCAGGACATGTCTCTTATCGACATGCAGCTTCCATTCGGTTTTTTGCAAGCGGTGGATGGGGTATTTGAGTGTGTCGCAGCTGCAGTCTTGATCGCCGTGTCTTCATACTGGACTGCTCTGTCATTCCCTGTTCTGATTTTAATTCTCTACGTCCTTCAGAAGTTCTACTTATCCACATCCCGACAAATGAGATTTCTCGACCTGGAGGCCAAATCGCCTCTCTACTCTCATTTCCTTGATACCTTGCATGGCTTGGTCACGATAAGAGCATTTGCGTGGCATTCTGAATTCCAAGAGACCAATCAGAAGCTTTTGAATGACTCACAGAAGCCTTACTACTTGATGTTTTCCATCCAGCGTTGGCTAAACCTCGTCCTCGACCTGGTAGTAACCGCCATTGCAGTAACTATCGTGGCTATTGCCTCTCAGATCCATGGGCTGTCCTCTGCCGGCGCGCTCGGAGTCGCCCTTTCCAATATTGTCAGCTTTAGTCGGATTCTCACATACTTGATCCAGGCCTGGACTCAGATGGAAACGTCAATCGGTGCGATATCGAGATTGAAGAGCTTCACAGAAGAAACGTCATCGGAGCATTTACCAGAGGAGATTATTGTTCCAAAGGGGTTTTGGCCCTCCCGAGGAGCAATTCGATTCAGAAGCTTGACTAGTGGTTATGGGTAAGAATCCGGTGTTTTAAGAGTGAGACAAAGTGACTGAATTGGAACATAGTGCACAATCAAGTCCTATCCTCAAGGACATCACCGTGAACATTGAGCCAGGTTCCAAAGTTGGTATATGCGGACGGTCTGGAAGGCAAGTCTCCCTGTCTCAAGATAAATCCTTTCTAATGCCGTATACAGTGGAAAGAGCTCGTTGATTCTCAGTATTTTGAGGATGACTGATATTCATGGGGGTACAATCACGATTGACGGCATTGACCTCGCAACCCTTTCTCGCGAAAGTGTCCGACAAAGGTTGAATGTCATGCCGCAAGATGCTATGATACTCTCTGGCTCCGTTCGTTTTAATATCGATCCCTCAGGCCAGAAGTCCGATGAAGAGATTCTGTCCGCCCTAGCTGAGGTTGGGCTATTGGACTTGATTGAATCGCGAGGCGGTCTTAGCTCTACTTTAGATGCAAGCGCACTCTCGAGTGGGCAACAGCAACTCATCTGTCTTACTCGCGCCTTAATCAACCCATCGCGCATCCTCATTCTCGATGAGGCTACTTCCAATGTTGACCAGGAAACAGAGACCAAGATGGTGAAGCTGATCCAAGACCGATTCCAAGGATGTACTGTCCTTGCGGTGGCACATCGACTGCGGACAATCCGAGATTTTGATGTTATATTAGTGTTGGATCAGGGGAGAGTTCTAGAATATGGGAGGCCTGGTGATCTACTTCAAATTCCAGGGAGTAGATTCCGGGAGCTGTGGGAGTCGCAAAGATAGACTGCACATACATACATACATACATGGAATAACTCTTTAGACAAGAAGTATAGTCAAGATCAATTGGAGATGTTCTTTCAATTTTCATATTCATAGACCCATTAGTTCTCTATATCTCTATATCTCTTCATCAACTATTTTGTGAGTGTCTTCATCAAATGACTAACGAACCAGACACCAGCAATTTTGGTACAATAACTTCTCTTGATATACAATTTACCGTGACCACTTATGATTACCTTCATCTTTCTCTTTGGGAGCGCCAGCTACCATACTACTCTGTTCAAGATTGTATTACCGCTCGATAGCGGGTTTTCGATACTATTCCCGAATTTCGTGTGGAAGATGGCACCGCGGGATTTCAGAGGACGTTCTTTCAAACCAGCTCCCAACATTCAGGTTTTTCAAAGCCATGGAGACGCCTGGAACAAGGGTAGATGGAGCCAGTTCATTGAGCCAGCAAAATAGGTAGATTTGAAAGTATTATGAAGAAATTTCTCCATCCTTTGTGAACACACGCTATCATTTTTGAGGAGTCGGTGCACAAGGAAAAGACAGGATAGAATCCAGGACATATTATCTAGTGGAATTCATTACTTTGTAATTCACAGAATGGGCTTCAAACCGGGGAATTGGCTTCGCAAAAAATTCGGCTTGCAATTCCTTAGGACACTATACATCCATTTCGTCGAGTTCTGATCCAGATCTTCTCCCCGACTGCCCCAGTTGTTCCAGCCAAAATGGGTCATCTAAAAGAAGTCGAAGAAGAATTTTCAGCTTCATCGTTGCTGGCCTCATCGGCTTTACTGGCATTTCCTCTGCCTCATTTTATCTCGGGAGACTCAGTATGGCATCATCCATAGTTCAGTCTCCTCGATTGAAGACCGATCGAGCATTTCCACAAAGTTAGTTCTATAATCCGCCTTTTTTTTTTCTTTCTTTTTTTTTAAAAAAAAATACGACTGTAATACTAAAGACCTGGACAGTACCAATGAGACGAGTCGTTTGGAAAGAAGATAAACCATTTCTTGAAATGGATCCAATGAATGCCAGATTCTGGTCTTACGAAGACCAGAGACCAAACTGGACAATATGGGATGAAATTCATCGAGGTAATCCGCCTCTACTTGCTACCACAATGTGCCTTGCTTATGTATGATTGATATGATTGATCGTGATGAATAGGATCTTGGATACAGTTATCCCCATCTCCTGAAGATGATATTGTTGGCGGGCTACCGCTGGATCAATTTGCCGAGAATGGCCACTGGTCAAATCAAAAACAAGGATTCGTGCCTTCTGTCCTTCACCAGCTTCACTGTGTGGTACGTCTGTTTAGGGTTATATGTGCTAATTCCTCTGCATGAATCAGTGATTGTGGGAATAGGGCGTCTTTACCCACGATTTGATCAAGTTGAAGGGCGGTGATACTCTCACCGGAAGGGAATACGAACATTTTGGTCATTGTATTGAGCATATTCGCCATGTAAGTCAGATAACCATAGTATATCGTTGTTCCAAGGTTTCCAGCAACTGACATGGGATTGCGCCGAAGGCTATCATGTGTTATGGTGACACTACACTCGAAAAACCTATAGATATTTCCGGTCCGCGCGCCATAGGCTATGGCACCGTCCACATGTGTCGAGACTGGGCGGTGCTCTCTGACTTCCTTTGGGGGGCCTCAATAAACTTCAAGTCGGGTTCAACAAGGCTGCCCATAGTTTTTGAGAATGTGGAGGCTGCGCAAGGAAACCCAAATGGAAGACTGTGGGATTTTGAATAGCATGGTTGTTGATGATACTGGCAGCTACTACGTATAGGTAATCTCTAGAATGTATATAATGAAAGAAATAACTGGCTCAAATCCCTATTATCATAGCTAGTAGGTTAAGCTTCTCTTTGCTTTTGAGATAGTCCAAGTAAAATTCAAAACCCAATTTCCGCTGTGCACATATTCAAGTCGTGGCGCCACCCTGTATGATCACCGTAAAGCCAGCAGCTTACAACACGCCAAATTAGCCACGGAAGCCCTAATAGCCTCCAAGACAAACAGCTGCGTATTCCGCACGTGAAATAAGCCAAGCTCAAAAAGACCCCAACCAGTATAAAACATATGACATAGTAGTTAGTTTAGCTATCTACTAAGGTATATAACCACCAAGTGACAGCACCATGCTCTTATATCAATCCAATATTTCCGCTACTGACATCACGCATCCAACCTTGGAAGCAATGGCCATGCACGTCCTTGGTTCGAATGTTCGTACGTTAAGAACATGTCGTTAAACGAGATTTCGACCGTTTCATTAAGAGCAGTACTGCGAAGCGTCATAGCCAGTAAAAGTGTCCCCAGTGTTACAAGTCTGACTGCTCGGATCATACAGAACAGTAGCTACAGCAGACAATTAGTCTCAAACAACCCATAGAGCCGAGCAAGGAAAGAAAACTTACTATCAACCTCCAACCCACTATCCGGATTCAAAATAATACTCTGCGAATCCGGCGTCAAAGCATCCTCGCAATCAATCTGATTCTGCCCTCCATCCTGCGAACTACTCCCCGTCCACACATCAATATGCCAGGTTCCATCATTATTCCAGTCGGAAGTGCACTGATCACATTCATCCTCAAACCGTAGATATTTCTTTAGGTAAGGCGCATAGATGACGTCGCAGATTTGGAATTCACCCTCTGCAGAGGCGAATGTCAGGGGATCGTCGTAGGTGCCTGTTCCGCCGGCGGCAGAGCGGCCGCATTGCGTGTATGCGATGTCTGCGCCGGGAGGGGAGTTGTCGGGATAGCCGTAGAAGGTTGTTGTAACGTCGCCTTGGATTGAGCAGGAGGCTGCGATGAGTGTTGGGAGGGAGAGGAGGAGGGTTAAGGCTGTTGGAGCCAGGAGGGAGGTTGATGAACGCATTTTTTGTTGTATTATCTCGGATTATGTATTTGAATATGTGATATGAGACTTCTAAATAATTTGAAGTTGGTATTTCCACTGTAATGAGAGAATATCGGTCCATTTATACCTCTCTATTCCTCATCTCTGCAACTAATGAACCCCGAAATGTGCAATCCGCCGCAAAACAAATCCCTAGACAAGTCCTAGGTCAGTCAGCATCATAAAACATCCGAAACAAATTCCCGAATTAGGAAAATGACTCCATAGAGCGGATCTCGGCTTGTATTTTTTGACTAGTACTCCTAGGTAAGCCTTTTAGACCGAAACAAACTTCTCATCAAAACAGATGTTTTCAACGTAGATCAGGTCTGGTCCGTTTGTCGAATGTCATTGATCAATACGAATATTGTTTCTCAAGCATTAGATGTATACCTATGTCGATCGCCCCTGGAAATGCAACCTTCCTAAATTGGTGCATGTTTCCTATTTGGGAATATGGATCTTGGGTACTGCACCTTAGTTGCTGCAGACCTATGTATCGAGCATGCAAGTAGAGATCGAAACCAAAGATCCTGGTTTATATTAAAGCCTTGATTATTTAATTTATAGCTCCTGTTTGAGTTTTCAAGTTGGGGTTTCAGGTTGGAATGAAGGACGGAAGCTCTAATAAACAGCCGTAGTACTGTGCATATTGCTTTTGCAGAGCGTCAGAAAAGAGTACTTAAAATTTTAACAGTATGGGCTGTTACTTGCAGACTAAATCTCAGATGCATGCTCGCTACGTACGTAGTAGTAGTAATAACGTACTTCTCAAGATTGAGTTCGTGTTCAAGAGTGCCTTAGTTCCTCCATTTTGGCCCCATTTTGCACAATATGACATGCCCGAGAACTGCGGCCATACCGGCCAATCCAGATGCACTTCGATTTTCTGGATGTCTATGGCCCAGGATGACCGTGCATGGACACTCAGTGAGTTCTCTGCAAGCCTGGATCAGAATCAAGTCCAGCTGGTAATGATTTAAACTGTGTTTGTGTGTTTCTCTGAAGTTCGCCGAACTCCTAGATGAGTATCGAACTGCGTAGTCCTTAATTTGAGATTGACTGCTGTCGTTCTTGGGCCGTAAGCAGTTGCTTGTTTCAGTAAATAGCCACTGAATCGGTCATTGAATTTGCGAGGCATCTGCTGGCTAGACCTCTTGGGGCAGTCGAAGTCTCTTCGATGACTTATCTGCTGCTGAGCATTGCAAATGCTATATAACAACGCGATGACCACTGTAAGCTTGTTTAAATTCAACGCCGGAACTTAGCTCAGCCATCTTGACTGCGTAGTTTGGCTAGAGCATCCATGATCCCTTCACTCAGACTCTCTTGTTGATTTTTTCCCTTGGGCGGCGGTTCGCTTGATGTCTGTTGCTCAGTCTGCAGCTCACTGGCCGTGCGCGCTGAAGCAAGTAACATCTCTTCCGCATCCGCGTCATCTGCTATATCTTCAACATCTTCGACATTCTCCACAGCTGATGTCGGGTCCGCGACATAACCGGTGCTCAGATCTCTAATTGGCGCTACCTTTCTCCGCGTAGACTCAACCCTGAAATCCTCTCGGACAGCACTAGTCCATTGTCTCACTTTCTTCTCTCCCCAGCCAGGAACAGCACTAATCTGCTCCGGCTGCGCATTAACAGCTGCCTGCAGACTGCCAAATGTAGACATCAGACTCGCCGCATCCGATTTATTCACGCTTCGGGGCGCTGTAATAAATTCGATAACGCTTTCTCGGTAGGATTGCGCTTGTTGCGAGCGGATCGCTGTCGGTTGAGCGTTTTCGGAGGACTTGAAAAGTTCCAGATAATGCGCGGCTTCGGGGGCTGACCAGCACAGTATGAGGGTCACATTGTTCACTATAGACGTTTTGGACAGTTCTTTAAGCGCTTCTTCGTGATTCGGAATGTCAACCATAACCAGTACGATGCGTAAGTTGTATTTTCCAGCGAGGAGTCGTATGCGAGAGTAGATGTATTCGGGGTGTAGTCTGTGATACTTGAGGGACAGAAATAGAGCACAAGTTGTCGCGCCCAGTACGTAGTCAGCAGGTATATCGGCGTATTCCCACGGTACAAGCTTCACATGGTTCAGAATCGGATTCCCTTTCTGACGAGATGATACTAGAATGGCCGAAGGGGCAGCA
Organism: Talaromyces verruculosus; assembly: GCA_001305275.1. Lineage (NCBI taxonomy): Eukaryota > Fungi > Ascomycota > Eurotiomycetes > Eurotiales > Trichocomaceae > Talaromyces > Talaromyces verruculosus. The sequence continues at coordinate 4,963 of LHCL01000052.1, read as the reverse complement.
CGATTTGGAAGTGCTTGCGGTTTAGGTTGTTGTACTTTGGGTGTAGCTGTAGTTGGTTTGTTGGGCGTGTCAACGTCCATCTTGGACGAATCTGCCATTTTGAATAAAAAAGTGCAAACCTTCAAGTTTGTAGAACAATGGAGGATGGTTATCACCAGTCGCGCGGTATAGCTAGTAGCTCCTCACCGCCTTGCGCCTTCCTTAGCGTCTCGTCTTATCAGAAAAAATAATCAATTTTCTGCCGCTAATTATTTTTTCTTCTCTCAATACAACCACCAAAATTATAATCAACATGGCCGACGATAGCAACAAGAGACGCCGTCTATCAGAGGACGGCAGCTTCGAGGCCAAAATAGTCGAAGAGGTCTTAAAAGAGAACAATGAGACGAACGGCGAATCTACCGAAACACCTGCAAAGCCGCAGATGAGAAGAGAACTTTTCGTACGATCTCTCCCAGCGTCAGCGACAACCGAGAAGTTGACGGAATTCTTCTCTCAATCCTACGTCCTTAAACATGCAACTGTCGTTATTGATCCGGAAACCAAGCAATCGAAAGGCTATGGATTCGTGACCTTTGCAGATATTGAAGATGCTCAACGTGCATTGGAGGAGTTCAATGGCGCCGATTTCGAAGGTCGAAAAATCAGAGTCGAAGTCGCGCAACCCCGTAAGCGTGAAATTGATGAAAATGGGGGCAGAAGTGTACCTACTGCAGAATCTGCAAGACTCAAAGCGGAACGCACCAAGCAAAGAGAACAGACGGCACCACCTAGACTGATTGTACGGAATTTGCCTTGGACAATTAAGGACTCCGACCAACTTGCTGCGCTGTTTCGCAGCTTCGGTAAAGTCAAGCATGCTGTTGTGCCGAAGAAAGGCAACGTGCAGGCAGGTTTTGGATTCGTTGTGTTGCGTGGTCGGAAGAACGCCGAGAAAGCGCTGGAAGCCGTGAATGGAAAGGAGGTTGATGGAAGAACTCTAGCGGTCGATTGGGCGGTGGAGAAGAGTGTTTGGGAAGAGGCACAAAATGCGGAAAAGAAGGATGTGGAAGATGCAATGGATGTTGATGCTGAGAAGGACAAGGAGGCTGACGCTGAAAATGATGAAGACGAATCTGTTGAAGTTCGCTCCGAAGACGGGGATGAGGAGGAAGATGAGGAAGGAGATTTTGATGACGAAGATGACGACGAGGACGAGGAAGACGAAGACGAAGAAGATGATCGCAATGCTTGTACGATTTTCATTCGTAACCTTCCTTTCACCAGTACGGACGAGACATTATATGAACATTTCAAGCAGTTCGGCCCGCTGCGCTACGCACGTATCGTTGTGGACCACGAGACAGAACGCCCGAGAGGAACAGGTTTCGTCTGTTTCTGGAAGGCCGAAGACGCAATTGAATGCCTCCGGAGCGCACCACGACAAGTTGACGCAGGCAAGGAAGATGCTAACTCCAAGAAAAACTCTACAAGTTTCAAACAATCTGTGCTACAAAATGATATGCTTGACCCTAGTGGGAAATACACCATGGAAGACCGTGTTCTCAACGTTACTCTTGCTGTCTCAAAAACCGAAGCCGATAAACTGACGGAGGAAGGCGTTTCGCGCCGATCAGAGAGAGACAAGGATAGGCGCCGACTCTATCTTTTGAATGAAGGAACTATCAATACCGCCTCTTCACTTTATAAGAAATTGGCACCCTCGGAAATCAAAATGAGAGAAGACAGTCTCAAGCAACGTCAAAACTTGATCAAGAATAACCCTACGCTACACTTGAGTTTGACCCGATTGTCCATCCGAAACATCCCCCGATCAGTGACTTCCAAAGACCTCAAAGCTCTTGCTCGTGAAGCCATCGTCGGCTTCGCCAAAGACGCAAAGGAAGGTCGTCGCCAACCGATATCAGCAGAGGAATTAGCTCGTGAGTCTGAAGAAACAAAGGGTGATGACAAACGTCGTCGTGAAAAGGGCAAGGGTCTTGTAAAACAAGCTAAGATTGTCTTTGAAGGACGCGATGGCAGCAAAATCGAGGAGAAGACTGGCGGAGGACGTAGTCGTGGTTATGGATTCGTTGAGTACTTTAACCATCGACATGCATTGATGGGATTGCGCTGGCTGAATGGACATGTTGTGCAAGCCAAGTCCAACGATGGAGAGACGGAGAAGAAGAAGAGACTGATCGTTGAGTTTGCGATTGAGAATGCTCAAGTTGTCAAGAGACGGAAAGAGTTTGAAGAGAGGGCACGCACCAAGAAGGAGGATGGACCAGAGAAAGCAAGTGACAATGACAAGAGGGGAATGAAGAGGAAGAGACCAGAGGGTCGTGGGAATAACAAGGGAGACAAGAGAGGCAAGACTAAAGATAAAAAAGCAGATGCTGGCGAAGACGAAGACGATGATGAAAAAAACAGGATTGCCAAGAGAAATCGCATCATTGCCCGCAAACGTCAGCAACGAAGATCAAGGAAGGGCAAAGCTTGATTATGTATATAGATTCTGCTATGATTAACAAAAGCATTATGGGTATTGAATTGGCGTCCTGGACTTTTTGCATCTATCCATTGATATTTACAATCTTAACCGTTTGGACCGTGTAGCTTAATACTCGAAAATCAGGGACGCGACGTTTTCGGCCAGCCCTCAGCAGTAACGTGATAAATTGCAAGTTCCAGACTATCTACGACACAACCTTTCCAACAATATTATACCTCTTACTGAAAAAAGTAAACCATTCATCCAAAACCTTCTTCTCCTTGTCATCCAAATCCTCCCAGTCCGGACGGCAATCCTCGACTTTCAATGATGACGAAGCCAATGCGCGAGAGGGGTCTTTGCCGGCGAAGACTGTACATCGATATATCAGCACCATATCTGAATAGAGGACATAGGGGGAGGGAAGGGGGGATGCGTTTACCGTGGTATTGTCCTCCAGGCGCATATGCGGCGTTTTTGCTCACGTCGAAAATGGTTCCTTTGATGGCGACGTATGTGGGACGGCTTGGGTCAGTTCCTGGATTTAGACGAATCATATAATTAGCAATTAGCTTCTGGAGATATGAAGCTGCTCGGGTATATATATAGGTCTGAGCATACCGTCGCATTTCGACAACTCCTCAACTGTGATCGGGTCGTCTTTGGGAGGATCGAGCTGAACCGGGTTTTTGGGCTCGAAGCGCTTGGGCTCTGGTTCGTGGTCGGGCATTGTGTATGATAGCTTTCGATAGCTTGTTGAATATGGGTTTGTGAGGAGAGGCTGTTGTTTGGAGAAAGGAATTGGATATGAGAAAGGAAGCGGGGTTTGATTTGTGTACTGTTTGTATAATGTATGTCGTCATGTTACCGATCCCGCGGGCCGATTTGTATGACGATTACGTGTATTTCTGACATATTTCCGAGGGTAACTGGTATTATTACGGAACATTACGCATGTATCATAATCTCCCCGCTTCCGGGGTAAATTTCATGTGACATTTCCCATTTCTTCTGGAGGTGGCCAATGGAGCCGACTCTATATCAAATACAATGTCATACCTCAAGAAACATCTCTTCAATATAATATTCGAAATCGAGAAAGCTATATTTTGAATCTCTACAAAATGACTAGCAAAAACACTTACAACGATCACCCAGCTACAACTTCGGAACAAGGTAATGCATCCATTTCTCAGCGCTGTTGTCTCTGACCCAAGCGGTCCTACATATCCATTTAACCACTTGAATAAGTAGATGAACCGTCACAAATCAATGAAACCGTGATTGATGATGACGAGACCCATGAGCCAGCCGAGGATTTGAAGCCAGCGCCTAATGCCGATAATGCAGAGGAGCCACATCATGTATCCTCGGAGATGTATCATCATCTCTACTTCGAAGATAATGACTGTTTCTTTGCGGTGAGAAACAACGGTCTATGAGCGGAAAGCGGAAGGCTAAGGGTGCTAGCAGACACACTTCTCTTGAACGTGCCAAACCGTTTATCGTGATTCGTCGTTTTGGTTCAGATTGTCACCAACTTTGTAATGAAAAGTTATCGAGATTGGAAATTGTATTCCAACAATTCATATACTTCACAATTCCATAATGCCTGAAATATTCCACGTAAACCTCAAATGCTGATATAAATAACAAGAGGGACGTAAAAAGATCAAGACTCCCCAGGCTCCACACCAGCAGCCTTCAGCGCCTCCAACCGCTGCTTATTCCTCTTTCCAATAATGCGCATTGTATTCTTCTGCTCAATCTCCGTCATCTTGTCCCAATTCGATATCCGACTCATTGTGCCGTCTTGATTCACCACGATGGGGCCCAGGTGGTCTAGCGATACGGTTGTGCCTTGTCCATTGACGTCTAGGTTTTGGTCTGTAGAGTCGGGTATAGGCGGAAGTGCGAGTGGAGGCGATTTGCTTTCGTTGCTTTCATTGTTTTGTTCTTGTGGTTCAGTGGACGGGTCTGTAGTTGCGGAGGAGGCCATGTTGGGAGCGGACGGTGACGATGAGGTCGACGAGAGAGATCGAAGTGTGGAGGATGGGCGCAACGACTTGGTCGTTTGACGGAGGTAGTTGGCGAACATATAAGGGTCTTCGTAATCTTCAATTGGACACGTTACGTCAAGAGTGTTGAGGACAGTGCAGCTTGTAGCTGTAAGAGGAAGCAGTAAAGTTGCAAGGATTGCGAGAAAAGGGGCGAGTGCTAGACGCATAGAAATTATTGCTTTCAGTAAGTGAGAGTAGCTTTGTACAGTCGAGCAAATTGAGGAGCAAATAGTTATAGTTGTCAAGTTGAGGTTGATTTAACGGACGATATCACATGCCAAGACATGCATGGCGTGAAAGTTCTAGAAAGAGCTTAAAGCTTAAAGCTATCTCCTGGTTTGGGGGCTTGTGTTTTTAGCTATGCCTTTTTGGGATATTAGTACAGTTTTCATAGAGATATAATCTCTGATTGGCCGGCCCAGACCGCAGC
>LHCL01000051.1:0-227485 GCA_001305275.1 Talaromyces verruculosus | reverse complement strand
TCGAATATATGTGCTTATAAGCAGGCTCACCACGTAGGGCAGTTGGACCGCCCTTGCTCCCTAATCTATGCTTCGTGATACGGATTATAGCTAAACCAACACTACCCATATCTCATCGATATCGCCGCTACCATCAATGCCATCGCTCCCATCGCAAGCATCAGGTCTAAGCCCACAACGACTCCAGCAATTAGTACAACAAGCAATACAGCTGCAATACACACAGCAACAACTGTATTCACCGCAGAATCCCTCTCAACAACAGCAAAGATACCTCCCACAGCAACCTGATCATCATCATCAACAACAACAACTGAATTGGTGGCAGGACCGTGGCCGAACAAGAGACCGGGATCAACTACGCTATCATCCCTGGGACTACAAGTCGCCACCAGGACAATCACGCCGTCGTCTCTTGCCATCGGCACCACCTCGACGAAGCAGAAGTCCAGTTGTGAATGTGAATGTGAATGTGAGACAGGGCGAGGAGACGCGTGGACTGAATGCTACCGCGCCTGCATTTGTGCCTTCGGCTGCAGGATCAGGGGATGGATCGGCGGCACTTATCAATCTATGATATTCTTATATTGTTTGGGAAAGCAAATCGTCTACTTCTCAGGAACAGTTTGTTTGAAATTTTGGGGGTTGGATCATTCGTTTTTGAGTTCTGGTCTTATATCGATTATGAAGTAGGGCTAGTTTTATGTATTATGACAAAGTATGCTACTAGACATGATTAGAAGACATGTCAGGTCCAACAATTCCCATAGACAATACAAACGCCAGGGGTGTCTTTTTCTATCTCTAATATACAATAACACCGATCCATGCATCTCTATACCAACAGAAAATCAAAACGCCCGGAATTAATAAACATAGTATACAAGAAAGTAATAGCTCAAGCCTCAAAAACCCAGGAGCGGAGCGCAAACAACGTGGCAGACCCACCGAGACTGCGATTGACCTGCAAGAATGACCTCGCATTCGGCGTGTTCAGGTATGCCTTTAATAAGCTCAAAAGTGCGCTTACGGGGAGACATTGGAGGGTGATTTGGTCGGGCATGTATTCGAATTCGTCGTAGAATGAGGGGGGTGTTGTGGCTGGAGAAGTGGCCGTTGAGTCTGAGGTGGCTTTAGTGATAGGGAGACGAAGTTGTTTGGGTATGTAATCGAACAATTCAGGGACAAGCTTGACGATCTCTGCGGGTGATTGGCCTGGGAATAGCTTGTCCAGCATATCGGCGACAGTCTCTCTGGCTCGAATACCAAATGTGCCCACGACTGAGAGGGCCATTTCGACGGCTTCGTCGTGTCGATCATGAGTATTGTCAATGGCAAACTTTTCAAATAATCTTTCCTTCGGTTCCGGTTCACTATACACAATGGTACAGCCACTTCCCTTTGGCATTACCTCCTTAGGGTGTATATACAGCGGTTCAAATGGGCGATGGTCCCAGAGCAGTCTAGAGTCTTTCATATCTCCCGACGCTCCAAGCGCAACACGATAGTCGTTTACCAGATTTGGTAGCTTTCTGCTGGCGTGAATTAGAGCTTCGGAGCTTTGCTCGGTAAACTCCTTTCTCAAATTGACCAAAATCGAATTCTGTCGTTCAATATCCACTAATTCAGTTGTTGGATCCAGCTTTGCTTTTGCGAGTTTCTCTTCGAGAGAGGCGATTTCAATTTGCTGCTTGGCCAAATCCACTGCAGCATCGGCTGCTTTGGCTAGATGCACAACTGAAGCACGCGCCCTTGAATAATCCCGGCTGATTTTCGACGCTTGCTTATCCGTGGAATACTGCTTGAGAGCTTCCCGGTATAGTCGCTCTTCTGAGACTTTCAGGGAATGGACCTTCGATTTGAGGAATTTTTCTTCATAGGAGTAGACCTGCAGCTCGAGCTTGGCCAAATCTCCTGCAAGATGCAAAACCTGAGCGCGCAACTTGAAGAAATTCCGCCTGCGATCCACAAGTTTTTTCATTTTTGGATTTCTCTTTACAATTTCCTTGTATAGCTTTGCTTCTTCAAAATCTGCAGCGTTCAATTTCGCTTGCACGATAGTGTTAGTTAGCGTGAGTTCAATTTGTTGTTTGGCCAATTCTTTCGCAATATGCGCGACCCGAGCACGTGCCCTTGCATCTGCCAATTCAGCTTCAATCGTTCCTCCATGTTTCTTGTAGTACCTATTTATGATGCCTTCGTACAGATCTTTTTTCTCTAAGAACTCTTTGAACGGCTCTCCCACAAAGAGCGGATACTTTGCAGCATACGGTTCCGTCCTCGGGCCTGCAGGGACTTCAGCATATGACTCTGGGGCATTTCGTACCCGAAGCTGAGGTAGAACGACCTGATTTTCAGCCATCCGCTGAGCGACCAAAGCGGCACTTTTCTCCACGAGCTCATATCCTCGCGGTATGACATTTTCGGTATTATCGGTCTCGGCGACGATAAATGATTGCCGAGAATATGCCTCGTTCAGTATTGCCACCTTTCTCCTATTGCGAATTGAACGTGGGATGATGGACTCAGCCTCCTCTGGAGGAAGAATCATGAGAGTTCGGACGTTCCAGTCACTGAAACGGCCTCGATTTAGAAGAGAATGTCCGACAAGGGCTGCCCATATCCGTGACGCATTCTTGAACGCCCTATCAGTCAAGTTGGCGATGACGAGTAGGTCTTTTGGCATGCCCAAAGGCACCTCTGCAGGAACGTAGGTAGCCAGTAGCTCCAACCAACCGATTCCATGTAATGAGCCATAATGTACTTTCTCCTTGTGTACTTGAATTTTTTCCTTGTCCTTCTGACTGAATTCATTGAGATGTTTGTGATACATTCGGGATACGCGAGGTTCGACGAGGATGTGCCGATAAGGCCGTACAAGATCGTTAATCTTCGAGGATAAAACTGGGCGGCCGGGGTATAGATCGAGAATCACGGATGGTTTGTTGACAGTTAGTACATTCGATAGCTGTCGAGTGATATCATCTAAGCCGACTTGTCAATAACTTCTTTGATCGCAAGCCAGTCATTTGATCTTACCACAAAGCTTGTCGCTGACTATGTTGACCTTGTTAACAGTTCCTGTCCCTTTTTTCTTCTCGGTCTTTGGAATCGCTTTTGCTGATGCCCTCGGCCTTCCTCGTCGTTCCTGAGATGTAGAAAATAGTTGACAACAGAGAGTGTTCACGAAAAGTGTATTGGCCCTACTGCGCGCCTCCGTCTGAGGGCGTAGGAGGAATCCATTGCGACAACAACGATTCATCGATTGGGATCAAGGAAGCTGGAGAAACATGACATTTGGTATATAATTCAAGGCTGCTTCCAAGTTATCTCTCAAGGTTAAGCTCCACGAGTTGTGTCATGACAAAAACGAAGCTACGTATTGTCGTCGATGAAGTCAGCTTGGAATTTCATCTGCACCGGAAAAAAGGCAGCAGGGTGCGGTGACCAATGACCGCTTCGGATCTAATCTGATCATCTTGAAGTGCCATGATGGTCTATAAACGAATATAAGAACAACACAGATATTTCGATAATCCTGAGCGTAAAGTTGATGGATTGTAGATTGCGAGTAACTGATTGTAGTAGGCAGCAGATTATTTTCACCTGGTGAGGATGGAATTAAGGAAGGAGCGATGAGCAGCCAACCCTGGAGACGCCGCCGCACCCCACCTGACATTTATGCTGCCTGCCCGAAACGCGCCGCCTCCAACTCCGCAAACATCTGACCATGAACTCATTTCCCCCCTGAGACTGTTCTAGCAGCCCAAATGTCTCGATATTGTCGAATGTTTTACAGATAAGACAAAGAGTTACCCGAAATCTCCCACCCCGATGCAGTGGCCATTGAGTTGACGACATGGCTTCCAACCGGGTCTCTTCAGCGCCGCATAACGTCGAACAAATCACCCGACTTGCCCAGGACTACGAGTACAATCCTAACATACGGCTCAAATACTGGCTGAGGACAGCAAATTCTTTAGTCAAGGAGGTTCGTCGTTCATTCAGCCAGATGCTATTATGCTAGGTGCTGACGACAAGTTTCTATCAGGCCGAAATATACGAACGCGAGGGTCACGATGAACAAGCTTATTTACTACTCTTCCGACATGCGCAATTAGTCCTGGTAAACCTAGTCAACCATCCCGATACAAAGGACCCGAGTAATCGTCAAGGGCTTATCGCCGCAGAAAATCAGGTCAGGGTCAACATCAAGAAGCTCGAAGGATTGAAACCTGTCATAAACAAACGCTACGAACGGTATCAGCAATTACTACAAGATCGAGAGGCACGAAAAACTCAGGCTTCGCAATTACGGCATGACCCTCTGACCTCTCGTTACCCACCCATTTCCGACCCGGCGCTGTCCGGCACAGCGCAACCGTTGGAGGCAGCGGAGAACAGAGAGCTTGCAGTGCAGATTGCTCATCGGGAGATAAATCGTCGAGAAACCGTCAAGCGAGCCAGAGCGACGGGGATAAGTCAGGATGAAGAACGCACGCGCAGGACAGGGGGCATGTGGGGAGACTGGGAGCAAGCTCTAGGTGAACAGACTAGCACCGCGGACGATTTGAGCCGGCGCATTCAAGAGGTTCGATTGCGTATAGAAGAGCCACATCATAGGCAGGACCAGTCTCGGCAACCCGAACGGGTGGAAACGTCTTCGGCCTACAAATATCCCACTGTCCCTAAACAAAAACAGTACGATGCATACCCGCAGAGTGTGCCAAAACCGGCGTACAATCAGGTAGAGCCAGTGAGAGCCCCGGCACCGCCTCCGAAGGAATACGGAGAGAATCAATATCCTATCGAAGAGCCACCTCCGCGTCCGAGCAAGTTATCGTCTGGTCCGCCATTGCCATTGAAAGAAACGGCCGTCACCCCGAAGCCAGATCCTTCGGACCTCAACCCATCGACATTTACCTTCAAACCGTCCGCATATCTTGAAAACGGAACTCCTCTACGGACATTGTTTCTACCTCCTAATCTTCGCCACGAATTTTTAAGATTGGCTGATTCTAATACTCGGCGCAACCTCGAGACATGCGGTATCCTATGCGGCACACTGATCTCTAACGCCTTATTCGTATCAAAACTGCTCATACCCGAGCAAGAATCAACATCCGACACTTGCGAGACGGTTAATGAATCGGCCATCTTTGACTTTTGCGATTCGGAAGATCTAATGGTGCTCGGCTGGATACACACACATCCGACTCAGACATGCTTTATGAGCTCTCGGGATCTTCACACGCATTGCGGTTACCAAGCCATGTTACCGGAGAGCATTGCGATAGTTTGCGCTCCGTCAAAAGATCCCGACTGGGGAGTTTTCCGTCTTACTGATCCTCCTGGCTTGAAGTCTGTGCTTGGCTGCACCCAGCAGGGACTCTTCCATCCCCACGCCGAGACGAATCTTTACACGGATGCGCTTCGACCGGGCCATGTCTTTGAAGCCAAGGGTTTAGAGTTTGAGACCGTTGATCTTCGACCGGGGATATAGCGAGTATATACATGTAGATCACGAAGTAATGTTAATATACCCATTCACACATATTCATAATGTTTGTTTAATTCCGAGAGTACTCTCAAAATAAGCAGTGGACTGATTGTGGGGTAACCTTTAAATAGTGGAGCTTATCTCAGCCAACTTCAACAGCTCAATCTTACAACATACAAACATCTCTCAACCTCACCTTGTCAACATCATCACAAGCTCATTGACATCCGGAATATCACAAAACAAATCGCACATGTCCACTACCAGCTCGAGATCAGTATCGCGGTCCGGCACTCCCCTCGGTACCAGGCCACCTTCAACAAACACCACCACAACAGCAGCCACATCATCATCCTCGCTCTCAGATCCAACCTCAAACAACACCAACAACCACAACAGCAATTACTTTTCATATCCCGTCAGCCGGGTCGTATCCGGTCTCTACCGTCGCCTTACTGACCCACCCCAAAAACCCAACACCAACAACCGCAATGCGAGCAATGCGAACATGAACAGCACAAACTCCTCCTCCACATCCCTCTACACCCCCAAACGAACCGCCTCACCCTTCCAACCCCCTCCTCTCACTCCTCTAACCCTCAAATCCCCATCATCCACCACCCCAATCCTCTCCCGCGCCCTCGCCGAAGAAATCCGCCTGCTCGTCCCTCCTCGTTTGCAGTTAGTCGACACATGGCGCCTAGCTTATAGCCTCGAACGCGACGGCTCCTCTCTGAGCACGTTATACGATCACTGCCGCAAAATCAACGAACGTAACCCGCGCGCTGGGTATGTGCTCGTGGTACGCGATACGTCCTCGGATGATAATGTTGGCGGTGGTGGTGGAGGAGGAGCGGTCTTTGGTGCGTATTTGACTGATGCGCCGCATCCGGCGTCGCATTTTTATGGGACGGGGGAATGCTTTTTGTGGAGGGCTAGTGTGTTGGGTGTCGGGTCACAGCAAGGGATTTGGAATAATCACAACAACCATAATCATAATGTGCATAATGATAATCACGACGAAGGAGGCGGAGATAGGAATGGGAGTGGTGGATTTCATACAATGACAGACGAAGAACTCCAGCGTGCCGGCTTCCCTCCTCCGCCGAGCGCGGATACGACACATGCAGTGCGAAGCACGACGTTGAGAGCGAGTACACCAACTCTACGATCCGAGAAAAAGAGCAACAATAATCTCCTCTCCCTACCAACCCAACAATCCAGTAGTACAACAAACAGCGGCACAAGTACCCCCGAACGCATACGATTCAAAGCCTTCCCTTATAGCGGTATGAATGATTACATGATATTCTGCGAAACGGGGTTTTTGAGTGTCGGTGGAGGGTACGCCCCCTTTCCCATCTCCTTCTAAAAGAAGAAAGAATACACATGCTAACTTTGCTTACTTGGTAGAGACGGCCACTACGGCCTCTGGATCGACGACTCAGTCGAAAAGGGTGTCAGTGATTCGTGTCCCACGTTTGGGAATGAGCCTCTTTCAGATGAAGGGTCGAAATTTGATATTTTGGGGGTGGAGATTTGGTATATTAGTACATAATAATCTTCTCTACTTGTATGTTTTCTGGTTGATTAGATACCTATATAAGTTTTTACGCACTTTATGCCTCTATTTCTTGGTGGAAGATAAAAGATTGTATGCGTGTATTGTATTCATTCATTATTGCTACCTACTACGGAGTGTAAGAGGCATGTAGGAAAAGAAACTAGTCATACAAGTGCATAAAGGTAAGAAAAGTTAAGGATATCAATAGGAGTTGCAGTTAGGTCGACCTGTGTAAACCAAAAAGAAAAATGATATCAGGGGTATGGGCATAAACATGAGTGATACCTGAAAGACATAAAATCAAGGGGAAACGCCGAGTGAAAAGAAGAAAAACCGTCAATCATGCGAATCGATAACTAGTAAGGAGAGTTGACAATATCATTCCGACCCAATCGGTGAGCCGCACTCCTACGCACTGGAGTCATAGGACCTGCAATGCTCTCACGGGTCGGCTTCTTAAAGCTCTTCTTTTGAACCATGTTGACCTCATTTGGAAGAGCAACGATGACATTCTTGTCGGAGCCGAAACGGAAGTTGTCGGCCATGACGTTCTCGCCGTAGCGCTTGATGGTGTATGGGTCCTTTCTTCCGGCAAGAACCTTTTTCAAGTTCCAGGTGATGATGAATGGACCTGTTGCAGTGATGATCGAAGTCTCTTCGCTGTCGACACCGGTGTTGAAACGAGCAGGAGTAAATGCCAAAGGTTGCTTGGTCTCATGCTGGAATTGAGCAACATGAGCTGGCTGCAGACCGAGACGACGAGGCTGAGGCTTAGAGTCCTTGGCAAAGGACTTTTCGAAACCGAGCTTGCCCTCGTTCTTGCCATCCTTTTGCATCGCGTCAATCAAGAGCAAGTATGTACGGCAAGTGGCCAGGACCCATCGACCATCAGCGGAAACATCGAGACCAATAATCGGCTCACCCAAAGCTGGAATATGAGTCTTGGCGTTGATTCCAAGACGGTCAAACAAACGAACATCGCCCTTGTTGGAGGCGACAGCGATGTATCCCTTCTCTGTTGTTGCGGCAGCTGAAAAGTCGTTCTTGCTGGCATATTGCTTCAAGTTAGCGTCAACCAGCTTGTTGCCAGATTGACGTGGGTCAACTCGGAAGAGAGCGTTGTTCGAGACACCCAAAAATGGTTGCGCTGCAGTCATTTGAGAGAACTTTTGTTCCGGAGCAAATGTAGTGACGCCAATGTCATCGTGAACCTTCCACTCATCAACAACCTTGCCGTATTCGAGATCCATACGATACAGAGCATTAGGATTTGATCCATCCTGCAAAATCATATTCGAATCTTCGGCATGAAGCATGACTTTCTTAGGGCTAAACAGCTTGCCGCCAGGTGTCTCTACTTTGGAGATGTTTGTAGAGAATTCAAGGTTGTTGTTAGGGGTGTGCTTGAATACACCAATCTTGGAGCCTCGAACAACAAAGGACCGGTCGTGCTTGTAACCAACAGCAAGTTGAGAGTTGACATTTTCATCTCGGAGTCCGGTGAGGACATCATCCTCTTCCTCATCGGTGTCATAGTGCTCACTTCGTTGGCCCTCGTCTTCTTCTTCTTCCTCCTCTTCTTCCTCCTCCGCTTCCTCTTCCTTCTCAGGTTCTTGGTCCTCCATGGTGAGATCCTGGAAGGCATCGAGAACGTAGTCGCGTTCATCTTCCTTTTGCTTCTCCCATTTGATTTCATTCAACTGCTCCCACAGTGCCTGCATGAGACCTTCCTGAAACCTCTCCTCCGTTGGCTGATCCTTGAATCGCAGGAGCCAGGAGTATGCCGACCCATCGTCTGCGTAATGGTTGAAGATGAATGAAAGATACTCGAAATTGAACACGGGATTGATGTCGCCAACGACAGACTGGCCAAGCCACTCTTTCTCAGTGCCGGTAATTTGGAGCCAATACTGCCAGTTACCAATCTCAGAAACTGTCGCAATGACATCGCTGTCCTGCAAAATAAAAGTACCAGAAGCAAAATCGAACATATGCAGCTCTGCACGTTCTTTGGCAAGGATTTCCCTAGCTTCAGGCACGTTACCTGCCGCTGGTGCCGCGGTAGTCGCCTCGATAGGCTTGATTATACCTTTCTTCGTCGCGTATTCCACGTCCTTCGCCATAGCTGCTATGGATTCGGCTGCGCTTGGACCCCGCGGTGAATCAATCGGACTAGCCGATGGAATAGGACTGTCTTCTTCGAACGAGAATTCTTGTAGCTCCTCCTCGGTCGCTCGCTGGAAGCTTCTTCGGTATTTCCTCTCGTACTGGCACTGTACGGCAGCAGATTCAAAAGTCGCGACTTTGTCGGGCGAAACTGACGAATCGCAGACGAATTCGTAAAGGTCACCGGGATCACCACTCAAATCTCTCCAGGCGAGGACCTTTTCACCACCGTCGCGTACAACCGACCGAAAGTGAAGAGCTTGGTCCAGCAAGAACACTCGTTCGTCCTTATCTAACGCGTCGGCGGCTCCTTCTTCGTCTTCCTCTTCAGCAAGCTCTTCTTCTCCTTCCTCGTATGCCCGTTGAACGACAAGCTGGTATTGGAACTCTTGTCCTGTCCGACGAATGGTGGCGACCGCGTCTTTGAAGATCAACTCGGAGTATCCCTTTGGCGACAGGGGACGAACAAGGTACAGCTGGCCTTGGGGAATGTCGATGATGGCCTCTTTCGAAGCGTCTCCAAAGAGATATTTGCTCACTGTGATGATTAAATGTCTGTTAGTTTATCTTGCTGGCTGACTGATGTTGTATAGAGTGAGGTTAAGGTTGGCGGGGCGTTGACAGGAAGTTGACAAGGGTTCAGACATACCGTTTCGGAGCATAAACATGTTGCTGGTGGCGACTTCCCTGCGTGTCTGCCTTAGCCAACGTCAGGACTGAGCCCTGTCTCTGCAATGAAGACAAAATATGTGAAGTCTTTGCGAGTGAAAGAAAGCAATCTCCAGAAAATATCTAGAGTCACCTGAAGGATAAGTGGAGAGAATATAAAGCAAAGACAAAAATTAATGTTTGGCTGTTGTCCGGCAACCGCAAGAAGAACCCCCGCTTCGCCAGTGACGCAAAGACGCCACCCACTGTGGCCGTGCACACAAACATGTGGCTGGTGCTCTCGGTCCGTGCACATTAGGGTTGATTAGGTAATTACCAGAGCTATAATCTGGCCAATAAGCACCCTGTCGGCCTTGTAGCCTACATAGTACAACAGTACAACTGTTTTATCTCAACACATCCCCCAACTGACAAAGGTCGACTGTCCTACTCCATAACAGGAAAGATTAGTGTAATTGGTTCCCACCGCCCAGCCCAATTCCGAGTCAGCCCGAGGTCGGTCGGCTGACGCCGAATTGATTTGGAAATGATCATGAGCCATAGTTGGCGGAAATACCCAGAAATCACCTTTATGACTGCCTCGGGACTAGCCGTTGAGCATCGGTCTTACATATATCGCCTATGTATTTGGATATTTGGAACCAGGGATGATCAATTGATGTAGATGAGGGTATATACACGAGCACTGTATTGAACTTACCAACACGATGATGACAGCAACACTGCTCCCTAACGAGGAGCCCTACCGGCTTCTCGAGGAGTCGCCGTTGGTTCACCCCGACGAGTTACGCACCGCTTTTGCGCTGGCCATGTCGCATATGTACAAGAATGAAGTGCCTTTATATGGCGATCTAGTGCGCATTGTACAGTCTGGAAATCACAAAGTTATTACAAATAGCACCCCCGACAGCCTTGATCGCCTCACGCTCGAGCGTCACGGTGCGATTCGCCTGGGCAAACCGGAAGAGCTGCACACAGTGCGCCGCATCTTCGCTCTACTGGGCATGCATGCAGTGGGCTACTACGATCTCTCGGTGGCCGGTCTGCCCATGCATGCAACTTGCTTCCGTCCCATCGACACGGCGTCACTGGCCGTCAACCCGTTTCGCGTCTTCACCACCCTGTTGAGGCCAGAGTTGATCCGCTCCCCGGCAGCTCATGATCTAGCCCTACAGCTCCTCGCGCGCCGGAACATCTTCAGCCAAGAGCTTCTGCGTATTCTGGACGTCGCAAATGCACAAGCTGGACGGTTCCGTGTCCACCAGGCTGAGATCTTCATCCGTGAAGCCTTGCGTACCTTTAGCTGGGCCCCTGTGGCCGTGGCCACTCAGACCGAGTACCAGTTGCTGCGTGCTGAGCATCCCATTCTAGCGGATATTGCCAGCTTTCGCACTGCTCACATCAACCACCTTACGCCACGCACACTGGACATTGACGCGGCCCAGGCCGCCATGGCGGCGGAGGGTATGCCTGTGAAAGATCGAATCGAGGGTCCGCCCAAACGGAAATGGCCTATTCTGTTGCGGCAGACTAGTTTTCTCGCCTTGGAAGAGAAGATTCAGTTCAAAGTTAGAGATAGCGACAGCGATAGTGATGAGGCAGAGGATACACACAACGCCGGGCTGGTGGATGGCTCTCACAAGGCTCGTTTCGGCGAGATTGAGGAACGCGGTGCTGCAGTTACTCCAGCAGGTCGGGCCCTATATGACCAGCTACTGGAGAGAAGCATGCATACAGCGGGAGACCAGAAAGAAGCTGTTGAAAAGGCTCTCGCCTCGACGTTCCGAGCATACCCCGATACATGGGAGGAGCTCCGCAAACAAGAGCTTGTGTACGTCAAATACAGCTTTACCGGGAAGCTGCCTTCGTCGAGCAAATACGACGTTGTGAACCCGTCTATCGTCGAGAGCCTGATTGAGGATGGAGTTCTCGAAACCTCCCCAATCACTTACGAGGACTTTCTCCCGTTTTCGGCTGCGGGTATCTTTCAATCCAACTTGAACCAGAAACCCAATTCACTTCAAATAAGAGATGAGTTAAAACAACAGGCTGACGTGGAGGGCTTCGAGCATGCTCTGGGGTGTCCTGTTATCGATCCAGATGTGCTGTATGCTCGAGCGCAGAAGCAGATTTTGGAATCAAGTTTGTTGAAACTGAAATCTCTCTTATTACTAAATAATGGACATTAGGAACAATGAAATTATGCCAATATACCAGCATTTTATGATTCAATGGATGCTTCACAGCCCAATATCCAGAGAACATAGTCCAGATAGGAGGACGGGTTCCCCGAAAGCTCAACTGGCATAACCCTAAGCTAGCCATAGGTTACGAGAACATCTTTCATAGTTTGTATGGCCTGACTCTTTCGTCTTGCAAATATTATACGGGTCTTTTGCATGGCCGAATGATATATCTTTTATCTCTTTGGGCGCAGATTGCAGTCTTTTCTGAGGCGTAGCAGGAAGTTGGGTCGCACTCGCTGCCTACACAATATCTGAATCATCCAAGATACACACTATAAACTACATAATATTCCTCTCAACCATAGGCCCCGTCCGCTGACTATCCAAATCCCTCCACTGCACCGGCCGTCTCCTAACCACGCCCGAATAAAACCAGCTCGCCATCGTATAAACATCATAAACCGGCAAATTCACAGCGTTTTGCACCGACTGCCCAAACGGCGGCATCTGTGTGCACTCGAGCACAATTGCGCCGATGTCAGGGTGTTCCGCGACAAGGTTCTTGGCTGCATCGATCATTTCGATCTCGATGGCATCGAAGCTGTAGGGGCATTGCATGCGGACTAGTCGCTGTAGGTGGCCGCCGGCTGGAGCGCCGCTGATGTAGCAGCGAGCTGCGTTCTGTTCGGGGATTCCCAGACGCTCGAAGTGTAAGGGTCCTAGTTCGTCTGCGTTGTATGTGATAATTCCGATTTTTTGGTTTGGAGCAAGCCAGGCGAGGATGGATGGGATTTGAAGGAGAGATGAGGTTGCAACGGGGATAGGAAGTCTTGCAGCCAGTCTTTTTTTTATTGTTCTGTCAGCACTGTAACTCGTCTCACATCTCACCGATTAAATCACTTACAAGGGTTGGACCATAGCCAAAAACCCGCAACTGGTGATAATACCACAAGCGCCCCTATCAGCTAACCTCTGTCCCGCAGCCACAAAACTCTCGATAAATTCCTCATTATATTCATCCTTTGATACAAGTACGCCTTCCTTGGAGCCCTCGGCAAGCTCTCGAATAATGGGGAAATTCCATGTGAGTTCACTGAATGCATCGCCAGCAGGACGATAGAAGAAACATTCCACGGCAATGAAGCCGATGGGGGGGAGGCCGTCCCGATCTTCAGGTCTGTAGTTGGCCATTATTGCTTGTTCAATTCGTTAACTGTTTTTGCTCTCTGTTTAGTTGATTTCAGGTATGAAGTTGTTTTTGCATTTATACATTTTGGTATGATTTTACCTCGCTGTGAAGGCCGAAGGAAAGCTTATCAGTTCGGAAACCCCCGAGCTCTTGCGGTTGTTTCCCTCGCCGTTAAGATCAATATTATTGCTACGTGATAGCTTTCAACGTTTTTGAATTCTCCTGCTAGTAAATATTCAAAATCAGATCTGGAGTCGCCATCCGTCAAAGTCAACTGGTAACAATTGCAAAGTCACTATACCTAGGGACTATCGGATGACCAGACATCAATTGATATATAGCCCTAATCCAAGTGATTCAACAATACAAAATGTCCTGTAGATTACTTTGAGAGGAAAACAATAATTATTTCTAGCATCGTTCACGTACGTATATAACCAGTTCTCTGTATATAACAATATGCCCTAAAGGCAAGCCTATACATAGTAATAACTCGCTCATTAGGGCTCGCTTGAAATAGATACATCCAACATAACATTTGAAATCGTATATATCCGCACAAAACAAAGCCTACTGCTTCATAGGAACAGCGTCCGCTGACCGGGTCTCTTCGTTGTCGCTGTTCTGGCTTGATATAAGGTCAGTCTCGCCTCGCCCACATTGAAGGAAAAGATCGCCTACCCTGTCTCCACAGACTCGATCACTAACGCTTTGGGCCTCTTGTACTGATTCCACCAGGGACCCTCGAACAAAGCATCCAGCTTTTCCAGGTCCACGCCGGCAGTCTCAGGAACCACGAGGAAGGCGTAGATGAGGGCCAAGAAACACCAACCGGCAAAGAAGAGGAACGCACCCCAGTTATGGGTATTTGACAGAAGGGATGGGACGGCTTTGTTGACTCCAAAGAAGAATAGCCAATGGAAGGTTTGGGTTAGGGCGGCGCCGAAGGAACGGATTTGGTTTGGCCATAGTTCGGAGACGAACACGTAAGGCAGTACTAGGAGGCCTATTTTTGCAATTAATTCTACAATTTTCCGTGTGAAGAGATTAAACGCGAATGACTCACCCACAGCATAGCCAAAACCATGAATGAAGATGGCGGCAAGAGCAGCCTGTCCTGCAGCAGTAGGAACAGGCCCTGCTTGATGGTACTTGATAAAGACGCCAATGTAAATGTCCGACAACATCTGCACAGTAATACCAACGAAAAGACTGTTTCGACGACCAAGGGCGTCGACAAAGAAGAAACTGGCAATCAGAGTGTAAATGAACTTGACCACACCGTACATTCCAGAAATAAAGAGACTGTAGGAAGTACCGCCTTTGACACCCACCAAGTTCAATATAGGTACCAAGTACGACGTTATGCTATTGGCGCCGGATAGCTGAGCCAAGGCGTATGAAAGAAGGGCTTGTTGGGTGCGTCGGAGGTTCGCGGGGACCAGGAAGGTTTCTCGCAGGATGGCTCCAAGACCCCTGAGGGAATATGATGTGGCATTTCCGTAAGCGGCGCGCTCCTTGGAGAGGGACTGTTGGATGTCTTGCAACTCCGATTGCACACGAGGGTGATCCAGGGGCAGGCCACGGATCTTGATCAAAGCCGCGGTAGCTTCTTCGTCGCGGCCCTTTAGGAAGAGCCAACGCGGACTTTCACTAACAAAGAAACTGGCGAGGATTACAAAGGCCATGGCAATGGTCGGCACGAAGAATGGGACTTGCCACTGTAGCGAGCTGGCAGCCATGTTCACAAAACAGCCGTAGACAGTAAACGCGGCTAAGAAAAGGGACATCAAGAGAACAACGCTGAACCAGGTGGTGAGCAGACCTCGAATCTCAGCCGGAGCAATCTCCACGAGCGAGACAGGGCCGATGACAGTAAGGGGTCCAATGCCGAATCCAGCCACAATTCGGCCGGCGTACATGGTCTTGAGGTTTCCTTGAGAGCCGACGGCAATCATCTGGCCGATGATCCAGATAAAGGAGTACAGGCGAAAGGACCATAGACGGCCCACACGGTCGTTGATGAAGAACGAAAGGGCGGCTCCGACACCACATCCTATGTACACTAGGGAGACGAAATTGGAGACCTGGCTTGGGTTGGATGCGGAGGTTATTCCGAACTCTTTAGAGAAACCAGGCAGAGAGGGTATAGTGGAGCTTGAGCCTTGGTCCCAACCTGAGAAGCGGTTAGATGATTTTAGTCTTAAGCAGGATGCGAAATAACTTACACAGAGGGATTCCAGCAAGTGCATACAGTGCCGACGACGTCAAGAGCGTGCGATTAGCAATCAATGATCGTGGGGAGGTCTTGATGTTTTTGATGTACTTGGCGAGGGTTGAGTTTTTGAAAGCCATTTTGCTGGTATTCTCTCCGCTGCACGCAATCTTTCTTTTCCCCAGTCGCCAGGTGCTCAGTCCGATGGCGACAACAAGGGCGAGGATGCGAGTCCTTGATATCTCATGAGACTCCCTACATTGAATGGAGTGTTTATCTTAGGGTTTCTCCCGGCGGCGATAAGATGCATGTACTACTTATGAGTCAGGGAACTATCCGGGTCACAAGAGACTGATGGGACTCGGTAGAAGCCGAGGGTCCAAGCCGCGTCAGTTTTCTACATCTGATGATAGTTAGTTCTCATTTTAAGTACGTTCTATCACCTGGTTCAGAATCCAATGACGACGCTGTTCTTGATTTGATATGTTTCTACCATCTCTAGTAGTTTCAAAGCTGGAATCTCTGTCTTCGTTATCTCGGGAAAATCCGACCACCACCATCCTCTCCAGTTAGTCCAGATTGGATAGGAACGAATTAGTGAATGCTCTTCTCGCGGTGCATTGGAATAATAAAGCAAAATTCATGCTGAGAGCAATCCGCTGCCAGTCCGCTGTCCATATTTGAAGACCAACCACAATGACGGCCAGAAGTCCGACCAAAAAAGACCCAATTATCATCGTCGGTGCGGGAGCCTTTGGCCTCAGTACAGCTCTACACCTTGCCCGTCGCGGTTATACCAATGCGACTGTGTTCGATAAACAAGCGTACGACGAATCACTGTACTCATACTTCAATGGCTGTGATGCAGCGTCTGCAGATGTCAACAAGATCATCAGAGCAGGATATGGCAAGGATACGATCTATCAGGATATTACCCTCGAGGCCGTGGAAGGCTGGAATCAGTGGAATGCCGAGTTACAGAGCGGCCAGACACTGCCTCCTGGTATGACTACTTCGGATCGCGTCTGGGTCAACAATGGACATTTATCCATGACCGATGGTGCTGAGCTGCCTCCTTTCGAGCAAGCCAGTCTTGAGTCTATGCCCAAGAACACCCAGCTTGTCACCACAAATGTACAGGATCAAAAACTGGCAATGTCGCTCGGCCTCAATCTCGAGCCGTTCAAAAGACAAAACCCTAGTCGACCCAATGTAGCCCTCTTTGATCGCACGGGTGGCATGACATATGCCGACAAGGCCTGCCGTTTTACGCTGCACAAGGCTCGCACCTACGGTGCCAAATTCGTCCTCGACCCCGTAGCAGGTGAGCTCAAGGAGTTGCTACAAAACGACAAGGGCGACGTAATCGGCATCCGCACAGCAGACGGCAAAACGCACCACGCTTCTATAGTCATACTCGCATGCGGTGGCTGGACACCATCAATCTTACCAGCCCTAGACGGTCTGAATGAAGCCACAGCCGGCTCGGTGGCGCTATTAAATATCCCCAAGGACTCACCCCTCTACGACCGATTCGCTCCCAAAAACTTCCCCAGCTGGCAGCACAAGATGCGTGACGGCCATGCCGGTGGCCTCTACGGCTTTCCTCGCACAGACGACGGATGGCTCAAAATCGGCTACCGGGGTACCAAATACACAAATCCTCAGGTACAAAGTGACGGGCGTGAACGCAGTGTACCAATCACCCGATGGACCAAGGGTGAAACAATCAAGGCAATACCAAAACAAGCGCTGAGCGTGATTCAGACTTTTCTAGACGAGTATCTGCCAGAACTCGGAGAGGCAGGGATATACATCTCCATGACACGCATTTGCTGGTATAATGATAGCTTTGATAATCACCTTACTGTTGACAGGGTTCCGGATATGGATGGACTGATGGTTGCTACAAGCGGGAGTGGTCATGCGTTCAAGTACCTTCCCAGTCTCGGGAACTGGATTGTTGATGTGATGGAAGGAGTTGGTTGCGATAGGCCGGCTATCAAGGCTTGGAAATGGAGGGCACTGGGGGAGCAGCAGAGTCCCGTCAATGAGATTATGCAGGGTTCAAAGGGGCCTAGGGCTATGGCTAATATAGCATTGGTTACGGACTCTCGCCTCGGTCCAAGTGCTAGATTGTAATGTTCAAATGTTGGTGCCTAGATAGTCGATCACTGTAGGATTTCCTCTATATTGCATTCATGCATGTACATACATTATACACTTCAGGTCATATTCTTATATACGTGTGAACCCATGTTAATTCTCTATTCCTTTCCTAGCCAATGCAATGCAATCAGAGTCAATTCCTATAGCCCTTGAAGGTCTTTAGACTTTAGCCTTAATCTCTCGCACAGGAGAATTCGGCTTGCCCTTTGTAAAAAGCGCACGAATATTCTCAAAACACTCCCTCTCAGCCTTCATAAACGCCGCATCCGTCAACCCACCCAGATGCGGCTGCACAATAACCTTATCACTCTTCAAAAAGTACGGATCAGGACTCGGCTCGTTGACAAAGACATCAAGCCCAGCGCGAGCCACTTTTCCGCTTTCTAGGGCAGCAATCAAGCTGGGTTCGTGGATAACGGCGCCGCGAGCTGTGTTGACGAGAAATACGCCGTCTTTCATGGCTGCGAATTCGGCGGCGCCGATTAGATTGGTTGTTTCGGTATTTAGGGGGCAGTTTAGTGAGACCACGTCGGCAGAGCCGAGGAGTTCGTGTAGAGTTGAGCAGTAGGTGGCGCTATATTTGGTCTCTTCCTCGGTGGGGAGTTGGAGGCGATTATAGTATTTGATCTTCATGTTGAACGCGAGAGCCTTTTTGGCCATGTACTGATCATTTCTAGTTAGTCAAATTTGTCAAGCAATGTGAGGCTTGTTGATAGTCACCTTTCCAATAGCTCCCATGCCCACAATACCGAGCGTCAAGCCCCCAGGATCACGACCCGGCACCAATCCAGCACCCGATCTCCATTCACCATTGCGAGCACTCTTCTCCGCATTAGTCGTATTCCGGAGCGTGGCCAAAGTCAAGAATATAGCCATATCAGCCGTAGCCTCCGCCACAGCATTGACCGTATTACAGAACCAAATCCCCTCAGACGCCATCCAATCGACATCAAACTCATTAAAGCCGGCACTTGCAGACGTAATGATTTTACAATTGGGCACCAAATCCTTGAGTAAATCCTCATCAAAGGGCTCGTAAGGTGGCGTGCCCATGCGGATAATGAAGGCGTCAATGGGACCATTCTTTTTAATGTCTTCTGGGATCATCTGCTGTGTTTCGGTGCGGTTGGTGGCAGGCAGTACGGAGTAGCGAAATTCTGTCTGGAATTTCTCGAGGTAGTCCTCGCCCACGAATTTGGGTTCGCCGAGGCAGACGACTCGTGGCTTTGTTGCGGGCATGATGGCCATGATTGTTCCTCAAGCGGGGGACGAGGAGTGTGAGTGGTATGATGGGAAGCTGCAAGGCGATGCAAAAGAAGTTAAGTACTATACAGAATCTCAAAAACTATAGCAGACTGAAGTTAGAGTACTCTGTAAGTATTATTTAATGCGATATCGCAGATTCTACTTAACAGCTCCAAAAATATAGATCGACAGGAGTAGCTGGAACGGCTTCCCCCGAGCTGCCCTATCTCTCTCTTCCCCGCACTCGGCTTCTTCCGTATGGGCCTATTTCTGGGCCCATTATTGGTTAGATGCTATTCGTCTCTGATGCTCGAGGACATTTCATGAATTTGACGAGAAATTGCTACGAGGGGATTCTTGATCTTATCAGGTGGCCGCATTTCTGTGTGCGGAAGATGTCATAGTGTTTGCCTCGAAAATCAATCCACAACCCTTTAAAATTGTGAAATAGAATGAGAGTTATCGTACAGTCGTTGAAATGTTTGCACTAAAGAAAATCACCCTTTGTCTCCTTCAGAATGAGTTGATACTCGGGCGCAAATTGCATATACATAACCTCAGGCGTACCCGTACCCTTCTTGGTGTACTCAGCCTCCTCGGGCGAGACCCAAGTCTTGGACAGGCCTGAAACAGCACCGCCGACGTTGGTCGGGGCCGTCGACGACTCGACCAGCAGCTGGGTGTGGCAGGCGCGCTCAAGGGCGATGAAAAAGGCCGCAGCCTCCGCAATGGTGCCGCCGCAAGTGAGAATGCCATGGTTCTGCAGGATGATGTTCTTATTGCGTGGGCCTAAAGCGCGCGCGATGTTGACGCCTTCTTCGGGGGCTAGCACAACGCCACCAAAGCCCGCGTAGACAGAGAGGTCTTCGTAGAACATACAGCTATCCTGGTTGAGCATGTCGATGCCACGCCCGAATGTGCTCCATGCTCTGCCATAAGGGCTGTGCATGTGGCACGCTGCGTGCAGGTCCGGACGTGCCTCGTGGATCGCCCGGTGGATGATGAAGCCTGCGCGATTCACCACTGCGTCGGCGCCTCCGATCCGATTGCCTTCGCGGTCGATGTGTACCATGTCCGAAACTGTGAGCACACCAAAGTGAACTCCATACGGGTTGATCCAAAAGGTTTCGGGCTGGATGGGATCTGGGGAAAACATTAGCAATTGTCTGATCATGTTGCACCGCGTCTTCTTTGGTCTCACCCCGTAAACTGATGTGCCCGCTTGCACCGTCTGCGAAACCGAGTTTAGCAAAGATGCGAAATGCACCAGCCATCTGTTCCAGTTGCCATTTTCTCTGTTCTAACGGAGTTTCTGGCCAAGGGATGTGATGCAGAGGGCGTTCCGGCGTTTTGGTTGATTTTTTCGAAGCTTGGGTATCGTCTACAGATGTTGCTGTTGGCGACATGGTGGGTCAATACCGTGAGCTATGCGATATATCATCTAAAGTGTCTGTCAATTGTGTGCTCGCTCCGTCTCATCTAGATAAACGATGAGATCTTCTCGCAACCCCACAAGACCCCAAATGGCGCCCCGCCGGGTCGAGCCGAAAGAGAGGCGGGGAGAGCAGAAGGACAAGGAAGCCTCCGTAGTGACTCGTCCACTGAAGGGACGTAGTGGTCGGTATGTTCCGCAGTTGTAATCTCAATTCAGCGAACTGATGTTCGTCTCCGCTTCAAAATCTCTGATGCCCTGAAGTAGCTCCTGAGCCAACCATTGTGAGTCTCCTGACGCAGTAACATGGTCCAATGCCATTATCCAATCCTGTAAAGGCATGTCGGCTCCTCCAATCTGCTCTGCGGCTCCATACCCCTCAGTAGCTGTAGAGGCGTCGTACATATTTCCGGAAATATTTCCGCCACCAGTTGCATTCCCAAGACCGTCAGATGGATTCGTCCCAGTCCCGGAATCGCCGCCACCCATCAGAGTTGTCAGCGTCGCCAACTCTAAGGTCTCGCCGCTTACTGCGTCCCCACCATTGCCGCAGATCATGGTGATGGTGCTTTCAGATAGTAGCTCGAAGATATCACGGTACGAGCTCGCCTCATTCCAGCGCTCGGCGATTATGATGAGGACTGTTGTGCATGCCATGCATGTGTTAATGACAGTGCTCTGTCGTGTGCGCTTGCGGATGTAAGGAGACTTCCACAGGCAGTAAAGGTACGTCAGCCCGCCGAGGAACAGGATGTGCAGGCTACCCCATGTGAACTGTATCTGGGACCGCTGCGACTGGTACAGTTTCCGGTATCCAAGGCACATCTGTCGCGCATGTGTTGCGCAGATCTCGAAGGCACGGTCACGAGCGTCAGGCTCACTGTTTTCTTGCGTCAGTGGGTCCGGCACTTGAACAGCAGGTTCTGAATTGTCAATAATGTAGTGACGGTAGAGAAGTAAAATGGAGTAGTGGTAGGCCAGCCCAAACCAGTCATTCGAGGCAAACACCGATAGCGGGCGAGCGTGAATGTTCTCCAATCTATCTGGAGATGTGGCACGCCACTCTTCCAATTCCTGGCGCAGAGCCTCGACCGGAATTCTATTCGGACATCTGGAGCTGTCACTTTCATGATGGGGGTTAGTAGGATATAGATTGTTGCGAAACTTGGACCATAGTTGTCGTAGCTTGATGGAGTGCAGAGCACCTGTAAGTTGGGTTGGAGGGTCGGAAGGGTTCTGTCTCGGCGGGCATAGCAAGCCGTCGCGTGTAATATATTCATCGTCGATATCCAGAGGTAACTAATTTTTATTGGCATGAGAATGAGAGGAAGTGTAGATGATGGTTATGGGATGGGTTATATGGGTTACAGGGGAGGTACCTCAACGTCAATGGCATTATCTGATATGCCTGATGGACGACCAAGAATAAAGGATGCGACAAGATCAATGTCGTAGGCAACCCAGAAGCAACGTTTGGATATTTCTTTGGTCAGTGTATCCACCGAGTTGCGATATCTCTCAGTGCTACGATGATAGCCTAGCTCGACACAATGCCGCATGGCCATTCCGGAAATTTTCCTAAAATCACATATAAGCTTCATCCAAAAACTTACTAAAGGCACAGAGGCGGTGTAGAATAAGAGAGAAAATCCATTCTTACCATAGACTGGCTCCAGCTTGAGATCGGACAGAATATACTGCACAACAAAGCATTGCTTGTATGGAGAGTAGATTATCCATGTCAAGAAGGTGAGCAATATAGCTGAGGGCCATGGCGTAATAGCCCTGATACAATATTCGTTAATGCGATTGGATCATCCTGAAGAAAATACTTATCATACTTGCTGGGAATGATCAAACTCACTTCTGCAGCATCAACTTCGCTAGGCCCAACCGCGAGAGAGCCGATTGCGTAAACCTGAAAAATATATCAGTGAATCATCATACATCTCGCTCCACCACTTGATATCTCTGCACTGAAGAGAAACGGAGCAAAGAGCATGACGTACCATGAGCACGAAAAAGAGCGAAGATTCGCTGGCAGCATTTATATTATTGCGCAGGCTAGCTTCCAAGCAATCTTGTTCCATTACCCTAAAAGTCGGTTGGTGCAAAAAGGGATACTGCGGGTGGATGTTGCTAAAGTAGGCCTCGGAGAGCTTGGCCATTGTGGCTGCGTCAGGGAACCCCTGGTAGCGAGCAGTGATGCGGCGAGTGGCCGAGTCGCTCGCGTTGCTGTAATGCGAGCCCGTTCCTCCACGACGTGGAAGGCGCAAAGTGCTGCTGACGATGCGCGAGAAGTGGACTGCCGATGAAGGTCCAAAGTATTGCGGTTCGCGCCCGGCGGCGCCGAGACAGAGAAGTGCTACCTCGTTGCTAAGGAGGTCACTTTCGTGAGGTTCCGTTGATCGCATATCACTGATATCACTATTAGGCGTGTCTCCTGCAATCTGCTGCTGTCGGTTATTTGTAGCAGTAGGAGTAGTGGAAACGCCGGGAGCAATATTCGCAGCACCACTAGATCCATCAGCCTGTTTGGGTTGCTGAGAGAGTCCAAGGCCTGCAAAGTGATCAACAGCAACCTCGGGCCGTGATTCTTGCAAGAGACCCTCCAAATAGGCCACTCGTGCTTCTAGAGATTGCACATAATCACGCGGGCGGTGCAATCCTGTGGCTGGGTCTTCGACCAAGCAGTCTATACATTAAGTGAGCATAAGCCAGCTGATGTAGAAATAGAAGGCCAGTAAATACCTCTGTCGGTTTTCGTGCAATTGCTGCATCTGGGGCTTTGCCCGTCGCACTATATAGTAGATTGCGAGAGTTAAGTTCATGATCTCCACTACCCATGGCCTTTCTACGGGGAACTGATACCTTCAGTTTGCGCTGCTTGCAGTTTGTGCAAGCCAGCATGGTCCGCTCGCCCACTTTGGCCCGCTTCGCGGGGTGGGGATGAGATGTCTGGCGCGCCGCACTCATTTTCAGCGGCGGATGTCCTGCTGCTTCTCGAGAGTAGGTAGATATTGCCCAGGTGATGTTTCTGAAGCGTCGTTGGACTTATCTGCGGAGAATACCGAATGCTGCCTGAGGCCTCCAAAGCTTAAATGGAGACCCACACTTGGACCGAAACGGTAATTGTGGGGCTTTTTGATATAGAGATACGTATTAGTAGTATATACATACATAGTTACAGAGACGATGAGCTTCACCATTATATGGGTATATGGGTGGGTAGATCTTTCGCAGAAGCTGTTCCTGAACAGAGCATAGGAGGGACTAAACGGTAGTTGCTAGACATTAGTCTCTATGCATATGTTACAGGAGCTTTATACTGCCTCAGCGTCGGCTTGAAGCTGTTCGACTTCACCACCATCCTCTTCGCCTGACGATGCTATCTCTGCATTGTCAGCATCCGTCTCTGACTCGTTCTCGTCTCTGACCTCCTCTGCGTCATCCGGTCTTGCCCTTTTCTCAGCACCCTTCCGTTGTGGAATGACTTGCAAAAAGGCTTCGCCCCAGTCTCCAAGCTCCAACCATCGCATCATAATCTCCGCGACGTGGTTGGTCGCCAGGACAGGTCTCGAAGCCATGCGCAGGTATTCGCCAATGGGCAATTTGGCAGTTTTCATGCCCTTTTCTATAGCCTTCTGGTAACAGACCCCTTTATGTTTGTTCTTGTCTACCAGTCCACCAATGATATATGTGCTGTACGGTTTGAGCTCGGTCAACGTATTGGGACTGTCGCTGCTCAGGTATATAACTTCTCCATTTTCAGGCGCAAGGTCTTCCTTGCCTGCAAAGGTACCTGCCAGCTGCCCACCATGAGGCCCTTTCATCCTTTCCTTGGCCTGTTCAGCTGCATGCACGAAATCTTCTGGCATGAACTTAATCCCCCTCCAATTCTCATGCATTTTGCGAAGCACCGTATCAAACCGCTCTTTCAACAACTTGTCGAAAGAAGAGATCACCAAATGAGACCGATACGGTGCTTTTGAATTATCCGAGTAAGCACGTGTGATTTGCGAGCCGAGTGAGATTCGTTGCCGGTCATCCATCAAGTGGTCCCATCCACAGTCAATAACCAGTGTCACGGGGACAAGAACTGCTCGTTTTTTCTCGGGTATGTTGCCTCCATTCTCTTCTATAATGTGTTGCCATTCCTCCCTTTTGCGTATCTTGCGCTGTTTGTTCTTCTCTCTTCGTTGTTTCTTGCGTTCTTCTTTTTGCTCGTCCCACCTCGCCTGTCTGAGCATTCGTTTTTGTTGCCTTTTTGACAGAGGGACTACCTGAGCTGTACCATTTTCTCCTGTTGTTTCTCCTTGTTTTTCGTTCTCATTCGCTTGCTCTTCGGTATTTCCGGCGGTTGGTGCCGATGTAATCGTTTCGTTGGAAGTTTGCTGCTCTCTAATAACGGACTCGTCGCCGGTTTTCAATGCACCGGACATCATGGGCTCGCCATTCTCATTTGAGTCCAACTCCGTTATTTCCTCATGCTCCGTCTTCTGTAGCTTCCTGGGCCTTTCTTCCTCCTCCATTTTGTCGTGCTCGGATATAATGGTGAATCCTTTAAATCCTGAAATAAATTTATCGCAAAGAATTCAGTTAGCCAAGCTGTCCCGCTTTGAATAAACTTGCACCAATTACATTGCCACAATTCATAATATCACGTGATCCTCCAACATCATCCCTTCACCTTCCCGACGACCACCGACCGAGCCTTAACTTCTCCAAGCATTGAGCCTCATATCAAGGGTTCATATCAATCCATTGAAACCACCAAAATGCCGCAGGATATGCCCCCCGTTGGGGGCTATCGCCCTGTTCAATACAAGGTTCGTTATTTTTCCAATTCCACGAGACTAACTGCACAAACTCGAACGTCTGAATGCTAACGGTTGGATGTGAATTGTATAGCGCAACATTCCTGCCCGCGGTTTCAAGCCTTTTACCTACCTCGTCGGCATGCATTTGATTATGGGATACGGTTTCTACAAATACTACTACGGAGTTCGCGAATTGAAGTATGTGCCTATTCTTCCGGATCTGTCGCGCCTGCCTGTCGCGAGTGCCGACGTTCGAAGTGGACGGATCTCTCAACATTGCGTCGATGGCTTGATCAAATGCTGATGATCTTGGTCTATATAGTGAACTCGCCCGTGAGAAGATGTGGTCTCGTATCCACCTTATCCCCCTCCTGCAGGCCGAAGAAGACCGTGACCAGGTCCGTCGACACTTTGCCGACCAGGCTCGTGAGAAGGAGCTTCTCGGTACTGAGACCAGCCCATACCACTCTGACAGGTACGCAACTCTTTATACAACACATCCCTTGGCTTTACGTCCCGGAGAATGGTTGGGTGATGCTAACAAAACATCCGCAGATTCGTCCGCCCGAGCTTCACATATACCCCCAGCAACGTCACTCAATAGTGAACTCGAAAAGCCTCAAATACGAAGACGCCAATTCACAGGAAATTGCACTGCCGGAGGTATTGAACTGTTTCCCACAGTGTACACAACTTTATCTGTGTTTCATTTGTTACAGTTACTTGCAAGTTTCCAATCGTGTGCCGTAAGCAAGGCATGGCATTCTACCTCTGCGGGTTTATGTTGAGGAGGGCAGAACCAACGAAAAGAGGGTGTGAAGAACGATGTACATAAGTTTAGAAGGTTGTTTTGATAAATGAGAACTGAGGAGTTCTGCCTTTTCAATTTCTTTGCATTACTACTGAGAGGGATATGTGGGATGAAAGTAGGCTGGATGATCTCAGACTATGCTATGAAACTTACCGGTTAAGATTGGACATCTTCCGAGCGTGCTTGGGGGACATAGTTCCCTGGATAATAGTAAACAGGTCCAAACGGTTCCGAGTCGTTGTGCTGCCACTTTCTGTAATCCTGGGACAGCAAAAGATCCATGTTGCGAGTCATAAGTTCCGCCTGGACAGACCCGGGGCGTTTTCAAACTCTTCTCGAACCCCATTTCCTATAAAGTATCCAGCTCTATTGGGTGGCTCATCGTCCAGGAGACGCATCCATTGAGCTTCCTCAGGGTTCTTCCCCTGGCCTAGTCTGTACCATCTTGTGACGGTAATAGCAATTGTTTCTTTCCTAATAGCGGCTCTCTTGACCCATATCTGGAGATTGAGATCACGTTGGGAACACTCATAGCACTCGTTTTCAGACGGCCACGTGCCTTCGTGCACGTAGATAGAGCACGAAATATAATTATAATGGCCCTTTTTGTTCCTATCCACTAACATAGCGTCGGAGCGATGTTGGTATTCAAGCTATCACACAGAATGCCGTTGTCCGTATAGCGAAATGGGTTGAACTGTGGTTGATGGGAGCAAAGTCTATCGATTGTTCGCAGTGAATAACAGTGTATATCGTCTGAGTACACGGGAAGATAAATGCAAGTTTGGATTCTTGAGTATAGATATTCCTCTTGCTCTCTGTTATCGTCATGGCGAGCTATACGCGCCTCAAAGGACGACAGGACTGTACCCTTCGACTTATCGGGTACTTCAACCCCTTCGATGAGCGACAGGTTGTCCAGACCAATGCCATAATCAGGCCCAGGCCGATGTCTTTGCATTGCTAATTGAAGATGTATATACTTCAATTGATATCTCGATTCCCACCGATGGTAATAAAGGGCGCCAGTCGGTAGGTGGATATTATACGCACGGTGTGGATGGCTATACAAACGTCTGTCTGGGAACCGTTTGTCGTTGAACCAAATAGCCTCGTGCAGCATGTCCTTTCGGAATTCTTCATCTTCCTATGCGACGAGGCTCTTGAAAAATGGCCGGGGAATTGAATATGTATGACAATAATAGTATCCAGGTACTGCGTGTGAAAATTGAGTCAGGAACTCTTGTTGAATCTCACTGTGCCTCTCGTTAAAAACTTGCAATGATTTTATACCGATAATACCCAATAGGTAGTGACAGGTCAATGCCAGACATGCCTTTGCCGCCGGGAATGGGTCCAGATGGTCTCTGACCTTGAGAAGAAGCCCATCAGGAAGCTGACAGAGACGGCTTGAATTTTAAAGTAAAAACATGGCTTAGATCTCGGAGCAATACCTATGTAGGTAGTGGTTGGTTGTCAAGCGATTTAGATTTGGTGGGAAATCAGAGGTGAACAGTACGTGTCTTGAAACGGGAAGGCTTGGGAAATATATACTAAGTTTTGTCACCGGGAGCTCCCCGGGGTCATTCCTTCAGAAACATGACACTAGAGATCCAGTCATAAATGCGTTTGTCATTCAAAAAGGGAGTCAAAGTATATGAGGCAATAGGGGGATGGCTCTGAGGTAGACCATCTCGTATCTTGTCAGAGAAGATACTCGTGAGTCGTCCACGGCGAGTCTGCTATGACTAGGTATCCAGCGTGAGTCATGACAAATATCTAGTAGACATTAACAACGCTCAGAATGGGTGAAAAGGATTAGACAGCGTCATCCGGTTGGTTTGTACGGATGAATGTTTAGGGCATGAACATAAAGCGCAACATGTTAGGGCACGGTGCTTAAGCAAACAGAGCACAATAAGGAAACGAAGGGAGAGAAATGCTTGTAGAGTGAAAGTTCGTTTTAGACGCAACCGCGTCACCTGACCTGAGCAGGCGACCCACTTGCCCTTAACCTGATCGGTGCTAGTCCTCCAGCACCTGCTTCGTTCATACATCCATCGGCCAGCTCAAATTTCGTAGAGCTCTTTCCTGTTGTATATTTAGTTGCTGGAACTGAGGTCCGGCTCACACTCGCTGAAAGGTTGTACGTTGGATGATCTCACGTTTTGCTCTTGAGGATTTCTTCTCCAGACTGAACCGGAGGCAATCAAAACACACCAACCCGTGGCTTGGATGATATTTTGATTATCGAATAGGTACCGATAGCGGCACTGCGCGATTTTCAAGATACTCCTCCATTCGGCATATTCAACACACGACACAGGACGAAAGGGAATTCTGACGTATTCGTTTCTCTGGGAGATCGTAAAGGTTTTACGCGTTTGTTCAGATTCAAATTTCGACGGAGAGAGTCCAGGCATCGATCCAATCTGGCCACGACCCACCGGCTATTTAAAAGGCCAAGCCCAGTCAAAGCAAACGCTTTCGTCACTCACCAAACAGTAAATTTTCTCCTGGTCGACACAATTCAATCCTGTAGAGATCTGTTTCTGCAGCGAGTGCAGAAAAAATAAACGAATACCCAGCAGGACACCCGGGAAACAGCCGGCGTGCAGAGCGGAAGAAAGGGATCCCCAAAACATCAACAAACGGGAAGGCACCAGGGCACACGATGATGCCAGCCGTGCAATTCTGAGAGAAGAAAAAGAAAAAAGAAGGAAAGAAAAGACGATCTCGCTTTTTCCCACTATCAGAGTCTGTATCGGCAATCAACCATGGCTACAGGTGGTCAATCCGCCGCAGACGGCATGGCCGACATCATCCATGCTCTGGAGGTCTCCCATAGTCCCATGTCGTCAAATGCACTGCGCGCGGAAGCCCTTGGATTTCTCGAATCAAAAAAGCGTGATGAACACGCGGCACATACTGGATTCTTGCTTGCCTCGGATATCAACAATCTGCCATTGATTCGGCATTTTGGACTGTCGTTGCTTGACCACGTCCTACTTCATACTGGGTTCGCTTTACAAAGCAATCAAATCATGGAGCTCAAGGAGATGATCATGGAACTGTCTCGAAGAATACAACAAACAGATCCGAGCTACTATCGCAACAAGGTCGCCCAGCTTTGGGCCGAGGTGGCAAAGAGGAGTTGGGGTATTGACTGGAACAGCATGGACCAAGATTTGTTCAACTTGTGGAACGGCAGCGCTCTTCACAAAGAGATCGTCCTGTCAATTCTTGAAACTCTTTCAGAGGACATTTTCTATCGAGAAGATACCGCATCGTCGTTAAGGGGCACAGATTTGAACAGGGCTTTGGTCGAGATATTCACTCCACTTGCTGTCTTTCAAGAGACGTTCCCGGAAAGAGAACACCACCGACAGGAGATTCGATATCTGGATGACGGATGGCTTTCTAGGATATGCATTCTCATCGGTGAATGCCTTGGCAGCGTCAACACCTCACGCGAGGCAAAGGATTGCACTTTGAAAGCGCTTGCAGTGTTAAGGTCCGCAATGGTTTGGTCGATACCAAAAGCTATCATAACATGCGATATCGTTACGGCAATATGCCGCACTCTCACTTCACAAAATGAACATATTCTTCTGGTATTACTCCCGTTCATTTGTTTTTAACATACGACTAACTTGATTTTAGGCCGCTATAGAAGCCTTACATTCCTTGTACAGCAGGTCAAATGTCGAACTCGATGAGTTTACTCCCTTGGTAGAGCAAATCTACAATGTGGACCACCTGGCGCTGTTAAGACGGTTATATGAGTGGACGGCCGTTGATGCTACGGACATTGACGAGACGAGATATAATATAAGTAAAAAAGTCTCAGAGGTATGTCTGAATTGCCCTACTTGAAGTTGATCCATTGCTCATAGTCTCCTATAGCTCATGTCTTATGCGGCTGCCTTCTTAGAAGACAAGGACCTTGATTTGCAGAGCGCTTCTGGCACCGACATACCGTTTCTTTTCGAGTTCCTTATTGAGATCCTCCGCCATCAGAGTCTGACTGTCTCAATTCCGGTTCTGCATTCCTGGTCACGGTTGCTTACAGCGGAAAGAGTTGAGCAAATGGACTTTGTTACACGTTTGATTGCACCCTTACTAGAGATCTGCACTCAACGGCTAGTTCGTTGGGAAAATCTCCCAGAGGACTCAGAAGATCCTACAATTCTCTTTCTGAACGACGACATAGATACAATCCCGGAGCGCCATGCATTTGTTGGTAACTATCGCCGCTATTGCTCTACCGTGATCGAGGTTATCGTTCAGAAACGTCCTTATGAAGCTGTCCCGCATATCCTTTCTGGCGTGGACCAGAACCTCAACAACCTCTACAGTGGTGTTCAACCCTTCAATGGTACGCTCAGTGATATCAATATATAGAATATTTGCTAATATCGAGGCAGTTGCAACATTTCAAAAAGCGTCGTTCCCCCTTATGCGCGCCGACACTCAGTTTTCTGTCGTCGAAGCTACTCTCAAGGGCTATCAAAAGTGGATCATAGCGCATGGTCGCAGCCCCCAAGAAGATGTAAGGTCAAGCTGTGTAAAGGTCAGCATCATATTTGCTAATATGATAAAATAGGAGCAGCAGCGAACTCAGCTCGAGCAGGCGATTGAGAATTGGGCCATGAGTTTGATGCAAAGGAGTTTTGATGTAAGCAATTACAATTTGGATACCAAGAACCGCGATACTGATGATCCTCTAGGACCCCATACTCAAACAGAGAGTCATAAGACTCGTTGTTGATATATCTTCAAAGGCTCTCGACAAAACACCAAGTTTTGCACTGAAAGTTTTGGAACATATTTTGATGACCCATCTCGAAGACCAGCCTCAATACCCGGCCTACTCGGATGCAGTTAGAGAACTTCACAGTCTAGCCAGTCATGAGTTGCGCAGGCTGTCAATGCGTTACGCCGATTACTTCTTTGTGAGTATATGCAGACCGTGATAGATGGCCCTAGTGCTAACATTTTAAAGACCTTTTATGATGTACTAGAGCCGAAAATACGAGAGATTGCGGCTGCGCATCAACTTGACGACAAGTTACAGACCGAGCTGATTTCTGTCTTGTTGATCATCACGTAAGCGTTAATCTGTTGACAACATCATTCTACTCATTGCTAACATTTATCTAGACAACGTACAAAGAACGTTGATCCCCATGTTCGTGAGGAACGGCTCAACTCTTTCATGGAACCTGTTCGTACTGCTTGGCAAAATGAAGAGTTCAGGAGTATGTCGTCTTCCTTCAATGGATTCTGCGAGCTACTTGGTCTGGAGAAAGTTGGCCCGTATATGCAGAGCAAACAAGCCGCAAGCATCGAAGATTGGTCAGCTGTGCCGCTTGATGCTGTAGGGAAAGATATTCAAGGAGAGCTGGCGAGACGCTTTCAGGTATGTACACCTCGGAATTTTGTTTACATGCTTTTCTAATATTTGAAAACAGCAACTTCCTTTGCGCGGAACCAAGACTTTGCTCGCTGTCTCCACAGAAAAGCTCAAGCGAACAGATGCTGCATATGAGCTCGGATGTGCCCTTTGGCGGGATGTGATACCTACAATCCTGCCGACGTTGTTGCAGCTGATTGGGTATGTAACTCGTATTTCTTGACTTTCATTCAAGCTAACGTGATTCAAGCCATGCTCACGCCTTTCACAATCCGTCAAATTGGAGCAGCCTTTCTCAGGACATGAGGGCAGTGGTTGGCCGGATACTTACGGATCGGTTTTGGCAAGCCGGAATTTCGACAGGAAGTCGAGATGACTTTTACACCAAGATCACTACTTCGAAAGCCACGTTGGAGGGATTTGCTTCATCGGTTCGGGGCAAAGTTAGAGCTGTACGAGAGTCTTGTTACTCAATGCTTTTCAGCATGAGCCGACTACGACAATATTTCTACGGTTTTGAGGAACTACCTGGACCCTTGTCAGAGGCATTGTTCAAGGACTCAACTCATTTATCGTCACATCAATTTTCTATCCTGCTGAACATTTCTCGTTGTCTCATTGATGACTGCCCAGTCCAGTTCCGTGAGCATTTTCTACCCCCAATGATCAGTACCTTGTTCAAACAAGTCGATAAAAAGGTCACAGAAGAGTGGGACAACATAGAGCAACGCAAGACCGGTCTTGTTGAGGGAGACTTGACTGAGGAAATGAAGGATGAAAGCATCCTTCGGCAGTTGACCTACTCTGCGGTCATCATGGTGGCTAGCCTTCTGGACCCTCAAAGAGGTGGTAAGTTTAGTTCAAATTAAAAGCGATGTTGGCAATGACTAACTATTTGAAAAGATCCAGATGCAGCTACCAGCGATGATCCAAGCGCACCACAACCGCCAGTATCGCTGGAAACCTCCATGAGACACTTTGTTCTCTCTAATCCCACGATATTGGAGCCCGTATTCATGTTTTGTACTCACGCTTTACGCATGCGAGATACTAGATGCGGTAGCATCATTACTAGGGTCCTTCGTTCTATTCTTGTCGATTTTGCACCCCCAGTCAATACTCCGACAGCAGTTACCATTCGAGAATTTATCTCTACAGAAGTCCTTCGCGCATGCATCACATCTGTCCATGAACCATACTTCGTCGATATGCAACGCGACCTTGCAACACTCATTGCATCAATCTGGGTACTATACGGCTCCAGCACATCCACGCCACGCTCTGTCATGCTAAGTCTTCCCGGCATGAACGAGCAGCGCGTATCTCAAACCGAGACAGCTCTGATGAGCTCAACATCCGGTCGTCAACAACGCGCCCTTGTCTTGGACTTGCTCGAAGGTCTACGTGGCGTCAGTATATCAGAACAAGGAAAGATCCTCGGCACGCGAGAAGAGCGTCGCAAGGCCCGTAGCGCAATGCAACAGCGGTACATGTCTGCTGCTCCCGCGGATATGGAGGGGCAACAGAAAACAAAAGTTAATATTGATGATGGACCTGATCTTGGTGGATTGGCAGACATGTTTGGTTAGACAAAATACACATCGGTCATGGATGAACATGGGGAGGCTGTTTGATCGCAAAAAGGGGCGGGTATACAGGTAGCATTACTTACATCATTAGCCTACATAATTACATGAAAATAGATCATTTATGAATTCAGCTAGCTTTCTAGCGGATACAATTCAAATATCCTTTGATAAATTTCACACGTCATGAGTGGTGTCGACATCGGATGAGGTCAAACCGTGCCCTAACTCCGAATTATCCCCGCGGACTTAATCGGGAGATTCATGTATGAAATGGCAAACCCTAGGCTATATAAACCAGCCTGATCACCTCGATAATCTCAATTAATCATAACCAAACACATTACAAGACTTGTTTTACTGATCAAGAACTTATAACAATCAAAAAATGTCAGCAATCCTCGCCCCCTACGCAACCGATCACGCCAACCCCAACGGCCCCGGCGACGCACGCCCAACAGCCCTCAAAATAATCCGCGACCAAGGTCTCGACGGCAAACTTTCTGGCAAAATATTCTTCGTGTCCGGAGGCACAAACGGTATCGGTCTTGAGACTGCACGCGCCCTCCACGTCGCAGGCGCAGATGTATACATTACCGGGCAGAACGTTGACAGAGGAAGGGAAGTGGCTGAAAATATTGCCGCGGATGGGAAGGAAGGGAAAGTAGAGTTTTTAGAGATGAGGTTGGATTCGTTGGAGAATGTGAGGGATACTGCGAAGAAGTTTTTGGAGGTGACGAAAGGGAGGGTTAATGTTTTGATTACGAATGCTGGTATGTCTGCCCTAACCCCCGTCCATCTCTGCGCCTCCCTCCCTGGCTGACCGTTTTTGAAAGGAATAAGAGGCTACCCTAAAGCCAAAACGCAAGACGGCTTTGAGCAACACTTCGGCATCAATCATCTAGGCCATTTTGCGCTTTTCCATCATCTCAAGGACGCGTTGCTGGCATCTTCGACGCCCGAGTTCAATTCTAGGGTTGTCGTCCTAACAGCCGCGGGTCATCGGCAGTCGAAGATCAGGTTTGATGATTACAACTTCGATAATAGGCCCGATGAGTATCAGCCTTTGCTTGGATATGCGCACTCCAAGATCGCGAATGTCTATATGGCGAATGAGATTGAGCGAAGGTTTGGTGGGGAGGGTCTTCACGCTACAGCTGTGAATCCGGGGCTTATTCCGGGGACGGGGCTGAACAAAAAGACACCACCCGAACAGCTAGCGCAAATGTGGAAGATGCCTCTCCTAAGAAGTTTGCTGAAATCGGCGGAACAAGGAGCTGCGACGACTGTGTGGGCTGCTGTGGGAAAGGAGTGGGAAGGTACAGGAGGAAAGGTTTTGGAGAGTGTGCAGGTTAGTCCGCCTGCGGATCAGAGTCAGGGGCCGTTGAGTATGGGGTACGCAGAGTATGCGTATGATGTTGATGCAGCTAAGAGGTTGTGGGAGGATAGTTTGACGATGGTTGGGCTGGAGTAGCCTTACCTAGGTAGTCTTATCTAGGTATATCTATGAAGGGTAGAATGGATGTCATCAGGAGTGGATATCTATATCGTTACATCGCATCAATATATACATAAATCATCTAAGCCAGCCCTAACCATAGACTAAACCGCTAGATATTCAGGGTGATTCAAAAACGATCCCTTCACACTAGTCGAGTCAGTCGGACAATTTCCACAGGGACAATTCTTCAGCATGCGAAGACTGTCGTGAAGACTCTGTCTATACACCTCGATGCACATAGTATTTTGCTTCCCTCTAGAAGTCACCATACTTCCAATGATAGTCCCCAAATTCATATGTGCCAAGAAATGGCAGTATGTCTGACAGATTCGACGTGCCCAGATTTCGCGGCATACAATCAAAGTTTGGAGAATTGTTTCTCGTTGCGGAATCTCGATGCTGGTCTGTGATGACCCGCTGGATTTCATGTCCATGGCTACGGCATCGTTGCGCGTCACGATCAGACAGATTGTTAATGTTGCGGCGTAAAAGTCGTGTTTGTAATATTCACCCAGCCAGACTCGACCCTCTGGACTATTCACGTCTTCTGAAAGCTGCCTCTGGAATACGAGTAGTGCCAAGGCGGATTCCAAAGTAGACCAGTATGATATCGGATACTCCACATCGGCGTTCGGTCGGAGGCCGTATATGGAGTGAAGCGCGAGTAGAATACGCCGTAAGTAGATCTCCAGCATGAGTAATTGATCTTGCTTCCAGTCTTCCAGTGGAACTGATCCAGATTGGTGGTATAATTGGGAGGTTTCCAAGAGTATATTCTTGATTTTAACGCTGTAAATAAGAACGTCCTCATACGAGAGATGTGTAGATGGCGAGTTTGCATGAGCCACCGTGTCAAACGCAAGGTGAAACGACTGTGCAACGATGATCGAAAAAGTGGAGTCCGTAAATTCTGTTGGTGGTCGTGCGATGGGATAGTCTTGAAGAGAAACACTCAATTCTGTGTCGTTCAGGTTCATAGGCGGCTGAGTGTTGATATCTGACGATCGAAGTGCGAATGGCGTCCCCGTCAAAACCGAGATGCTTGTTCCCATCAATGCAATGGTTGTCCACAGCTTCCTGCGTATTTCTCTGTCAAACAGTGTGGTGCTGTCACTAATGTCATGTTGAGGGTCTACATTCAGACCAATGCCAATAGCCGATCGCATAATAACGGCCATAAGCGGGCCACATGCATCGAGTTCGAGGCAACTAGACGCAAGAATGCGTCTGGCCAATACCATCATACACAGTGTTCGCAACGAGACTAGATTGGGCGCTATTAGAAAGATCGTGCTCTTTAGACATGTTTCGGCACCGCGAAAGTATTTCTTCAAAGTTGCCTCTTCATCTGAAGTTATGTTGACACCTCGCGACATATGATGACTTAGCCCTAACATGACGAGCAACTGCGCTAGCCAGTCATCCTCTACCGCTACCGGATCATCCCAGAATCTGTTTAGTTCTTCGTAAAAGGTTGGCGGATGAAGCAACGGATGAGTCCTCTCTATCGTATTCATATAAACACCAATCAAAAACATGACTGTCGGACGATCCGGTATAAAGCTCAGAACCTCTCTTTTACTAGGAGCCTGCTCCGAATATCCACGCCCAAATGGATAATTAGAGGGGAATATGGAGGCTTGGAGATTGTTTGTGATCTTTTGGAACACATTTCCCAGGACTTGATAAAGTGGATTCGTGTCCATAGACTTGTGTCCATATTGAATCTATAAGACGTAAGTATAGTGAATCAGATATGCTAGGGTGGATGTATACCTGTCGGGAAACTGTGAGCCAATGAGTTGACCCGCGGAATTTGGAATTCCAGCTATTATAAGGGTCATAGGCCGACTTTGTAGACTCTTCACTTTTAGACGACGTCGTAGTCGTCGCCGGTGATGATACAGAAAAGACAGAAACATCTGGCTCCGTCTTGGGTAAAATAAGCGCAGGTTTAGATTTGTCAATTGGTACTAGAGGCGATTGGCTCGATTTGCCACTCTGGTCTTCGTCCGACGACGTTACAGCGTTCGAGGACTGTGCGGTTGGGAATGGTGCATAGTGACAGCTTGCGGCTCTGTCGCTCCACACGCAATGGCGACAAGGATGGCCACGATCACATTTTACCTTGAGCCGGCGACAGGGGAGACACGAAAGAGTCTGCCGCTGTCGGCGGCGTACAGGTTTGGAGGGCGCTGCTTTGTCGTTTAGTTTGAGCTTTTCGAATTTCTGGTGATCAAGCATGTTGCACAATGCGATATGAAGTAGGTAACATAGTCTAGTCCAGTAGATGAATAAGATGAAAGAGAAGAGAGATTGATTAGATGAAGCAATAATTCTCCGACACTCTGACGTCTCGACTTGATCTCGATGGGAAATCTTGGCCGCTCTTTCCTAGGGCGGAATAGCGGCCTGAAGATCTACAATGCCATAAGGCAGCAGTCCGGCCGTTCGGCTGTTCGGGACCGGGGCCGAACGGCTTCGGGCGCGGTAAGCTCCGACTTGCCGGCATACATTTCCGTATCGGTAAGCCTATGCCGAAAAGCTTCACTTTGTTACATAGAGAGTATAAAATATTCAGATCACTATATCTTTCAATTTATAACCAAATCAAGCAGCTTGCTTAAGACGTATGTGTAACAAATCCGCTTACAAATGTTCTAAATGAGCATTATTCAAAATAAAAACAAAAAAGTCGTTTACATCACGGAGCAGTTCCTTTGACACTGATCCAGGTAAGATTCATCCTCAGGACTTACGATGAGACCGCTAGCTTTGCGCTTAATCCCTTGGATTTTAATGTCTTGATCTCCTTCGCCATGCCACCATTTGAGAACTTGGAACGAATAAGAACCCTCTTCTCGATTCTCAAGAGTCCACTTCCCTCCACTCACGGTAATGCTTATTTCCGCAGCAGGGAAATGAAACTCTGGCAAATAAATCTCGGTGGGAGCTTCCTGGGTAGTAGGCCTATCCGCGTATAGTGATAGCGTAAATTTGCAGTTCTTGAGATCAAATCCATGAGCGAGAAGGTCACCGCTTGTGTAAACAGCGCTAGGACGAATATATGCCTCTCCAGCCCTGAACCCCGGCTTTCCTTCTGGCTTGGCTACTTTAGACGACTGTCGAGAGATACTTGGGGTCTCTATGACATTCTTGATATTATGATGGGTTATTTTGCCGTTATCAATCGAGCCACTGCTCCGAGAGAATGACGGCGAATTTCGGTCGAGTGTCAAGGTCGAATCGCTCAGGGAAGAAGGAAGTTCAAGATCATCTCTAGAGTATATGGAAAGATCTTCTCCGTTCCATTGGTCTCCCCATTCATGATTGTTCTGTAGCATGAAATTAGTAAAGACAACGCTTCGGTGTAAAATACTTACCTGTGTCGCATAAACCCATAACGTGTAACCATTCGATCCACTACCTTCTAAGGCAAAGTGATTGGCATCCATTGCGCTTATCTGACTGCTGTAGTCCCCCGTCTTATATGCACTCTTATCGTCCATATCATAGGGAATGCCAATTTCACTGAAAATCAGAGGATGATCCCCCATGCACTCGAAACTTTCGTCTCGAAGAAATTTGAGCTGGTTGCGCAGACAGTTGCGTATGGCGGTTTCTCCGACTTTGACAGCGAACGCTGGCGTCCAATACTTTCCGCGAAGGACACCTATCACGTCAACATTGTACAAGCGATTCCAATGTTTTGTGAGTAATGTAAGTCCATCGTAAAAGTGCGCGGCATGCACCATATTTGGGTCGTCGTATTCGGTTCCTTTGAGCTTTGGAGGTACTTCATTGACTGGGGGCTGGATTAAGAGTATCCAATTCGAGTGCACACTCCGAATGGCATCTCGAAAGGCTCTGTAGTGATCCATAAAATATGTGTTGGTGAAGACATCGTAGTTCAGAGGTTCTCCTGTTTTGGGGTTCTTGGAGAAGTAATTACCCTGCAATAATTCGTCCGTAGAAGGATCCCAGACGCCATGTTGTGCCCATATACATGTCCCGAGTCTCCAGTTGGGATCTCTCTTCCAGCCGTATTTGGTGTCATCGTAATCAGCGGGTAACCATGCAGATTCGCCTTCAGGATCAACCAGTTCTTTTCCAGTCTCGTAAGGGCCAAAACTTCCAAAAGCCCACG
This sequence comes from Talaromyces verruculosus, assembly GCA_001305275.1. Lineage (NCBI taxonomy): Eukaryota > Fungi > Ascomycota > Eurotiomycetes > Eurotiales > Trichocomaceae > Talaromyces > Talaromyces verruculosus. Next base: position 188,869 of record LHCL01000051.1, on the reverse strand, counting down.
TACTCATCTCACAGGCACGGCCGGACCCGTTTAGAATGGCTTGAAATGCGGTGGGCGAAGTTCCCAATTGGAGTTGCTGTTCAGGAGGAACCACGTTAATGTCCTGATACCCTACTAGTCCTCGATTCGGTTCATTAAGAGACTCCCATCCAATGACGACCTCATCTTCTAGATCTCCGGCCTCATGAATCTTCTGAGCGAGGTATCTGCAAGCCGCAATATAGTGTTCTTGCAAGTAGTCCTGAATATTTCGTCCATCAATAATAGCCTTGGGCGCAAAGTCTCGACCGGCCCAAAACAATGTGAATATAGTCTGACATACGAGCCGCGTATAATTCGTACTCCAGATCATCTTCGGAAACTCGGACGGGTTGGACCATGTGTTGTGAACTAGAGCTGCTTGGGTCTTGTTGAAATTCTCGGGGTTGAAACCTGCAGCATAAAGTGTCCATAAGGGAGCACCGGAGCCACCGGAGAATCGCGACCACTAAATCATCAGCTTCATATCAATTTTCGAAGTAGACCGGTTCATACGTACAACATCCTGATGAGGGTCCATAAAGACGTAGAAGTCGTATTCCTTAGCGATGCGCAAGACTTCGATAGTATACGCGATCCATTCATCATCGTACTTTCCTGGCCCTGAGTGCTCGATAGCCTCCCAAGTGAAAATATATCGAATCGTATTATAACCCCATTTGCGCAGCCTCCCAAAATGTAATGGAGCTTCCTCTAAACTGAAGGGTTGACCAACAAACGAGACATTGTCGCCGTCGAGAAAGCCTTCGGCGACATGGGATGGAACGTTCGGGTTCTTCGGGTATTTCGCGTCACCTGCGACGTTGATTCCTCTTAAAGTAATCTCTCGGTTGTATGGATCGCGAAACTTGTGTCCTTCGATGTGCAAGCGGAGCGGTGCCATTTTGCAATCACCGTGGTTCTTAGATTAGACTGTATCGGCCGTGAAAGGTTCCAGACCGCTCTACTGAGACGTAGCTGAAGTCTGGTTCGTAAAGATAGCACCCGAAACTCAACCAATGTTTCCTCGTCAAAGGAAATTGAGACGAGGATGGTACTATTTTTGAACAGACAAGAGAGTTGATGAAGTTCAAGAGTGCACCTGACACTCCCTAGACAGCGATAAAGCTAACGGGCTGGCGATAAGGGAATGGCCCGAAAGGAAGGAGAGCTCCGTGACGTATCTCCGGTCCTTCCCCACATCCCTCCCTGGTGGCATTAAACCCACAAAACTACAACCACTCCGAGCCAGAAGATGAACACCTGCGATCTCCAAGTTTGAAATGTCCGGAAAGGCTGCTCTGAAGGCTGTCAAGTCAGCATTGGACAGCAAAGATTTTGAGCTTGCAGCTTCCAAGGCAAAAGATTTGGTCGATCGGGATTCCACAAACTATCATGCGTGAGTGCGGGACGAGGCCTCAAGACTTCAACTGCGACAAACTGACGCTTGTTTTCTTTACAAAGACATATTTTCCTAGGGCTCGCACAAGACAAACTGGGCAAAACAAACGAAGCAGAATCATCGTATCTTGCCGCATCTCGTATTAAGGACAAGGACAAGACAGCATGGCAAGGACTGATAACCTTGTACGAAAAACAAGGGTCCAATAAGCTTGACGCTTATCGTGATGTTACCGTAAGATTGGGGCAGATATTGGCAGAAAAGTATGCATGTTTTCCCGTTACTCGAAGCCAGATTGCTAACAGAGTTGGATACAAAGTGATGAGCGCGATCGCTGCGTCGATGTCGTGGACAAATTCTTAAAATTCACCAGAAAGAACGGAAACCGCGCGCAACAAAAGCAAGCTCTACATATACAACTCCCAACATGCCCTCTATATCCGTCACTCGAAGGAAGAGTCCCTCATCCCGCAGACACATACTCGAGGCTGATAGAGCTTACCGAGGCCGAGGAAAAAGAGTTCATCAATCGTGAAATCGGCGAAAGACGTACCCGTCTCGGGGCAAGAATTGACCAGGTCACTGCGGAAGTCAAGCGCGAAGCTCTCACCAATCCAGAACTTGAACAATACTACAGAGGTCTCATCGACTGGACAAGCAACGATGAGATTAGACATCAAACTGAGGAGAGGCTTCTACAACGAGCGTATGACTTGCTTCTGGTCCTTCCACAAGATCAAAAGTCCGGGCAACGTGACGAATTAATTCGCCTTGCGCGGGATATGGTCATAATCAAGCACCCGTTTCTTCTCGCTTGGAAGATCGAGCTTGAATGGAAAGATGTTGAGGATTTCTCAGAGTGGGACCCCGTCCTCCTTCGCGACTTCACTGAATTCTTCCCAGAAGAGGGTCTTAGCAAGGTCATACAAGGATTTTTGAAGGGCGAATTATCGCCTTTCCCCACGGAAACAGAGTTACAGGAATCTGCTCAGGCAGGAGCAAGTGATGAAAAAGCAGAGGTCGCAGAAGTTGCAGAGCTTGCAGTCGAAGACAGGTTGATATTGATGTCCAATGGCCTGGAACAATCTTCGGACTCGATAATATCCCATCGAATTATGGCTCAACTTTATTTGAACTTGGAGGAGTATGCAAGTGCAGTCGAGGTTGCACGCAAGGGCATAACAATCATCAAAGATATCACCAAGAAAACAGGCCTAGCCCTTCGACAAACTACCGACTACGTCAGTACCACTTTAGCGACTGCACTAATCTCGTATCAGTCTCCTCGCAATCACCCCGAGGCAAAGGACATATTTGAAAGCATTTTGAAACGAAAACCCAAGAATACAAAATGTTTGTTGGGAATCGGATTGATTCTAGAGGAAGATCATGATTATGAAGAAGCCTACAACTTCTTGCAACGAGCCCGAGAACGCGATCCATCTAATGTCAAAATTCGATCGGAGTTAGCTTGGTGCACGGCACTCAACGGAGATCTTGAAAGTGGATTGGCGATGTTGCAAGATGTACTTGCTGAAATCGGAGATGACGACACTCAGACTCGAGAGTTCAAAGCTGAAATCCTTTATCGTATTGGACATTGTCAATGGGAACTAGATCCATCTACTGCTGCGCGAAAGGATCGCAATGGAGCATATGCCAGCTTCTTGGCCTCGATTCAAGCCGATCTAAATTATGCACCAGCGTATACTAAGTTGGGAATATACTACGCCGACTATAAGAAAGACAAATCCCGAGCGAAACGATGCTTTCACAAAGCATTTGAACTTTCTTCATCCGAGACTGAAGCTGCCGAAAGACTAGCAAAAGCGTTTGCCAATAAACAAGAATGGGATCTTGTCGAAGCAGTCGCCCAACGCGTGGTTGATTCTGGAAAAGCAAAACCTGCCCCAGGATCTAAGCGTAAGGGTCACAGTTGGCCTTATGCGGCGCTAGGTGTTGTGCAGCTGAATAAACAGCAGTACACCAAAAGCATTGTATCCTACCAGGCAGCTTTGCGGATATCTCCAGGCGACTATCACTCCTGGGTCGGACTTGGAGAGAGCTATCACAACTCGGGTAGGTACATTGCTGCTACGAAAGCTTTTGAGCATGCTGAGGCATTGGAATCCACTCTATCCAAGAATGAGAGTAACAATATCTGGTTCTCGAAATATATGCTAGCCAATGTTAAGAGAGAGTTGGGAGAGTACGATGATGCAATTGCAAGATACGAGGATGTACTCACCATTCGTCCCAACGAATTTGGAGTGATGATTGCTCTTCTACAAACACTGACGGAAAGTTCATGGAAAAATCTTGACACCGGCCTGTTCAATGACGCAGCCAAGTCCGCACATAGGGCTTTGGAGATCGCTATCGCAATGGCAAAGGAGACACCAAATGTGTTCAATCTATGGAAAGCAGCCGGTGATGCGTGCGCCGTCTTCTCCTACATCAAGGCCAAATCAGGACATATGCACGCCTCGGAATTACAGTCTCTTCTGAGTATCGATGCTCCAGATGGCGCGTACGATATATTGGCTGATACAGATGACGTGGGTAGCAGTCATGTGATATTCCGTGCCTCTGAGGCAGCGTTGTCTTCCTCGTCAGATCTCTGCATTTATGCGTCCATATTAGCGTACAAGCGAGCGGTGTATGTGTCCGCAAACGACAGACATGGCCAAGCAGTCTCTTGGTATAACCTTGGATGGGCCGAGTACAGAGCTTACAGATGTATTGAAGGCGAACCTAACACAAAGGAGAAGCGATATACAAAGAAGTTTCTCAAAGGAGCTATCCGATGCTTCAAACAGGCAATTGAGCTTGAGGCAGGCAATTCCGAGTTCTGGAATTCATTGGGTGTCGTGACAGCTTCACTCAGTCCAAAAGTCGCTCAGCATGCATTCGTCCGCAGTCTACATCTCAATGACCGTAGCGCTCAGAACTGGACGAATCTTGGTGCTTTCTATCTGATTAACAATGATTTACAGCTTGCAAATGAAGCATTCACTCGAGGACAATCTGCCGATCCTGACTATGCCCCGGCTTGGCTTGGTCAAGGTATTGTAGCACTTCTTTTCGGGGATCCGTCAGAAGCGCGAGCATTGTTCAGGCATGGGTTTGAGATCTCCACTTCATCTTTGACATTGACAAAGAAACAATATACTCTCAGCCTATTCGATCGCCTTCTCGAAGATGCCTCGATATCCAATGAACTATCACAACTGATTCAGCCTTACTTCGCGCTCCAACAATTACACTTCCAAGAGCCCTCTGCTCTATCATTCGAGCATCTTTCTGCCTTGTTTGCCGAGCGAATTGGCGAGTATGCGCAAGCTGAATCTGCTCTCGGTGTTGTTTGCACCGGTGTAGAAGCAGAATATGAAGTGTCCGAGTCATCGTCATCTCTAGTACGCTTTGCACTTGTAAACGCGGATATTGCCCGTGTACATCTCGCAAATCACGAATACGAACAGGCTGTCGAGAAGGCTGAACTAGCATTGACCTTGTCTGGAGATGATAGTCTAACCACTCCTGATCCAGGCACGGTGACGAGCCTTCGTCTATCGGCACACCTTACTGCCGGCCTGGCCTACTATTACCTTAAATCAATGGACCAGGCTATTGATATGTTCCGTGATGCGCTCCATGAAGCAGATAATGACCCCGAGGTGGTATGCCTTCTGGCACAGGTGCTATGGGCAAAGGGCGGGGAAGAGGAGCGCAATGTAGCCCGCGAGCAATTATTTGAATCTGTTGAAAAGAATCCGGAACACATCGGCGCTGTCACTCTCTTGGGGGCAATTGCACTTCTTGATAGTGACGAGGATGCCATTGAAGCGGTTCACGCTGACCTTGAGATAATGAGGACGAGAGACGATATCGAAATCCATGACCGAGCACGAGTCGTCAAACTGCTATCAGCAATCTCGGCCATGGGGTTTAGCGCTGACAGTGACATTCTAGACGCAGAGAGGCTGGTCGTTGAAGCATCTAGAGCTGTCATGCTCGCTCCTGGGTTGCCTCAAGGCTGGATGGAGCTTACCGCGGCTACAGGAGAACTTCACCCAGCGACAATAGCCGTGAAGACTGCCCTTCGGAACGTTCCTCCTCAGGGTGGTCTGGATGCGGTCGATTTGTGCAAAGCATATGTCCAAACAGGCACGATTGGAAACTCCTTGCGAGGCATTATGGTGGCTCCTTGGAAAACGGATGGATGGGAGAGCCTGAACGAAGTTTTGTCGGATGCCGTATGAAGTCGCCTCGATTGGGAGGACATTGCATCGATATAAAATACTGCATGTAGAATAGATACCCATATCAAGTAGATGTCAAGGCGTTCGGTAGAGATGAATGCCTAGAAAAGAATAAAATCACTCTTCCATAACATCTCCGTTAGCAGCGGTCCCGTTTTGTTCCGTATGTAAAGCTTCAATCTTCGCCAACAAGACTTCTTTTCTCTTTTGCCGCCATGTCGTGTCCCAGGCTTCAATCTTCCCTCCCAATAAGGTGACACTTTCTGGTGTGAGTAGCGCCATTCCCCTTGCCACAACAATGTCCTTTAGAACAAACTTCGCGCCGATGGCAAGCTTCTCAATGGAAATACCATTGACATCTTTATACTCCAGCGCGACAACCTTCGTGCCAGCCGTATCTTGTAAAATAAGACGATGCGGTCCATTAGATGTCGTATTTCCCGTCGATCTCGACGCGTTGTTCGCAGTGCCCTCATTGGCATTATCGGCATCATCCACATTGACATTCCTCACAATCTCTCGGCCGCGAATAGTCTCTCCTCGCTCAACTTGCTCTATCTTCTCTACCTGAGACCACATACTAGAGCCAATATCTTCAATGTCAAGAACCTGAACAGGTACCGGACCAGATATCCGTCGCTCTTTGATCGAGGGGTCAGATACGTCCCTAGGAAGTAATGTAGAGGGCGCGGATGTTGATAATGTCTTGGTAAAATCAGTTGTCAGAATGCGGAAAAGAGCTGTTTGAGCTAATGCAGAGGGTGGTGCTCTTTGTTGATTTTGGGAGAGGGATGCTAGGAAATTGGATACCCATGTTGTGGATACGGGGAGGGATTTGGTGTTTAGGAGATGGGCTCTGATGTGCTCTTCAGTTGAGGACATGATGGATGATACCGATGCAGCAACAAGATATTCTCTTCAATTGGACCTTTGAGATTTTGATTCTGTCGACGTGAAGGTAGTTATTGGTAAGGATAAACCTTTTGGGTTTAATTCCGGGGAAGGAGCAGGTGGGTCCAGGAGCTTCTCCTGCGCCGTTCGGATCGCAGCTTCCTTCTCCGTATTCTTCAGCTTCATCTTTCTCTTCGCCCTTCTTTTCTGATTCTGTTCAGTATTATCGGTCTTTTTCGAACCCTACATAATTTGCAAATTAATTGTTCAAAATGTCCACCATTTCGTCACCCCGTCTATCCACCACATCCTCACACGCCACGTCAGTATCATCTCGCCGGCCGTCCATTGATAATAACCTGAACCCCAATGCCAGTGTCAGCGGACTGGGAATAAATAACAACACAGGCCCATCCATAGCCCGCGCAGTGTCTCCGGCTCAACGTCGAAATCGCGCCGCTCTCAGAGATTATTACAACATAAAATCGTCGACGGGAGACGATGCAGCGAGCTCCGCGTCTCCTACGGGTGCTCCTCGTACAACTAGTGCAAGCGAGCTTTCGGGATCGCCTTCGATTACGGTTACCTCCGAACTAGATAGCCCTGATTTCGATGCACAGCAATACATTGACCAGCTACTTGCTACCTCCTCTCTATCCACGGTCCTTAAGGCGGAAAATACTTTGGTAGGCGACATACGTACGCTGGATGGCGAACGGAAGGCCCTAGTTTATGACAATTACTCCAAGTTGATTCGCGCTGTTGAGACTATTGGGACAATGCGACGGAGCATGGAGGAACGCGGGGCGCCGTTGACGATGACAAAAACACTTGGTCCGGCTGTGGCATTCGTTGCCGAGACTGCTAGTGGCTTGATTAAGGAAGGCGAAGAACTTCGTCGCAGGGTCCAAGATGCAAAGAGCAAGGCGACGGGGAATAAGACGGCTGAGCAAGAGACTGTGGAATGGGCGTTGGGAACACCCGATCGTCTCAGGCAGTATCTGCGCGATGGGCAGACAGAGAAGGCACAAGAGGACTGGGCAGAGATTGACAAGCTTTTACAATCTTGGAAAGGGGTTAAAGGAGTCGAGGAATTGAGAGCTGCTTGTGAAGAGATTATGAAAGAGAAGGAAAAAGAATCCGAATGAGCTTAATCCGGAAGGATATGGCTTTCTTTGATAAAGGCCGAGCCAGCAGAACCATGCCATCTGATGCCATTCCGATTCCTTTGTACCATCGGCCGTCTCTGAACGATTTCCTATGGCACTTTTCTCTGGATAGGATGTGCTATACAAGCTTCGAACGGTCAACTCCGTCCTAGGAAAGTGCGCTATGCCCTGTTAGGATATGTCGCGCCAAGCAACAGGTCTTATCGATAAGGACCGCAACGTCTTATCACGATAAGCTTTACGGACCGTAAAATAATCTGATGGTCCGAAATCTCACCACCAACAATCAACGGACCGTCAAGCGATATTGTATCGTGCTTTTTACTATACCCACACTTCTGCAGCCATTCTACAAGCTCAGGTAGAACAATCTACACTTTAATACTCGCAGAATTGACTCTAGTGGCCAAACTATTTCCACGCCGACAGGACGTGGCTCTATATCGAATTCGTGATCATAGCGATCACTTTGCTTTCTATCTACAAAACATCCTTCCAGTATAAAGCACGCAACATACTGAACTTGCTCAAGGAGAGACCACCGAATCAATTGATATGGACACGTGACTCTCAGTGATAGTTCATGATTCGAGCTCGCTTAATCTCTTCCCCTCCATTTCTACCTGTTGACTAGAGGTACAACCCGCCTAGAATAGTACATATTCCGTGATCCCAACATAAGCCTCTACCTGTCTCCAAGGAAAGAAATTCTCTACTTTCTCAAATCAAATACCACTCGTCTACCTCCTTTATCCCTGACTTCTACGCCATGTCAGAAGAAAACCAGCCAAAGACTATATCGTCGTTGGTAACCGAATATCTCGATCAGCCACCAAGTTGCCTGGAGTTCTGTCCGGTAGATCCCAACTACTTTGTAGTAGGGACATACCTGCTTCAAGAGACTCGAGAACCCGGGGATGAGAATATGAGTGGAACAGGAGAAGAAGATGAAGGCGAAGGAACGACTTCCGGCTCGGTCAAGCAGACAAAGACGGGATCTTTGCAGTTGTGGCATTTAGATGTCACTACTTCTAAACTGTATGTGGACCACTTATCAGATTGAAGAAATGGTCTTTGGAAGACGGCTTACTAACTGATGGCGTTTCTGTACAGCCAACAAAAGCAACTGGTACTTCTCCCCCATGCCGTCTTCGACATAAAATTCCACCCAATCCAACAGCACATCCTCGGTGTCGCAGCAAGCGATGGCTCTATTTCCATCTACAGTGTCTCGAAAGATGAAAACTGTGAAGGAAGTACTGTACCACAAATCCAGCATTTTTGGTCGACATCGGCGGCACGACCTGGCGTTTCAGCATTATACTTTAGCTGGTTTCCAAAAGACTGGTTTCCACTAGCTTCAATACCATACACAGATGGCTTCGTCGTGTCATTCTCGGATGGTAAAACATGCATTCATATTCTCCAACCCCTACCCGGAAAATCGTACGACATTGCAAAAAACAAGGGATCCAAAAAGGGAGGAGGCTGGAAATTCATTGGCAATGACCATTTGCCCGAGCGCCGCAAAAATATCGAGCCGTGGTTCGTAGCATTGGCCAGATACGCAAATCCCAATCTCCCTGGTGGGATGGAATCATATATGTTTACTGGGGACGATATGGGGACATTATGGACACGGAGTTATGCCTGCCCTGAAGACAGGGACGATAGTCAGGAACTTGAGGAAATGTGGCCGCGGTGCGATTATACGATCACCGATGATGAAGGACGACATCACACTGCGGGCGGTGTCACATCTATTTTACCACTGCCAATTATGCACTTGGTCAACAAGGCGCCTGTACTATTGACGGGTAGTTACGACGAGTACATCCGTGTTTACCACGCAACATTCAAAGGCTCCGTCCTCGCCGAAAAACGCCTAGGCGGAGGAGTATGGCGTCTACAAATCATCAACGTCGAGACCATCAGAAACCGAGCAGCCGCGTTCGGGGAACCAGTCTCTGAAATTCAGTACTTGATCCTGGCGAGTTGCATGCATGCCGGTACCAGAATTGTGAAAGTTACGTGGAAGAGGACGCGATTGACCGATCTCGAAATTGGCGATTGGGATATAGAAGTGTTGGCGCAGTTTACGGAGCATGAGAGTATGAATTACGCCTCGGGTGTTTGGAGAGGAGGAAACGATACTACGACGGGAACGGAGTTGGTATGCGTTTCGAGCAGTTTCTACGACAAGAGGTTGTGTTTATGGAAGGTTCAACTATGATAGAAATGCACCTAGATGGTCGTCCTTGGACATACTGATTGAATTATGCGCTAAATCAATATCGAAGTTATTTAGAGTACAGATGCACAACTCCCATAATCTAAACAATAGTCTCTAGTTCCCTCGCGTATCCAATAGTGTTTTCTATAACGGACGCACTTGCCAACGCAATACCTTTCTCCGGCCGATGTCCCGCATGTACAGGTTCCACAGTACCAGTCGTCTCGGGGACAGGGGCGACGACATCCGCTTGAGCAGGGAAATATATGCGTCCATCTTTCAGAGACCAGCCACGCTCCTGCGCGAATGCAACAACTGCGCCTTCGGATTCGAGGAAGAGGAGATCCTTTGCGTTGGAGATGGGGAGGGATTGGTAAGCTGTTTCCGAGCAGTCGGCGATTTCTCTTCGGATTGTTCCGACGAGGACCTACCAACCATTAGCTTATACTTCAAAAACTGCTATAGAGAGTAAGAGAAGGACGAACGTTTGAGAACAGTCCAAAGTCTTCAGTAGGCACCTCCGAAGACTTGGTAGCTCGCCACACTTTATCATAGCTTCCCTCCATCAAACTCCTCTCCAATTCCACAGGATATTTAATGAAAGGATCATCCTCCACACTACGTCCTTCCAACGACGCCTCCACAATCAATCCCTCCAGCACCGTGTGGAACTGTGATGTATCACCGGAACTCAACAACAGTAATAGATACAGTCCCGTTATTTTGCTTCGCTGGCTCGTTTTTGAGCTTTCGTGTGATGTTGATGTCTCGCGCTCAAAGTCGTAGAATGGTTGGAGTTGTTGATAGTATCGAATGAATGATGCGGAGTCCATCTGTCGGAGTGACGTTATGGCGCCTAGCTCGAGGATCTCGCGGGCCTGTGAGCGGATTTGTGCGGGTGTTGAGGCGGAAGGAAAAAGGACATTTTGTTGGAGGAGAGTTCGCTTTGCGCGGGAGAGGATTTCGTTGGCGGCATCGAGCTTCTTTTGGTCGAGGCTTTTGTGTAGCTCTGTGATGAGCGATTTGAGGTCGGCCATGGTGGTTGGTCTAGAGCGAGAGTCCGTCAGAACGAAGGGTAGATGTATGTATCAAGCCCAGAGATATAGGTCAAGTGAGAGTATGTCTAGATTCTTGGTTCTGATTTCAAAAAGCTTGTTGAGATGGGTGTGATGGTTGTTGACTGTCTATCATGGGAGCTTGGCTGGCAAGCTCCAGATAATGGGCGGAGAGCACGTGATCCCGCCGGGTCTTAAAGCGGCAACACTTCTACAAGGTTCCACTACATAGTAGAGGTTCGCGACTCCGTACCCTTTATGTTTATATCCTCATATTTTGCATCGTTCCTCAAGAACCATAGTTCTACATCCTGTAATAAGACTCGTATACATCATTCTACATCTTTACTTTCGTCTTATACTTCAACTTCTCCAAATCATCATACCCAGACACACTCACCCGACTACTACGAATCCCCGTATCAGAGAACAGTGCAACATAGCACTTCGCAAAATCGCTAGCCTTCATTGCGCCAGTCTTAGCAGCCGACTCATCAACTTCGACACGCAGTGCTAGATAGATCTCGTTGAAGCGGACGTTCGTCTTGTAGTTGTCGCGACATGCCACGTTGGCCATGGAATATAAGGCGCCCTGAGTCATAGCGGGCGGGGCGCGAGCTCCTAGATCACCTTGAGAGCCGGTGCAGAGGGTCCAGGTACTGCGTGGATCGTTTTGGGCGAGTAGGTACGGCATTGTTGCTCTGTATGCCCCTGTGTTGTCATTGTCAGCTGACATTCACCGTCCTCCCCCGGGGGGCAGGGAGGGCAGGGGCAGGTAAGAGGACGTACAAAAGTTCGATTCAAAGTTGACAGTCATGACCTGGCGCAATTCCTCTGTGCTGATATCCTGCAACGGCGTAGCTGAATATCCACCACCAGCTACCCTTTATGTCAGCGGAGGAAATCTCAGCCCAAATCCATGGGAGTAGATGGACAAACCAGCAGCATAAACATGCTGAAAAGCAGGAAGCTTGCCCTCCTTGACCAGGTCAACAATACCCTGCACCCCATTTTCGGAACAGACATCGGCTTCAACAGTAGTGATTCCCTCCTTCGTTCCTACATGGTGAAACAGCTTCTCGGCTGAAGCCTGATTGCGAACAGCGGCGAGTACATGGCGCCCTGTTTGCAGCACGGCTTTGACAGCTGAGACGCCGATGTTTCCTGTTGCGCCGACGATGAGGACGGTTTCCATTCTGAAGGTGATTGTCTTGATTCGTAGAGTATCAAAGGGGGCTTCTTATCCTGATCAGTAGATACTAAATAATCTGCTTCTATAACATCATTGTAGACGTGCGAAACAAGGGTCTTTATAGTAGCAATACCTACCAGTCGATGTTAAGAATCTATGCCTACAATGTTTCTAAAGTCCGATTACTGAGCAATAATAGTGCTATCTGATAATGTTGCGAACTCGGCGAAATGGTGTTCGAGACTTCCGTGATGCGCAGCAATTATTATTAAGCCGGCCGGTGGAACCAAAGGCGCGAGCTCCGACATCTGGATGACTCTGAACTAGTATGGAGTGTTGAAATGATAGAGCTAGGGTTGGGTGGGGACCCCATATGCCCTAACTCGACTCCTAGAAATATACGCATATGTATGGTTATTGATGCTGTTCGCTCAGCAGTGTTGCTTAAAAGGAGCCCCTCAACCCCTGGTTTGTAGACGTCGTGTACCATCTCTTCCCCCCTTAAGCACCTCGCAAATGATCCCTCGCCGTTTACCCCTTATCAACCATCTCGTCTCTCATCAAAGCTGTCGACGCAACATGGCACATTACATAACAACCCACGACCCCAACGGCACCGCAATCTTCTCTCCCAAAGCCCCCGGATCGCAGCACTCAATGCCAGTCCCAGTAGGCGATATTCGAATAATCTCATCGAGCCATCAAATCCCGCTCAATCTCTCAAATGAGTCTGACATCGACCAGTATCAGCATGACCGCACTAGTCCCTTCTTCCCAGGAGAAAGACGTATATGCCCCGACAATGGTACTGCAACATGCATAATCTCCATGGCTCCTCGGGCTGAGAGTGGGATGCATCGAACTATGACTGTGGATACGATTGTGGTTGTTGAAGGGGATGTGGAGATTACGCTTGACTCTGGCGAGATGCGAAGACTCAAAGCTGGTGATAGTCTTGTGCAGAGAGGTACGATGCATAAGTGGAGGAATGTCACGCCGAATGATGGATGGGCGAGATGGGTTGTTTTTATACAGGCTGCTGCTGAGTCGGTGAAGATTGGGGATAGGGTTCTTGGGAATGAATGGGTTCATTGAATGCCAGGCGTTTCTGAATTATCGAGCTGAGCTCCATTGGGGGTCATTGCAGTGTTGAATACGTAGATGAGGACAAGGGATTCAGAAGTCCTCGTTTATAGTCTTGACTGTAAAGCAACAATAATCAATATCAATGCATTTTCATAATGTATACTTGATACTAGCGAGCCTCGGCAGACTCTTGCCGAAGAATCTAAGAATAAAACAATCATGCCTCCTGCAAAGCGAGTTGAGACAATGTATCAAAAAGAGGCGTTCCTAATCCAGTAACCGGATCCCATCCAGACGTGGCATTCCAACTAGCATATGGAACATACGGTGTCGCTTCCCCGGACCTGGAATTTTGGCCAGTGCAACCAGTTGAGCCGCCATCCACGATATCTGTAAACCCCGAGCCGTTCAATGCATATAGCCACGGATTCAGGAACCCGAGTACAGTCTGGTTTTTTTCCAGTCGCACCGAGTTCAAATCTGAGATGATGGCGGCGATCGCGGGTGCAGAAGCGCTAAAAAATCAGCAAAACTCATTTACGTAGAAAAGAGGGTACTAACCTGGTTCCATCTACTTGGATAAAATTACCGTGATCTCGCACAATGTAAGCATGCGCCTGAGCAGACACGTCAGGAAAGCCTCGCCCATCTGGGTTGTAGAGATCCTGCCACTGGTCACCGAGAATAGATAGATAAGAGGTAACAGCATCTTCTTGGTACGATGGACGAGAGAAACGCTCCGAAAATCCTCCGGAAGAGAACGATACTGCTCGCTCTGGATTGATACGGTAGGTGCCTCCGACTGAAGTGACGAACGGACAGGAAGCGGGATAAATGGGATTGAATCTTGTCCTATTCGTGCCGTCATTGGTGAGACACACCTGACCGACTCCTTCGTCTCCGCTGCTGAAGATGATCGACACGCCTCGAGCTCCGAGCTGAGCGAAAAGACCGCATGTGGTATTGGTATACGATTCCGGAAGAGTTTGCTCATTTTCGCCGTATGAAGTAGATAGCACCGCCGGCAAGTCTTCGTCCGGTAGGTCCAACAGGTAATGGAGTTGCTCCAGATAAGGCTCGTTTGATGAAGCATTTGGGTCGGGTTGACTCGCATCAGGAACTAGTGGGCCACGGCCGCCTGTAGTGAAGAAGATCGTAGGCACTTGGTATGACAAAGCGATGCCATATTGAATGTCGAGGGATGCCTCAACGCTGTCAAGGCTGGACGACTGGTCATTCAAGCCGCCGTTGATTTCCTGGACGGTAAAAGTGGCGTTCTCCGCTTGCGGTGCGTATTGTTTCAAGAATGCGTCCAGATCGTCGTATCGCGCATATTGCTCTAGATACCCTGAAATGCCGAGCTTGTTGCGGGAATCAGGGCTTGCCGTGAAATCTCCTAATTTGTATAAGTCTCGTAAGCAATCCGGTGTGATGGAAGTGTTGCAACTAGCCTGTGCGGCAGTTTCTATCTGTCTTTGATCGTGAACAAGGCTCTTGTGAGCTTTGTTACGTCCGAAATGCGTCGTTGGCTGGATGAGCTGTATGTGCCGATGAATCTCGCTGGGTACTGAATACTGTAAAGTACGGACTCTGAACACGGTCTTATCTTCGTCGTGGAAAATGTAAAAGGTCGTGTTTAGCATTTTCTCTGCTTGGTGTAGCGGAACGATAAACTTGGCCCAGTCGCTATCGACCTCCATCAAGACGTCCGAAACGCCCTCTGACTTTAGCCATGATACGACAGCATCTGAGACTTCGGCGGGGGGTTGCATGAAGGCCTTGATTTCATCACGCTTCATATGCTTGCCGTACATCACATGTCCGGGTGTTGCAATGTTGATCGCATGTTGTTCGAATTCTCCGGCTCGTGGTTGGGTCATGGCAAGGCGGAACTGCATCAGCATCGATGGAGACGGTCTGGGGCCTTGTACCCATCCATCTGGAACTTTTCGTAGTTGCTCGACGACTTCATATTGTGTTGTAGCTACTGCTGTCACAACTGGGGCAGATAACAGAGTCAGAGCTCCGAGGAAGACGGAATACAGATACATCATGCACAATGAGTGAATGATCTCCTGTACAGAAAGAAGATGAGAATAGAAGGGAAGGTGAGAAGAGAGCAGAAAAGGAACAGGCTACATTTAGTGGTAGAAGGCAACCACGCCGGATCAACCAAGGAAGGTGGTGCCTGCCGCCGAGTCCTGTTTTCATCCCTTCGACGTGAAGAATGTCTTAAAAAACTGGCCGGTGACACGAGTTTGCATCCACAAGGCGATTTGGTGATCTTAACACACACAACTCGCATGTTCGTTTCACCAAGCCCTGTCACCTGGCACCCTGGTACGGCCATATCTACCGGCAATGATGTGAGCCTGTTGGCCTTGCCAACAAGCTGAAGCCATGACTATCTTCCATAATCCAAGATCAAGGCAGCCCCTGAGGATCTCGCTCGCATCCACTCAATAGTCGAGTCTGGTTAAGCATTCCTTGCAGCAGGCTGCTGCAAGGAGGGGATGTGTTTCGGAACATGTCGAGCCGGTTCAAACTAGCCTTCTATTCCAGTGAGTCTTGATTGAACTATGCTACAGACTGTGCAATGTGTATCTGTAGGCATAACACTGATAACAGAGACAATTGCACCTCAAGTAGACAAAAGATGAAGCTCTTCAGATGTTTTGGTGAGACACGTGCTACAGCGCTAACCCCAATCGAGACATGGAGATTTAATGCTTTCCGGCACTCTGATTGGCTCGGCCTGTGGATCGACGTCACTCTAGTTAGAGCTTGTCTTTTGGTGCTTTTGGTCTAGAAGATCGTGACCCCTCAACTTATCCTGTATATTGTTAATGTGTTGTCCAATTGATCATTCTATTCTCATTGCTAACAGTATAACCAGTTGGGTGACTTGCCTCAACGTTGGCGGTCTCCTGATGCTGCAATAACTCATCGTAAGCTCCCACAGCTCCCCCGCAGCCGGTTTGCCTCATACGATCAATCACTTGACTGTCAGAATTTGAGATAAATATATCCATCCTCTAATTCTCTCGATTCCAATTTTACAGACTCATTAATTACTACCTAGCATCATTCACATCGATCCTCAACCTGTTCCCGTCTGATATTTTGGGCCCGACGTCATCAATACATTGACCCGGACTTTGCCTGGAATACATCTCCGCTTCTCCAATATATCAAAAGAACATCAACCCAAGGACATCAATCCAACAACCTCACCATTAAATCAAGCACAATGGCCGATATTACAACTCTTACGGATCGTCTTCCTGCCGAGACCAAGGAGGAGATTGCAAAGAATGATCTTCCTCTGAAGGATCGCTTCTTCCGCTACTTCCAACAGGAAATCACCGGTATCTCCTCTTGTCGCTGACTCTCTGGGGTTACGAGCTAACAATTGTTAGCTTTGCAAGAACAGATGGACCGACTTGCAGATACATCCCTCATTGCCGGCGAACGCTCCGATGCCACCGATCACTGTCTAGCGGGCATTGCGCGACTCTCCAACGAGGTCAAGGATGCATCAAGCTATATTCCCACCTATGATCAACGCATCTACGCTGAAGTACGTTCCCAGTCAACGTACTCACTGACGCTGTGCTAACTGTATATGTTCGCACAGGCAATTAAAGCTCTACAAGATAAACTCTCTGAAACCCGAGCCGCAGTCCAACCCAGAGCCAAATTCTCATTCAAGACAAAGAAGAATCCCTCTGCCATATCCCTGTCCGACGCAGCCGAAATCGCTGCCCAAGGCCGTCGCATTATCCCCGGATATCTGTCGCCAGATGCTTCTTCGGTAGACTCATCCAGAAACCCAACCCCGCTCTACGCCTCTACACCAGTCAACGAGCTCGAAACACTCCAACTCAGACCCGAAATTGCGCCTACATCCTCATCCGCCATCCTCGACGAAGGCAAGGACAGCGCCGCCCTCAAGAAATCAAACGATATCCGGCGCCCAACCTTCTCAAACCAATCCTCTGTCTCAGTCGACCAGCACTATGGCCTACACATCATGCTCCCAGCCTCCGCGTCCAGCGCCGCGGTGCCAGCATCAATCACTTCCTTGCGTCACTGTGTAGTCGACATGTCCATCCCAACCGCAGACGGGAAACCATTCGCCAGTTTGACGATCAAGGGCATCAAGGAGAGTCTAGTTATATGTGGGCAAGTTGATGGGCCCGCACACATAACGGGTGTAGAGCACAGCGTCATCGTGGTATCGTGTCGGCAGTTCAGAATGCACAATTGCGCCGATGTCGATGTTTATCTCAGTTGTACTAGTAACCCCATCATCGAGGACTGCTCCAGGATCCGTTTTAGTAGGATTCCTAAGACATACGTACGTCTCTCCCACCCAAAAAATTCCCTTCCAAAATATCTCCCCCCCCTTTCTAACTTCATTGTTACATGTCTTCGTTGCAGGCCTTAGATAAAAACCACCCCGACAACAGCGACAAATGGGACCAAGTCGAAGACTTCAAATGGATCAAACCCGAGCCCAGCCCTAATTGGAGCGTCCTAGACCCCAATGCTGCGGTCTCGGATGAGGTGTGGGCTGAGATGGTACCCGGAGGACCTTGTTGGTCTCTTGAGGATATTTTGAGGGCTACGAAGGTTTTGAGGGAGTAAGGCTACTACGTACTACGTAACGTAGTTGGTAATGAGCGTGGGCTGGGATGATGGTGTTTGTTTATTTAGGTAGTTGAGGGATTGGTAGTTAATGGGTTGGCGTATTGGGGTTGTATTCGTGAGTATTTTTTATTTTTTTTCCCTTTGGAATTCTGTATTCGTTTCAAGGATGTATCTATAATGCTCAGGGTAATGATCGAATGAACTGCTCTATCATATCAATGCCCACATTTTCAAAAAAAAGTGAAAAAGAGTATATTATATAAAACATATACACTATGTCAAGTAGAACAACACAAAGACAAGTCCTTTCTAAAACAACCCCAACAAATCATCATTCGTCTTTTTACCTCCAGCCTGCTGCTGCTGCGGTGGCGGCGATGTCGGATTCGAAACATTCAAACTCTGGAATCCATTCATCAAATCATCGTCATTTGAGCCGCCGAATCCTCCTCCTCCACTACTACTGCCAAGACCGCCGAGAGCAGCGAAGCCAGAGTTGGAGCTGCTGTTATTAGCGGGAGCGTTGTCGTTGCCGAATACGCCGAGGAGGTCGTCGAGATTGTTGCTTTGTTGGGTGCTGGTGCCGACGGCAGGGGATTCGGTGCGGACGGGGGTTCCGGCTAGTCCCTGTAGGCCGGACATGCCGCCTGGAGGCTCCTTTTGGGCTGATGCGGGCGCAGAGCCGTCGAAGTCGATGTCCAACAAGTTCTCGGCGTTTGCTTGGGATTGAGCGGGGGGTGTTGCGCCTGAAACCGCTGCAGCCGCTGCTGCTGCGGCCAATGGGTTCTCGCGCGCGTTTTGAAGTTGTTCCCTATCATCATATATTAGTATCGTTTTGTATAAAGGTAAAGGAGACATACTCGATAGCGGCTCTTTGGACAGCATCCGCGCCAAAGCGTCCTTGACCCACAAACTGCTCAGGGGGCTTGTGGTAGACCGAAGCCAATGTCGACATTTCTTCAAGCAACTGGTCTAGCAATGCCGGTGGCAAGGATTGGATTGTAGTCGTGATAGGCGGCTTTTGTGATAAAACGACATTCTTAGCAGCATTGGGTTCGGTAGTGTTGGACAACAATCGCCAGTAGACATAAGCTCGGTCACGGATATCGGGGTTATCATTTTCTTTGGTCGCGGCTTGGAGGACTTTTTGCACTAAACCTTGAGCTTTCTCGGGGCGCTTGAGGAAAAGTTTGACGACAGCTGTAAGGATTTGTAATTGTGTCTGCAAGACGTTAGTTTTGATCATCAACTAAACATGTGCAAACATACTTGAGTGAATTCTTCATTGAAACCCTCGACAAATCCAGCCAGGATATCACCAGCGTTGCTAATCTTCTCCGCATATTCGCCAACAATCCATATAAGAGCAGCGCGAGCATTAGGCTCATCCAACTCGTCAATGCATTTGCACAATGTCGGGATGATGTTTTCGTAGCCTGGATATTTTCGGAAAATGTCACGGATCACAACGATGGCCTCTTGCACCACGTAGTTGACCTTGGTGTTGATCAAGTCTAGAAGAGTATTGACACATCTCTCGCTGGAACTTTCAATCTTGATAGCTGTCTGGCCGATAGCCCTGACGGCCCTCCTCACGAAATCCATATCGACCTCGAGAGCATATTCCTTGAGTTCAGCCAAGAGTTGGTCAACATTCTTTTCGTTGGCTATCCGGACCATGATTTCGAGTTTCTGGAACTTAACATATGGGGGATCGTTGTATTTGCAAAAGAAAACACGGAGTTCTTTGTTCAGGATGTCGGGTTGCTTTTGAAGGAGTAGATCGATGTTCCGCAAGGCGACGTATTGTACCTCGGGTGCTGATGAAACCAACGTGACCAGCGGAGGAGCCATTTTCTTCAAGTAAGAGGCCGCAAGTTCCGAGTTGATATACCTCATATGCAAAAAGACAACCTTGACCGCAGCTAGCACAACACTAGCGTTGACGTGCTGGAACTGTGGGACGACTCTTTCGCAAATGTGTTCAGCGTCCTTGACATCGGTGGTTTTGAACTCAGCCAAGGAGTTCAAAATCGTGACTCGACCCCATTCTGTACATTCATTCAAGGCCATGAGCAGTTTGCGAAGCGTGTTGGAATTAATGTCCAGCGCCCTCGTTTCTGGGGCACTCTCTGAAATCTCAGCAAGAGCAGTCACTGAGTTCGCAACGACCATCGGGTTCGGGTCCCCGATCAGTTCTTGCAGAGTCTCAAGGAAACCGTTCTCAAGACACATGGCTCGGTTCAGGTCGAACAGTTTGGCCACACAGATAGCCGCCGTCTTGCGAACGTACGGCGATTCGTCTTTTAATGTCTTGCGTAACGGCTCCTCCATGTAGTCCACCATTTTGTCGACTCGGATACATCCCATTGTCCGGATAGCGAGTGCTCGAATCAGCGGGTTCGGGTCTTCGGAATCTTGAACGAAAGTGTTGACGGCGAGAATGCAAAGGTCGGGGTGAGATTTGGCATAATTCCTGTATACGTTAGTCGTATGTACCCGTAGAAGGTGTTATGTCTTACATTAAATAAAGATACACAAGTTTCTTCTGGTCCAGATCTGTGGTCGCGATGTTCTTCAAAACGTCCGGAAATAAGGCAGAGACGTCCTTACCCAGCGTCATCGCCATGATAGTCCTTTGGATCGCATCTTTCCTGAAATCGAGATCAGTGGTCGGTCTGTATGTGATAGCGAATGTCGTACCTTTCATATGCATATTGGGAACTACAAACAACAAAATGTTAGCATTGAAACCAGACTATCTCGTAGGCTGCGTACACTAATCCTGCCCTCAGCTCAAACGTCTCTCCTTTCCTGGGCACCGCAAAGGCGCTTCGCAACCGATTGACCGCCATAGCAGAGAAAATGAAGCTTCAGCAGCGACGGGGTCGCGCCTCCGCAATAGCAAGTTGTCAAGGAAAAGGCGTGACAGCGAAGGTGAGTGTGAGCGCGGGGTGATGACAGCTCCGAGAGATGCACGGAGTGTAGAAAGTCGGAACACGTGCGGTGGCTCGAGGGAAGGAACCCGACTCGATGATTGTCGTTTTCGAATGTGTTAAGTTATAGAAAAGAGGATATTGACGTGGTGGCCATGGACAATGGCTGCGTTGGGATTGTAGACAGAATAGACAGAAGTAAAAGTCAAGTGGTCGTTTGTTTTTCGGCGGAAGCGGTCGTTCAAGTTGGGTAGGTGGCTTTAGGAGGTGTGCCGAACTTTCTATCTTACAGTAACTACGTAGTATAGTACTTCTCCAGATGTCCAGACTTTTGTGTAAATAATAGTAACTAATATTGGTAGCTCGAAATCCAATGGCTAAGAAATTATATATATAATGTCCATTCAAATAATGAAGTAGCAAGCTTAATAAATATGCTTGCATTTGTAATAGTTAATTCTTGAACCAAATTATTAGCCAAGTTGTTCCTTTTTTTTCTTTTTTTTTTGTGAGAACCTTGGTATAAAGTATTCTTAATCATTAAAATATAATGACGAGATACAGATCTTTGTCCACACTCAGACTCCGAGTCCAGAGGTAGATAGACATGGCTCGACAAATATCGGGCGAGGAGCCTCATGAAAACCATCAATTGGTGACAACATTTATATGATCATTGCCAATTCCCAGAACCCTCTAATATGCTTTTAAACACTCCAACAATCCGGGTTATAGCATGCTAAATCTGACCCCCATATATCTACTATATACACACATATATCCAATTAATCATGAAGCTGGACCAAGTTGCTCAAACCCAAAATTCCAAATCCCTCGAGCACCACTAACATTAAAAAACTCCTGTGCATTGGACTCCGTGTCTTCCTTGTACGTCTGAGCCCCAATATGCTGAAACGCACTGGGCACAAGGGCATATCGTTGCAGATTCCGCTCATTGGCGAAAATCTCCATTGCGCTGTCGACAGGACCGCGAAGGTGTATCCATCCGTGATCGTCGTTGGGATTAGTGGCCTTTAGATCTGCTGCGATGCGTTCGTCAAACCAGTCCAGTAGCTTGAGAGACATTTGACGTCGAAAGACGAAGGCTTGGGAGCAGCAGCCATAGTTGTTCATAACATGGATGCCGGGACGGAATGGCTGTACTGTTTGAGGGCCAGCAGCGAAGTACAGTATTATAAGGGCTGGGACACATGCAAAAGTAAAGATGAAGATAAATGGCAGAGAGAGTATGTGATGGTTCGTCAGACTCGGGTTCTGTGGAAATAAACGTGGGTAAGGTAGCAACGAGGATGCCGACGATGAGGACAGTCGGAGACGAAGGAAAAGCAGAATGCCTGCCACAAGCGTAACCGTAACGCAGCTCCAAAACAAGTATACAGGCCAGTGTTCCTGATGCCAGCCTTGGAATTTCTCGGTGAAGAAAAGCCGTAGATATAACCATTCATCTCCCCAACGAGACTTGGTATCCAGCTTCTGCAAGGTCTCCATCGTTCTAGTGTACCAGCCTTCCTGTGCGAGCACGTCATCCTCCAGAATCAAAATGTACGGAGCCAGAGAATTAACACATTGATGTAATAAGAGGTTGTAGTCGTAGTATGACTTTTCGTTGAATTTCTTCTTTACTTCAAGCTGACGGATCCTGTTTGTCATTGACTCTGAGCTGCCGGCAATATCAGGATAGAAGAGTACATTGTCAGCTAGTCGAGATGCGTTCACGGTCGAAGCCGACTCATGGTAAAAAGGATGCTCATCCGGTCTCGAATGCGCGATGAGTAGATTGAATTGTATCTGCGCTCGTTCTTGCGGAGTCAGATGATCGAATAGCGAGGCGATGGTGATATCAACGTATTGTTCTTGAGAACGCCGGGCAGTAGGCATGCCAATGCACAGGCGCGGTACGATCCCTAGTGCCTTAGTTTGTTTTGCTTTCTTGATACTCTCTTTATCGAACTGGGCAATGCTTTGTAAAAAGGCCTGGGCTTGCTGTAGTCTTGTCAGGCTGTACTTGGGCGCATAACCCTGGACCGTGAAGAAGGCAGAGCCCGGGTCATGGGAAACCCGCCATCGAAGTAGAAGAAGAATGGCGAGATAGGCAAGTACGAAAACAAAGAGGAAGCGTGACTGGGCTTTGGTAAAAGAAGGTAGGTTCAATCGCACAGTTTGTTGGAAGAGTGTGACGACGTGGTTAAGAAGCCGCGCTATTTGCATACTGACGAGATAGATTGCGATCAGAAACAAGGCTATAGAATAATGGACAGATGTCCTTCAGGCTGTTTCTAAGTACTCTCATTTTGAAATACGAGGAGATGCGACTTATAAGGACAAAGCAGAACCAAAGAGTTAGAGGTTGCTTAGCCTCGCTGATCAGTCGAAACGAGAACGAATGTCTTAGAAGCAGTGCAGTTAGAATAATCACCGATGCACGTACTAGTAGTCAATGAAAAACTAGAATCATGTTTCAAACCTGCTGGCAATGGGCATTGCCTCGTACCAACATGGGGCTGCAGGATTAGTATCATTGACTAAGTACCTTACTAAGTAACTAACTAACTAACTACTATGTATGCGGCTGGAGTCAATGTGGGACCGCTATCCCGCGCAGAACTTACCAAGTCAGCCTCTTTCTCCCGTAAGCAAACATCAAATTCAACATCGACATCAACTGCGACTCTTCGAATAATTCGTTGCACTACATACAAGATGGTGAGCTGGCCCAATTCTACATCGTGATAGTGCTCTGCCTGACAACACAGGCCAATCTGCCGAATCTGCGACGTCTGTTTGTGGAGGCTCGATCAGAAGCCGAGGAGAATGAATACTCGAGGACTGCCGTAAGACTACCCGACTCCGCGATGCGAGTATATATCTAATTTCTACAGTTCTACAATCTAGTGCTCTTCATCTCCTCAGTCGCCGTCTTTAGTCTGGCTGCCCAGCGGATCAGTGGAGGAAAAGCCCACAAATGAGATGAGGACAGAATGGAATGGCGCATAAGATAACTATCGTCGCCGTATAATAAGCTTATAAATATCGACAAATACGTCAATCAGTTTCCTCGCCATCATCCGAAAGAAACGCCAGACTTTGACGGCCTTTCACCAGTCGCCGTCGAGGCTTCTCTTCGGATCCGCTCTCGTCCTGTGCACTTCCCGTACCCCATCTGGACGCTCCCTCCTTTACAGCTTCCAGGTCCGCTTGAAGTTCCCTCGCCTCGCGAATCTGGCGCGCCTTATCAGCCGAATACCGGCCCTTCATACCCGCGTCTTCCAGCATCGTCTTCAAATGCTTAATCTTCGCCTTCGGAGTATCATACGGCGCCAACTCGCGCGCCCACATTTTCCGAATACCGCATTTGATGAGCCATCCTTGTAAACGTTTGATTTCTGCTTGATCTGGATCTGCATCAGTGGTTGGCTTTGACGTGCTTTTTGGAGCTCGCGCTTTCGGTTCGCTGGCCGCTTTCTTTGGGCGTGGTTTCTTGGGTTCTTCGTCGAGTAGGACTGACATTTCACTCTCAGATTGTTCCCCTTTGTCGGGTATCGCTTTCTCACTGGGAGGTTTTGGGGAAGCGCTTTTGGCCTCTGCTTCCTCTAGATCGCCTTCGTCTTCGTCGACCGGCGGCGGAGTTGCTTCTGGTGATTCTACCTCACTGCTAACTTTTCGGCGCTTCTTCTTGGGCGCTGTATTTTCTTCTGATACCCGCTTGACAGGCTTCTTCGTCTTTGATTTCGGTGGTTTCGTCGGCGGTGCGGGTGCCTTGTCGATTATCTCATCTTCTTCTCGTTCTTCATGTTTCTCCTACAAACAACCAATCAAGCAGTCAGCCAATAAACCACTCCTACCATTTTCGGTAGATAACGCATCACGTACAGCTTCATCTTTGATTATCTGATCACTCCTCGTCTTCCATGCTTCATGTGCTTTGAAAAATCCTTCTTCCAACCCTAACGCAGTCTCCGTCGCTAGTCGTACGCGCTTGACGGTTAATTCTTCTAATTTCCCTGTTCGGAAGATGTTTGCGACAGTATTTCGTAGCGCTTTTTCTAAGCGGTCATCTGAGGGTATTGAATTTGAGGAGTCGCTCGCTTCTTCGTCTGAAGAGTCTTCTACAATGCGTCGTCGCGGCATTGTAAGTCGTGTAGTGTAGTCGTAGAGTCGCGTGCTGTATATCTAGTCGTCACGTGGTTGCGTATCGCCGCACGTCAGTTGCAATTCACGAAGTAAATGTAATTGCGCTTCGTTACTCAAGCTGGTCACAGTCCCAATTGCACAATAATGTAAGTGTATTGTATATGTTGATCAAAAGATTGTAGATGGAAGTCGCGTCTGGCCAAGCTTCCTTCCATGATGCACAATGAATGATCTCCGTTTAGCGCCGCCGGAGCTAAGGCGGCCCGAGCGCGAGACTTTTTGATGGGCCTTGAGCATTGGCAAGTAGTTATAGCGCCAGCATTATTAATCGGTTGTCCTTTCATTCTTTCATTCTTCTCTCTTTCATCATATCGAAACGTTTGAACTTGCAATACTATTGGAATAAACGTCAGTTTTGCTGCGATACTCCGTTGTTCATTACCCATCGACCTTCGTTCCGCTTCTACACCTCAATTCAATTCGAATAATAAGACGACGATAGAAACAGAAGAGAGGATAATACAGCCTCAACATGAGTGCCACAGCAGGACCAAGCGGGTCAAACACACTCCCTGATGGCACAAAATTACCTCCGGGGGTAGTGCTGGACAAAGATGGCAAGCCGTACGTTACCACTCTGCCTAGTTCATTACAAAGCTTGTGGCATTGAGGAGTATCAACTAACGTATACACCCAGATGCAAAACATGCACATCAGCCGCCTCCTGGCGTGCAATGCTCAAACAAGCCTCGACATCCGGCGGTATAGCAGCCGGCGCCGGTCTCGCTGCCACTACCACCACAACCGCCACATCATCATCATCAACTTCCATCCCACCACCACCCGCCTCAGCCCAAACCGAGTGCCCCCCCGACGTCGAAGAACTCGGCCGCTCAACCTGGACCTTCCTCCACACCTTGACAGCAACCTACCCAACCACCGCCACACCGGAAAAACAAACCCAAATGCGCTCCTTTCTCGGCCTCTTCTCCACCCTCTATCCGTGCTGGGCATGCGCCGAAGATTTTCGGAACTGGATGGCCGACCCCACGGGGAAAAACGAGCCACGATTATCGAGTAGAGCGGAGTTTGGGCAGTGGATGTGCGAGGCTCATAATGCTGTGAATCGGAAGCTGGGGAAGAAGGAGTTTGATTGTAGGTTTTGGGAGGAGAGGTGGAGGACTGGGTGGAAGGATGGGCGGTGTGATTAACCCTCTTCTTATACAGTATCCACTGGATGGAAATGGGGTTGGCAAAGGGGTAAATGAATCTCTTCTCATGATTGTACATATATGCATGCATGCATGCTACGAACTTACATAGATAAGTGTATATTAGAATCTCATGTCCATATTATTTTCTGATAACCTTCCTCACTCCGAATCTTCTTTCACAAGAGAGAAACACTTTTGTCATAAGAAAGGAGAACTGCGCCTCATGGTTGACAAACAGAAGAAAGAGAAGATTATATAGATAATTGAAATAAAAGGCAAAAGAAGAAATTGGCATTAACAGGCCTTCATAACATCTTTACATTGATTCCGCACAAAACATACCCAAATTCGCAACGCAAACAACGCAAATATCTATAGACCAGACACGAAAAGGCGAAGACCACTGGCAGGAGCACCAATCTCGGTGACTTCTGCGATGCGATCTACCGATCCCTTGTATTGTTCATGATACTTGGCACCGGTGTAGGGATCCGATACGCTTGGAGAGCCGCTGTAAATGGGTGTGTATGAGGCTGCACAAATCTCGAAGTCTGCAAACTGATCAAAGTCGACCTCGATCTTGTCGTGTGGGTTGCGCTCGCATTGGGCTTTGATCTTCTTGGCCTGTAACATCATTGTTAGTATCTTAGAGTATCATACAGATCGTAGGTAAGACTCACCTGCTCTAGTAGCTTGGGAGAACCACCGTTGGCAATCATACGGTTGGCGAAGCTCAAGGCCGAAGAATAGTTCTTGTTCTGGAACGCCAACTTCATGGCAGCCATCAAGGCCAGCTGACGATGGGCAACCTCAAGCTTGGGAATGGTAAAGTAGGCGGAAAGTTCAAGGGCTCGCTTGAGGCCCTCGGGGCTCTCTGTAGGTGTAGCACGACGTTCAAGCTCAATGGACATCGCAAGGATATATTCTCTGGCAGTAGCAATGATCTTCTTTGCTTGTTCTACCTCGCTTTCAGAAGAAACGACATTGACAAGCAAGGTGTGCAAGATACGTTTGAAGATCTTGACACCATCTTCAAGTTTATTAGATCGCATAGCTGCATATCCCTCTTGTAGATCGACGCTGGCGATAGTTTCGAGATCCCGAGGAATAATTGGCAGAACCTTGCGAGAGTCTGTTTCATCCACTGTCCTGCGAACGTAGTTGACCAAAGGAGGCAATCCAGTAGAAGCAGGAAGATATGTTCTTGAGGCGGTGTAGATCTCCATGAATCTCGACTTGAGAGGAGCAAATTGCACAGCTCCCACTTGACGGTTGAGAAGCTGCATGGCTGTGTCGAAAGATCCTGCGGCCACATGATCCGCAGCCAATGGAGAGTTCCGGGCCCAGAGATCCGCTTCTGAGATCGATGCACCAGCATCTGCACTCTCGACGTTGACAAAGTCATTCTCTTCCTCAACAGCGATCTCGTCACCCATGTCCCAGCCAGCAACGTCTTCCTCCTCGTCCTCGAGAACATCCTGGCCGGCTGCAGCTGCCTCCTCTTCTTCCTCCTCAATGTCCAAAGCTGCCTCTTCCTCGGCTCCACCAACTTCGCCAAGAAGGGCCTTTTCGAAAGCAGAGTGTCCAGCAGCCTTTGTAGGCCAGTTGGCCTTGAATGTAGGAACAATAGGCACGGGGGTTTGTTGGTACTCGCCAATGGTGGGCAACTTGATCTGGTCTTCGGTAAGACCACAGGTTTCGAGGATGGACTCGGCTTCTTCAGTCAATCCATGAGCCTTTGCAGTAACGTAGGCGAGGGGATCTAAATTGATTAGTACAAACATTGAATGATAAAAACCTGATCACTTACAAAGATCAGTTTCCTTGAACATCTCGATCCTATCTTCAGCATCGCCTCTGTAGATAGCGTTCTGGAAGCGGGAAGTAAAGTCATTTCTGTGAGTCGCAATCTTGGCCATTCTTGAAAGCTTCTCCTGGTCTCCTGTTGACAGGTATAGGAAGGAAAGCTTGTCAAACAGCCTCTGCTTCTGATATGTCATCTCCACGGTCTGGTGATTACCGTGAGCAAGAGCTTCGGTTGCCAGACGACTCCACAGCTTGGGTCGGTCAATCTCCTTAGCTGTCTCAATAGCAACTTCTAAGTTTCCACATTCGATAGCTAGCTCGAAGCGAGTCTGAGGATCCTGAACGAACTGCAAAGCAATCTCTGGATATCCCTTCTTCTGAAGATAGGCGATGATGCTTTGACCGACCAAGCTAGACGTCTTGATAAGATGAAGCATCTCGTCATAATTCCTCTTAACCAATGCACTCTTGAAGCGGAATTCCGTTGGATCGATTTCAAAGATCTGGGGCTTAGCATTTCGGTCTAGGCAGTAGACATTTCGGCCCTTCACCTTAACAAGGTAGACGGTCTGGTCTAAAGTGCGGATGATACCATTGTCACCGTTCAGCAGAGAGAATTTGATGTGGTTCAAGCTTGAGTAATAGAGGATGCCGGAATCGTCCCAGGTAGCGCTCTTGATGCGGATGGTTTCGTGGATGGAACTCAATTGTTGTAGGTTCTTGGTCACGATGGTGACATTGTGCTTACTGAGAAGCGCGGCGTGGAGACCGTCATTTGACCAGACAACATATTTAACGCCAGACACGGCAAGTTCGGCTAATTGCTTCTTCTGCTGGATGTCGAAAAGGCTGACGGATGTTGGTGTAATAAAAAGAAGAGCGCCAGATCCACCGAAATAAATATCTGTTGTACCGGTTGGTGTCTTGATCGATTTAGTAGTCGAGTTGCTCAAGTCCTTAATATCGACAGTCTGGTTGGCTTGGTTGAAAACAGCAAAACGGTTCCTAGCAACAAATACAGCCGAGTTTCCTTGTCCTCGCAATGAGTTGGTCGGCTCAACAGCGCCGGTGCCGTCCCGCGGAAGGTGGATAAGCTCATATGTGCCATTCTCGGCAGGCGTAGTCACTAGGATTGCACGTTCGGCGGGGTTATATGAAATTGTTCGCAGGGGAACCCATGGGGCACCGAGTTTGCGCAGCGAAAGCAGAGGCTGAGATTCCGTGTTCTTCGTAAAGTCGTATGATTTCACGTGTTTTTCCTTCGTGACATAGAAAAGTTGATTCTGGTGAAGAGTGTGTGCCGGACGTTCCCTTTCCAATTTAAACACCATCACACCAGTGTCGTGGCCCGCAGCGAAAAGGTTAATCTTTGGGTGAGCGGCTATAATCCAAAATCTGTCGAGGTCACGCTTGAACGATTGGACTGAAGTGCGCTTATTAAGGTCCCAAACACGGATGGTCTTATCTTCGCCAACAGAGAGGATGAGGTCTTGGTGAGGGTGGAATATGCATGCCGAAGCATTCTGGAAATGCCCACGACATGTGTCGACTTCCCATGCCTTGGTGTCTGATAGAGGTTAGCTAAGTCGAGAGTATTCCAGCACTTTTCCCAAACTAACCGCTCATTCTCCACAGCTTCACTAGTCTATCATCACCAGCCGAAACGATCAGTGGCAGTGTTGGGTGGAAAGCGCAAAAATTCACTCCTCGGTCGTGGCCTTCGAGAATAAATTTAACAACAGCATCGGTGTTACCGAACATGTCCGCCTGACTGTTTGCCCTAGCCATTTGATCTTCAAAGCTCATTGTCGTCGGAGCGGAGTGTTTCTTGCGCAAGCCGGAGATGTCCCAAACGCGCACGGACTGATCGAGGGACGCCGATACGATGAGGTCTTCTTTTGGGTGGAATTGTGCGCACCAGACATCTATGAGTGTTAGTAGAGTCGTACAATCGCAAGAACAGGAGACTGACAATGGTTGTGACCGGTCAAGGTAGCGATGAGGCTTCGGTTTTGCCAGTTCCAGATTCGAATTGTCTGATCGTCGGAGCATGACAGGATCCTGTATATTGTTAGATAGGTTTGTCGAAAACAACATTGGGAGTTTGAACATACCATGGTAATTCATGGTGGAAAGCAACAGTTCGAACATCTAAAAAGTTAGTGACAGCTTATACTGGGGGTTTAGTTATTGTCATACAATCGAGATGCCCTATCGAATGTCAGTAAGCCAGCTCTCAAATGTTTGGACCATGTCTGAAATACCTGACAACACAGCAATACTCTTCCGGCTCTGTAACGACCACAATCGAATCTTATAATCATCTCCTCCACTAACGAAGATATTTTGCGTAGGATGGAAAGCCACGGATCTGACGGGGCCATCGTGTTCTTCGAAGCGGTCGATCAGTGTGCCCATGCGGTAGTCCCATAATTGAATTGTGCTGGAATGAAGCGAAACAAGGAGCCATGGACGGGTAGGATGGAAAGCAAGACCTTTGGCCCTGGATGACTTGCTTTCAAACTGCAGACATATGCAGATTAGTAACAGTTCATCCATGGATTATAACAACACCGAATGAGGGGACCTGCCTTTGTGAGCATTGTTGGAGACGACATCTTTGGAGGCCGATGCTGCAGAGCAGCGAGCTATGCAGGCCAATCTAATAAGCAATCAATGTCAGAAACACCGCAGTCACTCGCTCGCGCAAGACGTTGAAATGGAAAAGTGAGCGAGGACGCAATGCGAAGAGTTGAAGCTGCGAGGTATACAACAACAACATGCCAGCTTTCACTTGTGGTTGCCGTCAGGGAGCGACTAAGCGAGTGGGCCCGACCAATAGAATTAGCGGCAGCCTCAATATCATCAGGGGGCATCTCACCACAATTGACTCTTACAATATTAAACTCTTACAATATTACTCGACTTGTCTGTTCTACCAGGAAACATGGACTAGTCTAGTATTGCAGGGAACATGTCCTCCACGCGTCGATAAGCCACTGGCTATCAATGAGCTGTCCGAACATTGCTCCCACGATGCGTGCCCCGCACTGCCCTCCTCCACCATCATCCACAAGATAATTGACTCGTGTGGGAGCGTCGTCCTCTCGGTTGGCGCTTAAACGAAAATAAGAGCATGGGCAAGAGACCGCTGACAAGATCGATTTCCTCTCTCAGCGCATCATGTCCCGGTGGTCGCCAGCGACCCGGTCCTCCGCCCAAAAGAAGCTTCATTCCGTCCACGGGCGATCCGGTTGATCACGGTCGAAACGCTACAGACGGTCCGAAAGAAGACAATGTATACATTGGAGAAATGCTACCGGATGATGGCCAGGACGCCGGGTACGAGGCTGACGTGGAAATCGTCAGACCTTATGCGATCGAGGAGCCCGATGAAGAGACCGACCAGACGCCGACGTCAGTTGCTACGCCGAAACTGCTAGATTCAACGGAGCAGTGGCAGAAGGAATTACTGAGCTCGTTACGGGGTCTTTACTGCGACTCGGATAGCACCGACACGCCGCCACTTGTCCGACACAAACGAGGAAGGAAGAGGAAGCCGGATACTTCGATGACTGCATACCAGGATTTTCAAAGCGCTCAGCAGCCTGTGAAGGACCGGGACATTGATGTTAATATGGGAAGTGGGAGTGCCCTCCTGAGTCCTAAAAGGCGCCGGCGGAAGAGTACGAGATCTGGAGAAGATATAAGAGTCTCTCACGGCAGCCTTCTGTCCAGCGAGTATGCAAGCACAGCTTCCAGTCCGGTGAATTTGTCTACGGGCACTCATGAAAATGAGGGACCACCTTTGCTCAAACGTGAGCTGTCGGCAAAGGATAGGATGGATATTGATTGAGGCATTTACTATGTCCTAGCTGCGGCATTTTCGTCTTCCGCTATATGCGAGCTTTGTCTGTGCTGGCGTAGGCTATGCTGGGATTGGTTTGAATTTCATTTGATAGACTGAAATTACTATCTAATTGGAAGCTGCATCTGAATATTCTTCCATGACTGGCCCATCCCGCATATCCGTATAGTACAAGATCTGCGGATCAGGGACACTTGGAACACACCACACCGAAGGAATCGCATCACATAAAACGTGATGCACTCCAATAATGCTTCTTAGTCATCCAGCAGGATACATGTTTGCTTAATATTAACTATGCCGGTGTAGTTGATGGATTATATAAGCTCGGGGAAGCACCCCAGGTGTGACGTCAGCTGGCCATCATGTTATACCGAACCGTTGCGCGAATTCCGAGTTAACCTTCTACAACATCACGAACACAGCGATCAATTGAAGGTATGCCCATTCCATATTGCTCATCCAATACGAAATGATGTTTCTGACATTCTCTAGGAGAGTTCCGTTAAGATTGCAAATTCCGCAACAGTACATTATCATGCCAATTAGGACATCGACACGTCAAGCGGCCGTCAAGGCCAATAAGGCGTTTAACCAGGGCGCTGGTACGAAGCGCAGAGGATCTTCGTCGAGCCAGATACCGCCGAAGAAAGGGAAAAAGGAAGTGAAGCCTAATGAGCCGAACAATTATCAGAAGCCTACTGTAACCGAAGAGGCACAAGAGATTAAGCCCAGTGAAGATCCTACCAAGGCTCAGGCTACGGTTAACAAGCAACCTACCGAAGCTCCGCCTGAGAAAGTCGTTGAGCCAGTCGAGCAAGAGGAGGTGAAAGAGGAGAACGAGGAGGAAAAGAAGGAAGAACCTGACAAGGCCGCCAATGGTAAGGACTTATCTTTCAAATTGAACCAAAGAAACTAACAATCTATGTAGGCGCAGCCGCGGGCAAAGAAGAAGAGAAGGAGGAGAAACCAGCCACGAAGGAAGCACACACCGCCATCAAAGTATCACCTGAAAGAGAAGACGTGCTTCCCTCCAGCATCCTCGAGAAAGGAATTGTCTACTTCTTCTTCCGCCCGCGCGTGAATGTAGAGGATCCTCATAGCATCAGCGACGTTGCGCGCAGTTTCTTCGTTCTGAGACCAACACCCAAAGGAGCGAAGATAGAAAATGGGCGGATTGGAGATGATACGGCCAATTGTCGACTACTGGTACTCCCAAAGAAGAGATACCCTGCTTCTGGAAGAGAACGGGACATGGGATTTGTCGAGAAAGCCAAGGTTCCCTTGAAGACGATCCGGGAAAGTCTGATGACGGAAACGACTTACGAAACGAAAACTCGTGGCGAGCGCACAATACCAGAGGCACGGCCATATGCAGAGGGTGTTTATGCAATCGTCAAGGAAGGTCGGAATTCTCATCTAGCCTATATCCTGACAATTCCACGGCAATTAGGCGGTGTGCAGAGTGACTTTGGTATCCAAGGCCGCGGTAGCTTTATCATCCAGTCGAAGAATCCTGAATACCCTGGCCCGCCTATTGCCCAGCTGCCGCAAGGGCCCGAATATCCAGAGCAGTAAGCTTATCTTCTAATCGCCTTTTGTTACAAATTGAGTGTATGCTAATCAACCGTTTCCCACAGAGTTCAGGAGAAGTTCAAAGGCTACCGCTGGATACCCACCGAGCCGGAATTCCTAGACTATCCCAACGCTCAATTCCTCATGATAGGTGAAGCTCACGGCCATCTCGGAAAAGCCGGCGAAGCTCATATCGACGACAAAGGCACAAAGGAAGACCCTTCTCAGGAGCTCGATCAACTAGAGGAAGAGAATGAGGAGAGGGTTGATTCTCTATCTGGTAAGATTTTTTTTTTCAGGGTGTTTGCTTTCTTTCAGAGCATGCGCTAATATGACCTAAACAGGCGACCACTCCATCTTTGAGGATTTGGGTGCCGAAGCGCAGAAATACGAGAGCGTACCTTCAGAATGGGAGTAATAGTTGGAGACTTCAAATTTCCCGTCTCGAATACGAAAATGATCAAAGCTGCCATTATGCTATAAAAGTTAACTGAATAATATGACATTTCTTTCTCATTGACTCATCAAACCTACGTTTCTGCTACTAAGGTAGGCTATAGAAATCAGTCTAGATGTATGACAATTAATGGCGGTGCTCCCACATCGAGCTTTTGAGCCGCGAAAGTTCAACCTGCGGAACACCACTACCTACTTCCTAGATATACTAGATATATAATTGGTCTACTTCTTGCACATGTATGGTAGGGTTAAGGTTATAATTTTGAAAAAAAGAAGGGGGAATGAAGGGAATCGAACCCCTGGCCTCTTCGATTTTAGACAAAGTTCCCAAACGAAGAATCATACCTAGTAGGTGCCGTAGGCGAGATCAGCAAAATGATGGCCGAAAACGTGAGGTCAGAGTGTAACATACCACTAGACCACATTCCCGGCATGGGCGATGTGGCGAGAAATCGCCATTATTATATTCCCGCGGCTATCAAGTTGCATCAACGAACCTTGGCACAAGAGAACATGGCTATAACGAAAAAGGTCTTCCCAAAGTCTGAATCTGATGTCTAGAGAAATTTAACTCATATAGGAATGGGGAGCACTCTGATCGAATAACTTGTCCGATCAATATAGACAGGAGCACTCTTCATAATCGTATGAATAATTTCTAACCTGATATCAATACGTATGTATCATGACGAGAGGCCTCCTGTTCGTTATAGCCAGGTTCTACTGGACATTTGTAGAGAACTCATCTCACCCATGAAAGATCTTGGATCATGCCTGTACCTAAACTAAAGCACTACGTATCATTGTAGTACTTTGTAGCCTGGAAGCTAGTAACTACGTACGTAGTAGCGTACATGTATTTTTGATTCGCCACTCTTGCTGCATCGCAACAAGGCAAACTACATACATGTATGCTATTGGATGTTTCCTGCTACGCATACGCTTCTGCCTATTACTAAAGCTAAGAATACTCTGGTGGGCAGGGGGGAATTTTGGGTATAATATACTCGCCTCTCGCCCATGACATATGTCAGTTAGGCTGACGTCTTGATTTAGGTGACGGCTGTCTACACCGCTGGATTACATGGAGGTCTGACAGAACACTTCAATCCACGAAAAGAAGGAAGTGCTGTGGAAGCAACGAGGAAAACAAAATGACATCTATCCCTCTTCCACGCGAAGCCTCAAAGCTTCTCAAACCAGGCTACGCCCAAGTCTTAGGTCTGCTCCAAAATACCATAGGCGTCGATCCTCTAACGCTCGTGAACATCGGCCTCTTTCTGGCTGGCATTTTCACATTTTTACGCTACTTCTTCACACGCATCATAATCCTCTGGGTTACAGTACGAATAAATGAGGATGATCAATTATATCAAAGCCTCATGAGGTGGATGGCAGATCATCAGTTCATGAACCGCCAATTTCGAAGCGTGAAAGCCGTCAGCGCATCCAAAAGTTCATGGGAGGATGAGGAAGAAGCCCTCAAATCCATGATTACTGCAGGTGGTGGCGACAGTGCGACCAAGAAGGTCCTCACAGAGCCAGATCCCAATAATCTGATCAGTTATCGGACCATCGTCGGACGGTCACCGATAAGTCTACAGCCCTTCCAGGGTACACACGTTTTCCGTCGTCACGGGAGTTGGATCCTATTCCAGCATGTAATCCGCAAGGGCAGCGGACTTATTACCCCAAATCTTGCCCAAGACAAAGAAAGTGGCTACATCCAGCTGAAATGTCTGGGATCCTCGTTTGCGCCTGTACAGAGACTACTGGAAGAAGCGCAGTTGTATCATCTCGAGCGCACAAAGACGACCACGACGGTGCATCGAGCAATCTCAAATGTGCGGGATATGATTCGCTGGACGAGGTTTAGTGCTCGCCCCTCACGAGATATGTCGACTGTCATATTTGATAAGAAGGCCAAGCAGGAGCTGTTGCAGGATATTAACGAGTATCTGCATCCGCATACCAGACGGTGGTATGCGAATCATGGGATTCCTTATAGACGTGGTTATTTGTTTTCGGGGGCACCGGGGACTGGGAAGACGAGTCTTACGTCTGCGTTGGCGGGTGTCTTTGGGCTGGATATCTACGTGTTGAGTTTACTGGATCCAAATATGAACGAGTCTGCGTTGATGAGGTTGATGTCGGAGGTTCCGTCGCGATGTATTGTTTTGTTGGAGGATATTGATGCTGCGGGTTTAAATCGTCCGGCGAGTGAGCCGAAGCCGAGAATGGGGAAAAGAGGCAAGGGAGATAAACCGGCCGAGTTGAATGCTCTGAGTACGATATCAGGAGCTGATCAAGGCGCTCAGAATGGTGGCAATACCTCTGCGGCCACGTCGGTCTCCTTGTCGGGCTTACTGAATGCAATTGACGGAGTATCTTCGCAAGAAGGTCGTATCCTGATCATGACCACGAATTCACCGGAATCTCTGGATAAGGCTCTGATCCGGCCCGGCCGCGTTGATATGCATATTGCTTTTGAGCTGCCGTCCAAGGCGGACATGCAAGAGTTGTTCCTGTCTATGTACCGAGACGACACTGCTGGTGCAACTCGTGGTAGCGAGTCAATCAACTTGAATGAGGAACCTGAAAAGAAGGAGGATCAACGGTTGGAAAGCCTTGCGGAGAAATTCGCAGAGTCTATGCCAGAGAGAAAATTCAGTCTTGCAGCTCTGCAGGGATTTCTTCTACAGTACAAGAGAAGTCCTGAAAATGCCTGTGACAAGGCCGCTGAATGGGCGGAGATCACATTGCAGAAAATGGCTGAGGAGGATGAGGAGTAGTTGAAGAGTGGTGACTCATTTGGGACATAAAAGTAGAATCAAAAGACTTAAAGGGTTAGCACCATCTCAAAGTACTGTAGTTCTCCAATCATATTCTCAGAGTCAAGCAGGCTGGCCGTTATCGGCTCGGTTATACCCGATTGGGAGCTAGTCGGGACCGTCTCCGATAAATTATTGCTGCCCCTCTATGTCCTCCAGAAGAACAGAACAACACTTCTCCGGATCAATTGACTGCCAGGCATTGGATTGATACATTGATACATTGATACAGAGTTGATAACTTGTATACCGTTAGATCTGGTGTGGATATTTGACAAACAGGCACAATGTCGCATACACAGTCGCAACGATACCTCAGCACGAGGGGTTCTTCCTATGGCGTGAGTCATCATCATACACCCAAACTGCAACATTCAACGTTTCAACCAATTGACGCCTTGTTTTTGTATGATATAGCTCTCCTTCGAGGAAGTTGTCCTCAAAGGTCTCGCTTCTGATGGCGGTCTTTTCATTCCCGAACAAATCCCCGAACTCCCCGCTGGCTGGGAAACGGAATGGCGCGATCTGAGCTTCGAGGATCTCGCCTTCAAGATCTTCTCCCTCTACATCTCCACGAGCGAAATCCCCTCCGACGACCTGAAGGGTATCATCCGTCGCTCATATTCCACATTCCGACATGAACAGCGCACGCCACTCGTCGAACTCAGCAAGGACAAGAAATTGCACCTCCTCGAACTTTTCCACGGCCCGACATTCGCCTTCAAGGATGTCGCTTTACAATTTTTGGGCAACATGTTTGAATACTTCCTCGTACGGAAAAATAAGGGCAAGGAAGGAAAAGACCGTCATCATTTGACCGTCATTGGCGCAACAAGTGGAGATACTGGCTCTGCCGCTATTTACGGTCTGCGAGGCAAGAAGGATGTTTCTGTCTTTATCCTTTTCCCCAAGGGTAAAGTGTCCCCCATTCAACAAGCACAGATGACCACCGTCCTGGATGCGAATGTGCATAACTTGACTGTCGAGGGAACCTTTGACGATTGCCAGGATATCGTAAAGTCATTGTTCGCCGACGCCGATCTCAATTCGATGCATAATGTTGCTGCTATCAACTCGATCAACTGGTGCCGTATCTTGGCACAGATTTCATATTACTTCTACTCATACTTCCAGTTGACGAAACAAGTTGGTTCGGCGTCTGTCCGTTTCGTTGTTCCGTCCGGTAACTTTGGTGATATTCTCGCTGGTTGGTTCGCGAAGAGAATGGGTCTGCCCGCTGAGAAACTCGTCATTGCCACAAACGAGAACGATATCCTCGACCGCTTCTTCAAGAGCGGTGGTCACTACACCAAGAAACCTATCCAGGGCAAAGCTGCCGAAGGTGGCCTTGTCCAAGACGGCGTCAAGGCCCACGAGGACGGCGTCAAGGAGACATACAGTCCCGCAATGGACATCCTAGTTAGTAGCAACTTTGAGCGCTTGTTATGGTTCTTGACCTTCGACGCCGAAACCGGCTCGATCGACGAACGACGCGCAAACGCCAGCAAGCGTATCAGCAGCTGGTTGAGCGAGCTCAAATCCCAGGGTGGATTCAGCGTCAGCGAAGCTGTCCTCGAAGGCGCTAAGAAGGAGTTTGAGAGTGAGCGTGTCAGCGACGAAGAGACTCTTGAAATCATTCGTAACATATATACTTCGTCTTTCCCCGCCAACCTTGGACCCGGAAGTGCGCACAGCTCCAAGACTGGTGGTTACATCCTCGACCCGCACTCTGCCGTCGGTGTAGGCGCTTCCCTTCGCTCTATCCAGCGCAGCCCCAACGCACACCACATTTCGCTCTCAACTGCCCACCCCGCCAAATTCGGTAATGCAGTTGACCTCGCACTTCGCGGCCAAGAAGGCTACAACTTTAGCGAAGTACTACCTCAGGAGTTTGTGGGTCTCGAGCAGAAGGAGAGCCGAGTGACGCCCGTCGGCGCTGGATTGGGATGGCAAGGTGTGCGCGAGATTGTGAAGACGGAAGTTGAGCAGGAGCTTCAGGGGCTTCGATGAGTCGACTCTCTCACAAATGGCTTATACAAGTTATTCCATACTTTGATGTGATCAAAAGAATCATTAGTCTATAATCATTCCATTTACGTTTGAAGAAGTTTTTTGATAACTGGCGAAAGGAGTTATAAAACCATACTATCCGACTTTACTAGTTCTTAAACCCTCGGAACTTGTTCGAAACCCGAAAATTTTTTTTTCATATCTTTTCCCATTGATTTGATCTACTTTTTCGATCGTATATAGAATAGTCGTATATAGAAAAATCATATCAGATACAACGAAAACATTAAAGTAGATGTATGTAAAATGCGCCCACTGGCAGAGAGAATACACTAAAGCCCGGTGTAACCCAACCCTCTGGTGAAAGTGTCAGGGCACAATAAAGTAAAAGAAGAGAAGTCATAAGCCAAAGAACCCTCAAAATTCAAAAACACCAATTGCAATCTCATTCAAACTCCTTGACAAGAACAAGAAGAGAGTAAGAGAGGGAGGACGCCCACAATGCCCAACCCTCGGACTCTCTTCTTGAGTTAGTCTGAGTGTCGTCCATCACACGTTTATAGAAGAGCAAAAGCTCCGAGAGCAGCGACCATGAGGCCGGCAACGGGTTGCTGGTTAACGATACCAGAAGCAGCACCAGTGAAGGCAGGTGGCGTGGAAGACTTGGTAGGAGAAGAACCGCCTTGAGCAGGGGGAGGGTTGCTACCACCTTGAGCAGGGGGAGGGTTGCTACCACCTTGGGCAGGAGGGGGGTTACTGCCGCCCTTCCCGGGAGGAGGATTGCCACCGGAAGGAGGTGGGTTGCCGCCCTTTTCTGGTGGTGGGTTGCCAGGGGTGCTAGTACCGCTGGGCACGACAGTGACGATGGTGCGAGTCACAGTGTGAGTCTCGGTGACGGGCACGACGATGGTGGAGGTACCTGAGGTCACGGTCTTGGAGGAAACTGCAAAGATTGTAAGCAAAAGGTTTTCTCCAGGGATGAATTAGAGGACTTACCTGGGCACTCGGTAGTGGTGATGGTCAAAGTCTTGGTGATACCACCAGGGCTGGTATGAGGAGGAGGCACAACATGCGTGGTGTAACTCTTGGGAGGAGGAGTGGGCTTGGGCTTGCCTGACTCAGTGTGGGTAGGCTTGGTGTAAGAGGAGTGAGCCGGCTCAGTGTGAGTAGGCTTGGTGTAGGTGTGGGATGGCTCGGTGTGAGTAGGCTTGGTGTAGGTGTGGGATGGTTCAGTGTGAGGAGGCTTGGTGTAAGAGGAGTGAGCCGGCTCAGTGTGAGGAGGCTTGGTGTAAGAGGAGTGAGCCGGCTCAGTGTGAGCAGGCTTGGTGTAGGAAGAGTGAGCCGGCTCAGTGTGAGTAGGCTTGGTGTAGGAAGAGTGAGCCGGCTCAGTGTGAGTAGGCTTGGTGTAGGAAGAGTGAGCTGGGTCAGTGTGGGAGTGAGATGGCTCAGAGTGAGGAGGCTGAGTGTAAGATGAATGGGCCGGCTCAGTGTGGGAAGAGTGCGCAGGCTCCGTGTAGGAGTGAGGCGGCTCAGAAGTCGAGTGAGGTGGTGGAGGAGGAACATAGGTAGAGTGAGTCGGCTGAGGGTCCGAGTGAGTTGAAGGCTCAGGGGGAGCATAAGTTGAGTGAGTCGGCTGAGGGTCCGAGTGAGTTGAAGGCTCAGGAGGAGCATAAGAGCCAGGAGCCGTTTCTCCAGCGGCACTTCCACTCTCACCACGCTCAATGACAGCAGCAAAAGCTGGCGCGGCAAGCGCCATCAGAGCGATACCTGCCTTGACCATTTTGGCTTTTCAAGAATGAGATAACTCGGCAGTTTCAGCAACGAACAGAACGAATGTGTAAGCAGCTAATAGCGATCGACTTTTCCAGCGATAGATTGGAACTGCGAGTAATCGGAATAAAAAGAGAAGATCATCTGTCAGGGGAGTTGTGATACTTTATATAACTGAGAAGCAAGAGATCTGGCGCAAGTGGGCATTTTCGTCAGACATCGTCCACCGAGACAAGAGCCAGTCCTGAGAGGAACAATTTCTTCTCAAATCGACGAAAGCGGACTTGTCAAAGGCTCTTCATTGCTCTTGGCACATCGATGTAGTATTATGTTGTAATATAGATGGAGCCTTTCACACTGAAGAGGGTACTGTAAGGTGCTAGGTGGAGCTGACATCAAGAAGCTAGGAAGTCAATCGGCAAATCAGCCCGTCCAGATCTTAGAACTTACAAGTAAAAATTTGGATGGGACCTTACATATCCAGAGGTACTAATGGCGTCATGAAGTTCAAGCAGACTCTTGATTGAGCCAGACAGCTTCTGTGGTCAGGTACTTCCGGATTAGGAAATTTTCGCTCCGCATGTCACCTCAGCCGAACCCAGTCGACCAGCGAACGCCGAATGAGGGTTTGATCTCAAATAGAGTGACAATTGATGATTTTTATCATGAAAAGATCTTCAAATTTCGCCATGGGGGGTGAAAGTGGCGGGCTCGATAGCGTACGCCGCAATCGAGAGGAAGGTCTAGAAGTGACGGGTCATACCCAATCCGTCCGGAAAAATATCATCTGTGTGGAAAAACGATTCCGCATGAAATCAACCTCTCTAAGTGAGTCTTGCTACTCGATTTAGAACACGAGAAGACTGTAGCCAATAATCAAGATCAGATTGTTAAAAGTTGATGCAACACCGTTCTTTCGTGGGTCATTCAGAACAATTGGCAGCCGAGCCATCTCCAAAAAAACAGCATTTAGCCACAGTCATAAAATCTTCTTGCACGCTGTCAAAATAAACCTTTGCATTCAACTACGGCGTAGTGTGGGCTAGCCTTCTGCACGATCTAGACCTTCATTTCTCAAGGAGGCCCATCTAAGACCCATTTGGTTTTAGAGCCCCTAGTACTGAGAAGGAGCTGCTAATGGTTTGTTTCTTGTTGAAATAAAGGTTCTCCTGCAACGTATGTCCATCTCATGATGTTGTGACACATCAGTGTATCAAGCTTCAAGTCTCTTGTTGCCCAGTCCGTCCTCATACCAGGATCCAGGCCGAAGGAGCACCGTACACTAGCAAGCCTGCCTCCAATCCGAGAAATGCCATTGATATTCTTGCGGTTGATGAAGGATGTTGCTTTACGAAGTCTGAGTCGTGACATCATGAGTAAGACATTTTTAGCAATGTCCCCAACGACGACTTGGCATCTTGGCCAGCACAAAAGCCTCAGCCCTAAGCATCGGAAAAGTGGCCGTTGGAATGTGGATCTGGCTGTATGTAGCATGGGAAAGTAGCATGAACTTTCTTCTCATCGGAATGCTGACATAAAATAACCGCTTTGGATTTTCAGCACATAGTATTCATCTTGACCGCGAGAATCGCAGGGATTGCCGGACGGTAGACTGATCATTACTGCACAAAGGCAATCGCAATTAACCCTGAATCATCTATATGTG
The DNA here is from genome assembly GCA_001305275.1 of Talaromyces verruculosus. Taxonomy (NCBI): domain Eukaryota; kingdom Fungi; phylum Ascomycota; class Eurotiomycetes; order Eurotiales; family Trichocomaceae; genus Talaromyces; species Talaromyces verruculosus. The sequence goes on along the minus strand of LHCL01000051.1, from coordinate 146,621 downwards.
GTCAAAAGCGGATGCATTTCCTCTATGACTAGTGGGTTGACTGTAGTGTATGATGCAGTCGTAAGACACAAGAAGCTGTCATGTCCGTTTTCGGCCATGGAGATGTTCAGTAGGTGGTTGCAACTTTTTGGAGATAGCCAGCCATCTCCTGCACCGGTTTTCGATGAACGAGGTAAGATGCTGAGAGTAAATCGGAAACTGGGCGCTACTTGTGAGTCTTGTCGTTTTTTCGAAGGATCAGACACAATGCTCGGAGGAATAAAATAAAGGTAAGAGCCTGAGGCTGATAAGGCGCGTAGATCACGTGATATCCCAATTTGGTCATATTTATTAGGGTTAGGGCTTATCCCTCTGTAACGCGAACGCGCGTCTTTCCGCGTTTGGAGGCCCGCGATCATGGACAACAACATCTTTATGACCACCCCGATCAACTGACAATCGTCAATTGCAAGTGAACCTTGCTCGAATTACTGAACCTACTTGTCGCACTATATATCAAAATGCCTCATTCGGTAGCATCAAATGATTCTTCGCCGCGCGACAATGCCGACGAGGAAATCCTCCCAGACGCCCCTGCCACGGATAATAACGAAGCATCAGAAGAGCAGAAAGCCGAGACGAATGTCAAATTAGAGGATTTATTTGCAGATGATGATGACGACGATGAATTTCCCGCTTCGAGTGCAGCAGATGTGAAGATGCGAAGCTCTCCACCAGTGGCACCTACGCTAGCACCGTATGCTCGAACTTTCAACCTGTTTATAGAATGTTGATATGCTAATTAACCTCAACTTAGTGTATCACAGGGACCCTCCGGAATAGATGCCGAAGTTATGCTTGCCTTCTATCAACGCTTATTCCCATTTCGAGCTATGTTTCAGTGGCTCAATCATGGTGTCGTGCCTTCACCGGACATGGTCAATCGAGAGTTCGCCGTCTTTCTACAGAACGAAGCCGTGCTTCGATATCAGTCATTCGCGACTGCAGATCTGTATGCATTCTCATCGGGTGAATTGTGACAGACAAATACTGATTGTACTTCTGTCCAGATTTCGTAAGGAAATTCTACGATTAAACCCAACGCGATTCGAAATCGGACCGGTATATAGCACGAATCCACGAGACCGCAAAAGTCGACCCGGTACGCAGATGAAACCAGTCGCGAAAGAACTCGTCTTCGATATTGATATGACCGATTACGATGATGTACGAACGTGTTGCTCTAAAGCCAATATCTGTCACAAGTGCTGGTCCTTCATCACCATGGCAATCAAGGTGGTTGATACCGCTTTGCGAGAAGATTTTGGATTCGAACACATTTTGTGGGTTTACTCCGGTCGACGTGGTGCCCACGCTTGGGTTGGTGATCATAGAGCGAGAAGTCTCCCCGACGATAGGAGGAAAGCGATTGCGGGATATCTGGAGCTTGTGAAGGGTAATGACAAAAGTGGAAAGCGTGTGAACTTGAAGCGGCCATTACATCCACATGTTGCGCGAAGTGTCAAGCTCTTGGAACCACATTTCAATCAAACAACGCTTATCGACCAGGATGTCTTTCTTGGAGAAAAACAAGCGGAACGTCTGCTCGGATTGTTACCGGATAAGAAACTAAGCGACGCCTTACGAAGAAAATGGGACTCTACCCCAGACCGCTCAAGTACAAACAAATGGAACGATATCGTTACACTAGCCAAGACGATTAATGGTATAGATGCCAGGGCTCTCAAAGATGCGCGATATGACATTGTCCTCGAATACACCTACCCGCGACTTGATGCCGAAGTGTCAAAGAAGATGATTCACTTGCTGAAGAGTCCCTTCGTCATTCATCCCGGTACAGGTCGTGTCTGTGTTCCCATGGACGGGAGAAACATTGAAGAATTCGATCCTTTGGCTGTTCCTACAGTGACGGAGCTACTCGCTGAGATTGATGAATACGACAGAGAGAATCCACCTCCTGCTTCTGAAAACGGATCTTCCGATAGGAAGATACAGGACTATGAAAAGACAAGACTCAAGCCTTATGTCGACTACTTCCGCTCCTTTGTTGCAAATCTCATAAAAGACGAGCGACCAGTGAAACGAGAACGTGCCGCCGAAGAGACGACAACTGATGCGATGGAGTTTTGACGAGGAACGCGAGTTGTATAACGTATTTTATTGGGTCATCGAGGAGGATAGGGACGGCGTTGGTTCTATGTTCATTTTTCTGGCCATAGGAACAGGTAACATATACCACTCATTAAGTCAAGATCATCACATTTCTCTATATACTGTATAGTTTTCTGTATTTAAGCATACTTTCCACATTCGATGGTGCATCGTCTGACCTCAGGAAAGCCCCTCGGCTGGTGGATCGCCGACATCGCACTAGCCGCTGATTGATAAGATTGATAAAAATCTACACTTCCAAGGTTCCCGATGTTTACTCCTCCAACTACCCACTTTTGACCATCTGCCCGTCAAAGACCTATACCCTGTTGGACAGAGATGTATAGCCGGTGCCGGACGGTATTTACGAATGCTCTGCTGGTCCACACAGTTTATGCTGCCAGTATCCTTCCCAAAAACGAACGCTGTGTCACTGCAGCCTACACAGCTCTCAATTATCTCTCGTTTGAGGGAGAGCCGACAACGGGGTTTTGGCAGACGAGATGTCAGAATCGTCCAAAAGTTACATCTATATACGCGGCAGCCGAGGTTTATTGCGATGAAGACGAAAGAACAGCTGGTTTTGCACAATTGGATGCATTATGTCGGAGTTCGGCAAATGTCGTGTTATTACCTAGGCAGGCTGTGGCGGAGAACCTCACAGAAGAGAAGATCAAACATATGGAAATTGTTGATTTTTTGGCGACGCCGAGGGATGAGGTTTTTGACTCTCCGGTGTTGATTTCTTCGGCATACTATGCCCGTGTGTTTCGTACCATAGTAAGGAGCATAGCTTCCCATAACGGAGGAAACAGGAGATTATACTAATAAGTAAAACTGTCTAGGATTCCTGGGAGACTGAAATGTGGTCTCATTACGCTTACGGGTGAGTCTTATCCTCACATACGCATACCGCACATCGCTAAGGCTAGACATAGCTATCTCGGATATTTCTATTGGGGCTGTATACTTTCGTTTGGAATATCTTATCGATTGATTCAACACATGTTTGGCTGTCGAAGACATACCAAAAAACACGGATGGTTATCGAGCTACGCATGTAGAAGTTTTGATTCCCTCTACCAATGGATTTACACGCAACTTATTATCGCTTTTCCCTTCAAGACCTCCAACAGACGAGTACTCTGGTTCGATCTCCCAACTCGCATTGACGCAATTCTCATTGCAGGGTTTTGGATATTGAGTGCTGTACTCACATGCATAACATATAGACTTTATGATGACAATATCTAGTAAGTGCTCACACCTTAACATGCTCATACATTCTCATATCTTGCTTCAGCTGGCCTCAGCCATATCGACAACTTCTTCGATACCTTGCAGATAGAACAGGCATTTTGTCCTTTGCGAACTTACCTCTTCTTTGGTTATTTGCTGGAAGGAATAACATTTTTCTATGGGCTACCAGCTGGAGTTTCTCCAGGTTCAACATCTTTCATCGACATGTTGCTTGGATTGCTACTCTACAGGCAGCCATTCATACTATGACTTATTTCGCATTATTTGTACTTGGTAAACCTCCCAACCTAGTATTGTTTCGAAAATCTCTTTCTGATGCTGATTGCTGGCAGAATATCCAGATCATTTCATTAGGAAAATGTTGAAGCCATATTTACTTTGGGGTACTGCGGTAAGTTGGCTATCATGTCTTTACCACAAGTTTTCGTACTGACTATTCCTTTTCTTTTAGGCTACTTTTGCAATGGTGTTGATTATCCCCTTGGCTGTTGATTGGGTTAGAAAACGATCTTACGAGTTTTTTCTCATTTTTCATGTCGCTTTCTCTCTTGTGGCTGTTGTTGGCTGCTTCTAGTACGCATCACTACCTGAACGAATTGATGATACGAAGCTAACGTGCAGACCTAGTCACGTCATCATATTCGAAGGTGAAGGCTACGACTATTATCTATGGCCTATAGTAGTCATCTGGGTATCAGATAGATTGCTACGCTTAATCCGCATGGTGTACTGTAACCTACACGTCCGATTGAGACAAGGCAAAATCCACTCGACTCGCAGCATTGCGACATACGACGAAACCTCGAATGTAGTGAGGCTAGAAGTCACACTAGGATCTACATCACACCAACACGTTACCTCCAGCTACTATTATTTGTATCAACCCTTTCGTTTCCGAGGCTGGGAGAGCCATCCATTTACCCTTGGCGCATGGAACTATGAAGAAGATCAAAAACCCCACATGGAACCAACCCTTACAGCATTGGACAACGAGATCGACAGCTCAAAACTACCACTTCTATCTGTATCGGCCTCTTCGCATCGCCATAATACATATCTAAAGGATGGCAGGCCATCATCATCACAGCCGAAGTTGATCTTCTGGATCCGTCCGTATGATGGATGGACGCGGTATCTCCGAGATCAATGTCTTGCATCTGCCAATAACAGCATATCACCTACAATCTTACTTGAGGGACCATATGGTGAATCTTTCCCTCTATGGAGGTATGATTCCATACTTTTGATAGCAGGCGGTACGGGTATAGCTTGCGCAGTCCCTTATATCCAAGAGCATATGCGCCGTGGGGCAGACAAAGATGACGGCCATAAGGACCTTGAGAGACATATGTCCAACAAGATAGGGCTGGTATGGGCCGCCAGAGAAGCTGCTTTTGTGCATGATGTGGCGTCTCGGGAGTTAAGAGATGCTTTGTCACGAGATGACTTCGAGGCTTCGTTCTACATCACGCAAGCTACTTCAGCTGCAAGGATATATCCTACTTCCTCCTATTCCTCCTCCTCTCCTTCCACAAATAATGACTTTCCTACGCCTTATACGAATCTAAATGAACTTGACATCCATCACGGCAGGCCCGATATACAAAATTTAATCTTCCAACATGCGCAGGAAGCCCACGACAGCAAAAGCTCTATCGCAATTGTGGTGTCCGGGCCAAATTTGATGGCTGATGAAGTGCGTACCGCAGTATACTTGGCGATGCGGAGAGGATACCGTGGAATAAGGTTTCGTGAGGAATCTTTCAGTTGGTGAGGATCCAGAGATGGATTATTTATGCACATAGTTTTTCGAGTTACAACTCTCCTACTTGTCGAAGTCTTTACTTAAGCAGAAAGAGAGTCGGTATATAGTGTTTGACGGGACATTTAGGCGTTGTCATTTGATATGTACATACTTTCCGTATTCGGGCAATGATTACTATGATCAGCAGGTAGATCCTTTTCAGAACATGCTGGCAACCTTTGAGTGCTATCTATATTTGTATTCTTGAGTCCGGACATGGCTGAAGTTAGCTACATCTTACTTGGAAGTCTCCGTAGGCTAGGGCGAGGAGTGAGATATTATTTTAGAGGTCGATTGGAGCATTTATGCCTGAGAAAAACTACACCATTTCAACCAGACTTTTCACATTCAAATTCTTATTTAATAGAGATTCAGCTGTATCACTAGGGCTTTTCCTAATATGTTCTTGCTTCTTCATTAGTTGTGACTCTGGAAGTATAGCATGGGGTCACGTGACGTAGCAGCCCTAACATGATCGTATTTGGGGCACGATTTATGGCTTCTACCCTTGTGTCGATGGTAGTGCATATACATACTTGAAAAATACTAATTCCAAGAGCAAGTATTACTGCAATAGTAAAAAAGATTCCAAGGATAAACGTACACTCGACATGAAGACTCGACAACACCAAAATTGCGAGAAGAACAAGAAGAGGGAAAGGGAAAAGATCCTTCTTTCATCGATTTCCGTCATATTTCCCCGGTTTATCCAAATTAAGTACACAGGTCCCATAGTTGACCTGCCCTAGACAAGACCTCGGGTTAGAGTATGCTGGATAATGAGTTGTTGTTCCCCGTTGCTACCCTTTTCTTCTTCGCCCCAATTACTTCCCTTGAAAACAGTGACTATTTTCAGCCCAACCAGATTGCGCAGTTTGATGTCGCTGTGCACTCGCGCATTTATATTGCCATAAAGTACGATGACTTAGATGACGATAGTGCAATAAAAATCTTCATGAATTTTCTTGAGCCTCTTAATCGTGATGGCAAAGTTAACGATATGAAAGATATTGAGAAGTGGCTCCAACGAAGGGTTCATCGTAGCAAATTGGATGGTCGCCAGATTCGAAATGTTGTCACGTCGGCATTAAGTCTTGCTCTTGCACGCGGAGACAGGAAGCTGGACAAGGAATATCTTTCCGAAATCTGGGACAACGTACACGACTTCAAGTTTGAGTTTATCTGGCAGTACGAGAATTACAAAACGCAACAGAAGCGGAGCAACTGATGATCTACCCTGGTAGTACATATTTCAGAAAGCTGTCTCAAGATGGGTCAAAGCCCGATATAATTGAATTTAATCTCTTGGAATGGTTCAGTGTCAAATACTGAGACAGATTATTTGGCGATACTAGTACCTGTCTTTTATTTAGGTACCTTTACTTTATACATGCATTTCCTCTCTAGCTTTGAGCTTCTCCAATCGTTCCACCGATGCATAGTCTCGTAGTGGCACCTCTGGCCATCCTCTTAACGGCATTTTAGAGGCATAGTTAGCGGCATAATCCGATAACTCAGGCATTATGGCCGAGTTCTTTGTCTCTGAGTCGGGTGGTAGATGATTTGCTGGACCCCCTCGACAGTGGTCGGAAGTCACGTTGTCAGCACTTCCTAGATACGTCTCCTCATTGTTCAATGCAGCAAAGATAATCTGGTGACTTGCAGCTTCCCATAGCAATGAGTCGTGACTCACTATATGCGGAAACGCTCCTCGTTTGAGCGATTTGGCCGCGCAAAGCTTGAACAGATCTACGTTCCGAGTCTGTGGTCCGCTCAGTCGCCACGTATCCATGAAAATAGGCCACCCTTCACCGTAGAAGCTTGGCTGGACAATGAGGTCGGTACTAGACCCAATGCTCGTGGTCGGGACAAGGGCCCTATATCCGTCAAATCGAGCCAGAGCTCTCATAAAGTTGGACCAAGGCACCTGCTGCACCAATGCCTCTGTAAACATGTTCAAGTAAACAAGCGGTATCATGACCCATGAACCGCGATAATCCGGTCCGAGAGCGATATGTCTCTTGACCTTGGAACGAGTCTCCGGGTAGAACGTCAATGTCCATTGTGTAGTCAATGCTCCAGCGGACCATGATATGATTGAGATTTGAGTTTTGTTTTCTTCATTGGCGAGCCTTTTGATTGCATAGCTGATGTATTCGGCGCTGATTTGAATATCATCAAGAAGTCTATGTGGTATTGTCACATAGCAAGGTTGAAAGCCCTCATAGATGAGCGGGGGCAACAATGTGTATTCCCAGTTAGTTTGAGCACTATAGGTAAGTATACGTTAGATGTAATGACTTTTTCTGAGGAATCATCTGGTCAACTTACGTCACTCCAGTCCCAGATACTAGTAGCACAGTTTCTCTCGCTTGCGGCACCAAGACGGGACAAGAGACCGCTTCATCAAGCTTTATCTCGTCCACCAGGAACACCGGGTCTGGTCCGGTGATGGCTACATTGTTGATCCCTTGATGGGACAACTTTTGCTCTGTGGTACTAGCAGCCCACCAGATAGCAGTGAGTGTCACGCATATCGAAGATAAGATCCGCCACACGGCCATCGTTAATGGATTTGTTACTTCTGATACCGAAAGTTGATTGATTGGAATTTGGAAGTGTTCCAATCTTTAGGCGGGTGTACAATGCGTATGAATTGTTTAAAGTTTCTGACTGACGATTCCATCGCTTAGAGTAACTAACTCCTAGGTAGGCGACTAGTGTTGTTTCAGTTAGCCTGCACAGTATGGCGTGACGTGAGGCGATGGTCGAGATATACATTATCGTATGATTCGTATCGCTTCACGTATCAAAGTGTTTGATGCTATTCGGACCGGCGACCAGCACTAAGGCCCAACATGAAACTAGATCCAGTCATGCGATGCCAAAATAGGGAAAACGGTGCGCTGTCTCCACCAGATCTATAAAACAAGCTCTCAAGCCAAGGGTTCCACGATGATCATCCTGATTTGGAAATAGCAGTCAGGTTATTCCAACATGGGTTATCAAACATATGAGAACATCAAAGTGAATCGCGTATTTGTTCGTGGGCTTGCAGAGCCGCTTGAAACAATGAAACCATTTAGTTGACCAACCGGGATGTCGACCTACACCCAACAACCAACAACATCGTCTCGGGTCATGCTATTGATCGATTTACATTCGGCTTGACCCAATCTTTTCAGCTTCAAGGGAAATAAGGCCAACGCGAACCCGAGCCCCACCTTTCTTGAATTCGAGGACAGTTAGGGTTGCATGTTTATTAAGGCGGCTTGCGAGATTCCGCTTATGTAAACACGGAATGACACTTTCCGTTTCTCATAGATAGACAAGTTAGGGCTTCAATGGGGACCACATAGTATAAATAAAAGCTGTCTACACTCCCAAAGTCCAGAATATAATCACTTCATACTTCAAAATCAGAAGCAGAACAATCTCTCGACTGATACTCGCTCAATCCTCTTAACACTCAATACGCGATCGCAATGGCTCCCACCAAGTTTCTTCTCACCGGTGCTACTGGATACATGTAAGCTGCAATACCGTCCTTACTGGCGTCTATGTCACCTCTAACGTATAGATAGCGGAGGCACTGTGCTCACACAGCTTCTCGAGTCGACCATCCCAGAAATCAAGCAATTGTCTATCTCTGTCCTCGTCAGAAAACCAGAGCAAGCCGAACTATACAGTTCCAAGGGTGTTACTCCCATCCTTTTCAACGGTCTGGAAGACGTAGAACATCTACGACGAGTAGCCAGTGAGCACGACATTGTTCTTCATGCTGCAGACTCTACGAATCCCGCCGCTGCCGAAGCCCTGATTCAGGGCCTTGCAGAAAATCAGACGGACAGCAAGGCGACAAAATACTTTATACATACCAGTGGAACTTCTAGTCTCGGAGACCAACCTGTTTCCAAGAAACTTATCGAAAATCGAGAGTTTTCTGACAAAAATGATGATATATACAGCTACTTGAAACAGCGCGAAGCCGTTAAATCATATGCTCAACGTACCACTGATATCAAAACCGTCGAAGTTGGCGAGAAGACTTCGGGCGTCAACACTCTTATCGTCAAGGCACCGATTATTTACGGCAGAGGTACGGGATTCTTCAACAAGAAATCCTTCCACATTCCGGTTCTCATCAAAGGCGCACTTGCGGCCGGTCACGCTCAGTATGTGGGTGACGGCGCTGGCGTCTGGGATTATGTCCACGTTGTTGACTTGGCTGAGCTTTTCGAGCTTCTTGTCGCCAAGATCTTGAGGGGTGAGGCCGAAAATCTGCGATCGGGACGGAAGGGTATATACTTTGCAAACACTTTGAGGCATTCCTGGAAGGAATTGGCCGAGGGTATCGCCAAATCCTGTTATGAAGCCGGCCGGTTTGGATCGCCAAAGACGCAATCACTCAGCCTCAAGGAAGCTGCCAACATATATACCGGAGAGAACGAGTACATAGCGGAGGTTGGATTGGCGTCCAAGTACGTGTACAACTATTCTGTCTTCGACTTTTATGCTGACCTTATTTTCTAGCTCTCTCACAAAAGCTGACCTCTCTCGCGAAATTGGTTGGACACCGAAGATGACGGAGGCTGATTTTCAGCAAAGTCTTGCAGATGATTTGAACCTTATATTAAACTCGGCGTAATCATGTTCAACCTCGATTTTAACGTTTATGAATCGCACTGTGGTTTCGTGGGATTGGCTGCTATTAGGGCTTATGTTGGGCTTCAAAGCTGTTTACGTCGTATCGATTTTCCTTGGGCCGAAATCGCGTTTACTGAACAGGCAATTATGGGTCTGATATATGAAATAGACAGACAATATGTACATTGCTATTCGACATTGCTGTGAATTCAGATTAGTTTCACGAAGCTTTAGAGATATTTTATTTAGGGTTTGTTAGGGTTGATGACCAGGATCGCCAGGTGACGCATCAAGCCCTAAGTCCGGTTCTCGATCTATCAAGTAATGCCATCGCCGCGGAGCACCCTCAAAGAGTGATCTAGAATTTGCTGATCATATGTTACTAACTCCCAAGATTGACCAGGATCTATCTAAACTAAAAGGGCCTAGCAATGCAGTGTGCCCCTCACTACTGTGCCGCAAATCCCCAGCCTGAAAAGCCCGCCCCTGCAGCATCGCACAACCAGAGTTACCTGAGCTTCTGGCAGGCACCTCGTCATGGACCAATCCTACCCGACATTTAAAGTGGCCCTATGCGGAGATGCAGGAGTGGGAAAGGTAAAAAATTCAATTCAATCTTTATTGATACAGTGGTCTAGTTTGCTAATGACTCGTAAATGAGTACAGACATCATGGATAAAAATGCTACTCTGTTCAAGTTTTGAAACAGAATACAACCCTACGATTGGAATAGATGTGCATACGATAACCGTTCGAACTGTATGACTCTCCTTCGCATCAAAAATTTCCAGAGTAGTATGGCCATTAATTTTGGAAGCAGACAACGGGACAAGTGATCAAATTCGAGTTTCTAGAAGTTGTATACAAAGGACCAGAGTACGCCAAAATATGGAATCATGACTACCTGAAGGGATTGCAAGCGGGGATAATTATGTTTGATGTGACTTCGAGAATCACATATATGAACGTCCCAAATCACTATCGTGGGTTCATATCTCTTTCTCAAGCTTTGTCAAATGACTCCAACTAATGCTAAAGAATAATGTACTAGGAGACATAGAACCGCTTATCAAGGCAAACAATCCCAATGTCCCAGAGAGCGAGGGTAAATGCATGCCGATTATTATATGTGGCAACAAGGTCGATGTGAAAGAACGCAAAGTTAAGGCAAAATCCATCACGTTTCACAGAAAGAAAAGTCTCCAGTATTACGATTTATCAGCAAAGAGCAGCTATAATCTGGACAAGCCTTTACTGTGGTTTGCACGCAAGTTCATGAAAGATCCTGATCTAGTAAGTCTATACAGACTACATAAATTCTGCTATGGGTAATTTAATCCTATGGTTCTCCCAGGAGCTCTTCACGCCCGAAGACCGAAAGAAGAAGAGTGAAGTAGAGGTAGATTATGAAATCATGAAGAAATACTCGAAGGAGATCGATTATGAAGTCATGAAGAAATACTCGAAGGAGATCGATTATGAAGTCATGAAGAAATACTCGAAGGAGTTCCACGCATGTCCGCCTGACATAGCGAGTGAGACCGAGGAGGCAGTGGCAGCACTGGAACTACACGACAAAACAGAGACCTCAACAGAAGCAGAAGCAACAGTAGATAGCACATCAGGTATAATCCGACAATAAAATCTCCGTTGCACAAAGCTGACTATGTATCATTGAATCACAGGAAGCAAGGCCCTTAATCTCTGTGACGATGATCCGAAGCGTGGTAGCATGTCGGGTATGACTCGAAAACATGTTTACTATTTGCCAAGCTGACAATTATTTCGAACATAGGAAACAAGCCTTTCGAATCCCAAGGAAAGGATCTGGAAAATGACAACACCGATACAAGCCGATAACACATTCTCCGTTTCCAAATATGGAAGCTGACTATCCCCCAATCACAGAAAGCAATACCATCGAAACCCCGGAAACAGACCTTGAAAGCGACAGCACAGCACCCTCCAACAATCTGTTCATCCTCTGTATTCACTGCACCAGAATGATCTTCATTGAATCGTCTCGTCCTTCTTCCCGTTCTGCCTACTCACTGGCCACTACAACCTGTCGAACATGCAAAAGAAATCTTGAAAAGAGCGGATCAACCTCCCACCATGTCGAAAACCAAGTATCTGCTGAACTCGTCCGGAGTACACGAGTCTACGAATACTGTAATCGAATTGCCGGCGAGGATGAGAGTATTGTAGAGTTGCTATTTCACGACAAGAATGAGGAAGAAGGACCGCAGATGGTTTCGATCTTCTCGGCTGATGATCTTGTAGATCGGATTAGTACTGGTGATCGCATCTACAGTGTTCGCACCGGAAAGGATGTCCTGCTCAGATCGGAGAAGTTGATGAGGAATGATTTACTGCTCCCATATGTGCTCGGGGGATTTCTATAAGATTTATGCTCTGCTTCTGTTCGTTTACGAGAATAAGGATAGATCTATGATGAAAGGATATTCCAATGTTGATTCGTCTGACTCGCAAATCCGCTTGATTAGATGCCACAACAGTGAGAAAGCAAAACAGCCCATATCCAGTTTCTAAAACATAATACATAATCATCGAAGTAGGCGTACACATAACAACAAGGCTTGAAGGGGCATAAATACATAAATACATAAATAACTCCCATTTCCCAAATGAGGCGATTTTGTAGGGGTAATAAAGAGATGTGCATCATGAAGAAAAAGGAAATGCCATTGCATCCGATGCATCAAGGGTAATAAGGTCGTAAAATTCAAAGCCGCCGTTTTTTGTCGTCTTTTTCGTTATATTCATCGGTTACTCCTCGTCAGTCAACCGACGTAGGATACTGATACTCAAAATCATAACGAGTAATCCTATCGTCACGACGACAAGGAGACCGAATCCAAACCAACCCAACACCATGGCAGAGGAACCAACGCCACTTTTGAGACTGCCGTTGGCTAAGTTCTGGACCATCGAACTTGCTGCTACTGATGCTGTATGTTGCCACAACACCGATACCAGCACGAATACGGAAGAGATTCCGATCAAGGTCAAGGCGACTTGCGATACGGGTCGGGAGGGGAAGGGCCTCACTTCGCGCTCGGAGCCGCTTGCGTCGATTTCTTCATGCCAGCCTGGGAATGTGGCTAGGAGGATGAAGCAGAAGAAGGCAAGGACAAGTGCGACGATTCTGAAACAAACGCATTAGCATATTTTCCATGTCAGGCAATTGAAGAGAGCACTCACATTAAATAAGGAAACACAACAGTATCCTTAAATCTCTCCGCTAACCAAATCACATTCAACGGATCTTGGTCAACAGTAACAACCTCCGCCAGCGCCGTGGCGTTGGCATTGCAGATGAATGCACCGTTATCGGGGGAAATGCAGATACCGAAGAAACCCACTCGGACCTCCATGGTTGCGCCTCCAATGATGTTCGCAATAGCTGTTGATACACCTGGATCCACTTGCGCTGGATCAAAGGTCGGCGTATATTTCTCATAGTATATCGATATAAGAAAGATGGTAGGTATTTGCGGTGATGAGGAAGAGCATCCAGCTAATAGGAGAGCTAGAGAGGCGTTAGCTGACAGCTATGGTGCGTTGGTGCAGTGCAGTACTTACAGAGTAATATAATGGCAAGTGCAATGAGTATCATAAGCACATGATGGTATCCTACCATCTGGTATATCCCTGTTTCGACGTTAGTATGTTTGCATATATCGCAGCACTCCAGCAGACAAACTTACTCGAAAACCCCTCTGGTAAGCCCGGCATTTTGAATGTATAGATGTCACAGCCCCAATACTATCAATGTCCCTTTCGTCCCGTCCCTAGATGACCTCACTTCTCGGACCTCCGAGAAGGAGTCTGAAGTGTAAAAGCGGAAAGTGCCTCTCAGCACGAGGAGCTGGCTTGCTCGCTCAATTCGATATTCAAGTAAAGATATGCGTCAGATCGATCGTTGTCGCCCACGTGCTATTATGGAATTCTCAAGTTAGAGTTGACAGCGGCACACTCGAGATCTCTGGAATGTCTGGTGGAACTTGAGGAATGTGACGATGCGACAATATCAAACGGTGCGTTCCTGAGATACGGAATTCGAGATCGAAGGTACGTAACGTTATATCTCTGGAGCAGGTAACTCAATTAGATCAGTATGTTCACTCCAAAAGAATGTCAAGATATGTGTGTTTGTGTATGTGTAAAGATGGTAGAGTAGAGAGATGAAGGGAGGAAAAGACCGTAGCTTTGTTCAGGAGAATACTTTCCACGTTCTTAGGCTTCAGCAATCCACATCAGAACCCAACGTCCAAAAACACGAAATTGAGGAGGTCGGACAAGTAGTGATGGAGCAAGTATCTACAAAAGCTCCGGTGGTGGCTGGAAGTCGCATCGCAAAAAGACGGAGTAGGTGGCTGGGCCAACGAGCATTGTTTACATGCCCGTTGCTGGGGAACGGCTGTTTTACCGCCTGGCAGAAAGCGTCAATTTAGGTACAGCTCTAAACCATATTGGGTATGGTTGGAGATGCACTGTGGGGCGCATGGAGCCTGAGGCAGAATGGTGGCCCACTTTTAGGTTTTAGGTTGAAGCTTGGCGTTTTTGCTGGGGCCGATCGATCTGAGGTCACCAGAAGGTTCAGAAGAAAATATAGATGCTAGATTATCATACTCCATAATATCCAATACGCCAACTGTGATACAGTGACAAAAACAGTTCCAATCATAACCCCAATACTCCAGTCCATACCAATCTCCAATCACCCTACCAAAACTCCTATACAATGCTTCCAATACAATGAGTAGGCCAATCATCATATCAATATCCGCTATTTCGGGATAAAAGAGAATCGCTTCAAGTTAAGCGTCTTTGGCGGTTCGCTGTCGTTCAACGATTCTTCCATCTCTTCTCCATCGCTGCTAGGAATTATCTGGTCTTCGCTTCCTTGGTGGTTGGCTTTCAGATGAGCCTCTCGAGGCATGTCTCTTGCCAAATCAGACTCGTATCCAGAGTCACCAGCAGCTTTCGTCAGTATCCGCTGTGTCATGAAGGTGTCCATAGATTTGGACCTTGATAGTGCGCTTTGTCCCAGTCTTTGGAGCGGGGTGAGCCTGCGACGGAGTGAGCCACCTCGATTCAGTGAATGTCCGGAAAGCCTCGGCAGGGAGCGGGATTGCGATGTGACAAAGCGTAAAGGCGATTGTTTCTCGGACGGGGAAGGCACGGAAAGACCAGAGCTGCTATTATTTCCTTTGAAAACGAACTTTGAGAGCAAAGACGCATTCTGCTTTTGAACATGTGCCTCCAACACTTGGTTGAATAAGTCCGGGTTGTCATCAATGCTGACTGATTGCTTGTCACTGGTAACGCTCTCTTCCTGAGTTGGACTGTCTCTACCCTCCGTGACACTATCAGCTTCCACAACAGAGCATGATTGCTCAGCACAATCGTCAGCGGGAGTTCGGGCTCCTTCTGGCGTGTCAAACGCCTCCGTTGACGTACTCAAGATCGACGACTGTTCAGATTCTGCTTTCTCTGTCGAGCTGGAAGAGTCAGGCGTTTCGGAAGAAAGCTGAAGCATTATATCTTCAGCTAACTCATCTGAAAACACGCCAAAGGTAGATCTTCGGGCCTTCTTGGTCCGTGACAATTTCTGGCCGCTGGGACTGGGCCGTGCGGCGGAGCTAGTAAAGAAACGACTTCTAGCTTGCTCGGTGGGAGTGGGAAGCGCATCGTCACCAGCATCAGAGCAAAGCCTTGGACGTTTCGTTGCAGGTGGGGCGGAGGAGATTTTGGCAGCTCTTGCTAGAAATGATTCCCTCTCAACAGTTCGAGGAGTGCTGCTAAACTGACGACTCAATGAAGCAGAAGAGTTCGATCGGGTCAGCCCTCCAGACGCATTAATGGGACTAGGTTGCCATGAATTGTTGGCATGACGCTCAAGTAAACGTTGCTGACTAGGGGATGGAGTAAGACTGTTCGGGTCCAACTCAGCAAGAGGCATGCGTTTAGGTGTGAAGAATGAATCGATGGGTTTGTGAGGCTTGAGTTCAGCAGAAGATGCTAGGGTCTGTCTCCTCAACAAGCCCGGCATAGCCCTTGAAGCAAAAGAGGGAATATACTTGATGGCCTCCTTTGTAACAGGATGCAAATCGCCACATGAGACACCAACTGCGAGTTCCGGATCGTAGTCCGCGCCGATATAAGGCATCTCATCCAGCTTCATGCCAGGGTCCGGGACAGTAAGGGTAACCAACTTTTGGGCGGTGGGACAGAAAACACGCTGGTACAGAAATGTGTTCTCGGCCTGTCTAAAATTATCAAGATATCCCGCCGGAACCTGATAGTGTCCTTCGAATTGAAGTACTCTCAAGACTTTCTCCACGTTCTTGTATTTGCGCATGCTGCGATAAGCCGTCTTCAGTCCCAACTTCGGTATGTTGGATAAATAATCGCAGCCACTCAATATACACATCCGACGAAAATCAGCATCGGTCCATCCAATCAGACTGATATCCCTACAAGCCGCGAAATCACCGCGGTTAATCTCAATGCAGTCACCATGCTGATCCAGCTTAGACAGGAGTCGTTTTGCGCCAAAAACCAATAAGTCCGAATCCTCGGAAATGATACCGTTGATAATGCCTTGCTGTTCCAAATAAACCAATTGGGCATCTGCCTCATAAGGAGCGACGACGTATTGAACTTTCATTCGCTTCAATTCTTCAATCAATTGCCGAGCCATTTCAGGCGTAACGTCGACAGCTTTTTGGAACTCCTGGTATGCTTCTGCCACGCGACCTTTGCTTTGCAGTTCCAAGGCCAGCTTTCGACTGTCCTCTCGTTTTTTGAATCGATCGGCTTCAGTTCCGGATTTGCTGGGGAGATCGCCGCCGTCGAACACTAGGTAGGGCGTTACACCAAAGAACAAGAGCATGCGAACACGGTTGAGTACGAAGTCGACATGTCTGCTATCGTTAGTATGGCTAGAACCCAACTGGTGTTCCCGTCGGTCAACTAACCTGGTGGTGGGCTTGCTTAAGGCTAGCTCTGTGGCGCAGGCCACGGTGCCTCTGTGAAGCCATCCATAGGCATCAACCCCCAAGGTCTGCCCATCGAATTTCTTCAAATTACATGGTTTTTGGATGGATTTCAGTAGACCATGGAGGCCTACTCATCAAAAACAAAGTTGGCTAATTTCAATCTGTGAGTAGTCGTAGGTGAAACGTACCTTTGATACCCATGTCAACCGTAGTCCCCGATGGCCGCTTTGTTTACATCAACATTTGGATCAAAGCAGGTCGGTGTACTGTGCACTCATGAGAGATTGAGAGGAGGCAAAATATAGAGAAGGGAATATCCAAAAGGCAAGAAGAAGGATTTATCCAGGGCTGTTGCTGGTGCTGTGCTGATCGTCCCAATCGGAATGCTCAAGGCTCGTGAGGTGTTCCCGTACGACGCGCCTCTTTATAGTAGACGCGCGCGATGCTTATTGCCTGCGGTCTTGGCGGCGATCAAATCTAGCCTCTTGTGATTGGCTCCCCGCTTCTACTCTGACCGCCTTCTATTCTGCAGCAAAAAAAAAAATCCATGGACTTATTTGCACATGAACAGGTCTAATTTTCACAATTATCGCTGATTTTGAATAAGTTCCGGCACTTTATAATCAAGATGCCTCTCAAAAATCTCAGCAAAATCCAGAAGAAGCTGACCAAGAAGCGCGGCAAACTCAATGCTCTACACGAAGATAGTCGCAATGCAAAAATATTACGACGAGCGTCAGCACGAGAGGATCGCATTGCTCGAGTCGCAACGTCAGCAGTGATAGCGCGACAAAGTTTTTGTAAGTATGCTACTGTAACAAGTGAGATACGGTCTGCTGACTTGACTGGCAACAGTGGACCGAGCTTTGTACTTTCAGGAATGCTTGGAAGAACTCTCCGAGCCAATTGTCATGACAGATGCAGATATTGCTGAACTTATACAGAAGTAAGTGGTCCAAACAAAATGGCTTTTGATGCTCAATCAATATGTGTCTGGGAGACATGGCTAATTGTCGTTCAAAGGTGGATTCATCGCGGCGATGAAGAGCTCCAAGAACTACAAGAAGAACGCCGAAAAGGTCGACCGCCCAGCAAGCGAGAAGAGAACCTCAATCAGCGAACCGTCACCGAGGAGAAGGAATATAGATCAGGATTCTGGATGCCAGACGTCACACAACAGGAAGTTCGCCAGCTATTGAAGATGTGGAACGGCCAATGGTCGAGTCTCAGCGCATTAAAGTTCATTCGATTCCTCGAGGGGGGCACTAAAAAGCCGTCTACATTCCCGCCAGGCGGCTTATCATAATCCAATCAATGGTATATAGGAAAAGTGATAGTCATGTGTTACGACGTTATGCCGCTGTACGAATAAATATAGACTTTTTACTTTCTACAAGCATGTGCTTCACTTTGAGCTTCTTCCTTCCGTGCCACCATACCTATGTGTTTATATTGTATTCCCTAAGTTATTATGTACATACTATGAAGAGCGAAGGCTTACATCACGATGTCGAATTCCGCCGCTCATTGGCCGGACCCGGCAAGCTCGTAACCTAAAACAGACTAGCGCCACCCGGAGTTTTCCATAACTTTTTTGAGCTTCGTCGAACATCATCAGTTGCCCATCATCCTCTGGTACACCTTCATCTCCAATCAACCTGAAATTTGTCGATAACCATCTCGATTTTTTTCTTCTACAAATACACAACAAAAATACACAATGCTTTCCCTCCGTACACTCGCCCGTTCAGCGCCTCGTGCGTTCGCGCGCTCCTATTCCGTTGCCGCTCGCCCTACAACTGCTCGTCTCGCAACTATCCAGCGACCCTCATTGCTCCAGAAGTCCTTCGTCAAATGCCAATACCCGGCTTTCTCCACAGCCAGAATTCTGCGCGAACCTGCTGGTGAAGGTATATTCTCCGGATACTATCGAAATGAAAATAAGATCGATGGCTAACAACCTGTTTACAGTTGACGTCGAGCTTAGCGAAAAATTGACGGAGGAACTCAGCCATGAACAGAGCTCCGGAGAGATGGACGAAGCTGCTGAAGTTATCAAGACATACTTTGAGGGCAGCACTTGGGAGGTATGTACAGAACGGTTAATTCACGGAAGTTGCTTCGTCTCACTAATTGATTATAGATCAAGGATGTTGCTGGAGAGCAAGAAGTTGTTTTGACCCGCAAGTTCGGCAATGAAAAGTTTGTTCATCTATGTTTTGCTCGTTAGCATACAATACTGACCCTAATGTACTGTAGGATTCGTGCTACCTTCACCGTCTCCGACCTCCAAAACGTCGGCGAGGATGAATTCGACGGCCTTTCAGAGAGCGAGTACGAAAACGTAAACCAAGGCCAGCCCAGCGAGCCCATCTCCACCCGCCCCGAAGACAGCATCGCCCCCTCCGACCGCGACTACGATGGTGAAATCCCCGGATTCCCCGTCCGCGTCAACATCACCATCGAAAAGCCCGGCAACGGCGCCCTCCTTTTCCAAACCACTGCCTCAGATGGCGCCTTTGAGATCCACGAAGTTTCGCAATTCGACAAGGCTGATCTTGCGGAGGCCCAGACTGCTGAGAAGGACTGGTACCGTCAGAGCCTTTACAGTGGCCCCGCCTATGGAAACCTTGATGAGGAACTTCAGGTTCTCTTTGAACGTTATTTGGAAGAGCGCGGTTTCAATGCCGAGTTGGCCAACATTATTCCCGATTATATCACCGTCAAGGAGCAAAAGGAATACACCCGCTGGCTTGAGAGTAAGTCCTTGCCTATTTTCTGATAACATACATGTATGTTCGAGGTACTAACCAGCTCTTCCACAGCCGTCAAGAAGTTCGTCTCTGCTTAAATATGCGATACTCGTCCCTTCGGATAACTTATGATCTTCACTCTTCTCTTTTTGTCTTATCTTGAACAACCTATTTACTAACAAACATACCTACGTCTCTACCTGCATTCATTTGAATGTTTTCATCCACACGCACGTGCCCCCTCTAATCGCCGTGCCAGTTGGGCTCAAACATATGTATCATAGAAACCAGATTTAATGCGAACATTATCATGTCCATTTTGAATATTCGTAAAGCTACATTAAATATGGGTCTATACTGTAGGCCGGGATCAATCCTACCAGAAGCAAATGGAAAAATACCGGTGAACCAGTGTCAGTCAGGCTGATACCTCTGTCGTGCATGCTGCAAGCGTCCTGTCCTTGCCGCAGAATCATTAGGTTGATATCGTTCCCTCTCAGTTGGTCCGCGACGTTTGGCTACCCTACCCGATTCAACCCTCGGCGAACCAGATACAGATCGGCCATGAGAGGCGCCCGCCACAGAGACAGATCTGCTTGTGCTCGTACTCGTACTAGTATCATGATACTGGACATGCCGATCCCATTCCTGAAGCGAATTGTACGGACTCCGCAACCACGAATTCAACTCGTGCAAAAACAAGCGCGCATTCGCCCTTCCAATAAATTCCTGTAAAAGCTCCTCTGCCTGTCCTGCGCTTCCTTTGATGTCGACGGTACGCAGAATGGCGATGACGTATTCCAGAAGGAATTCTGCGTTGTTGGCTCGTCGGTTCTGGAGTCTTTGTTCACCTGGCCGAGGTCTGCCGGCTGGCTGCTCTTCAGCTTCGGTGCCATCGGGGTTTAGAAATTCGAAGACTTGAAGTTCCCGCCTGATCCATTTCCGGGCTCGGGAGACGAGGTTTTCGTCGCGGTTGAATAGTTGGGGTGTGAGTTCGCGGTATTGTGAAAGGCGATTGGAGCCCACCCGGAGTGAGAATAGTTGGTTGCGATAGACATGGCGGCGCCACGCCAATACGTCCTCGGTGTCGGGGGTGTAAGGAGCTCGATGCTGGAATGGCCTACGTCGGGGACGTGGTCTGTTCAAATGTGCACCTCGAGGGGCATGGGAATCTGTGACGGCGACGCGGTCTTGGGGCGGAGGAAGGACATAGAGCTTCGGGCCTTCTGGCGATTGAAGCTCGTACTTGATTGCGGTCAATTCTGTTTTGCCTGAGGAAAGATATTAGTGAGCAATAAATTAAGCGTAGATCGGCGAGATACATACACAGAGGGCATACGCGCCGCTGTTGTAGCCAGCTCGCAAGACACAAAAAATCAAAATTATCATGTTTGCAGGGTATAGCGATGGCCGGCTCGCTGACGGCATCTAAGCATATGACGCAAGGACTCGTTGAGCCATCTTTATCTTCAAGCGCTACCTCTTGCAAGGTCTTGTTGAGAATTTCTTGTCGAACATTCGCATCGTCAGCCATGAAACAGCCGGAACTGAGTGTGTGTCCCGGTCACTGTTTATCCATTGCTTTTGCAAGATGAGAAAAGAAGAAGAGAGAGACATCGAATCATGCGGCAACTTGCCCGCGGGTGGGTCACGTTTTTTTACCCCCAGCGGCAAAGCTTGGATGTGCTCCTTCCTCGTTGGTTGCAGGGAATACAGACGGCTTCTCGCTTCCCCTCGTTCGTGAATCACTTAGCTCTCATCCCTCCGTCTCTCCTCGTTTGTCTCTCCCAAATGCCATGCTGAAGTCAGCCAAACGTGTGGTGAGTGCAGTCGGTGCGTACAAGAAACTACACAACATGTCACTCAACGGGATAGCTTCGGCTTCCCATACCATCACCAATCTGAAGAGGTGGTCGGTCGCTGGAAAAGAGCTTCCTGGTACATAAATCTCCATTGAACCGAGTTCGCAGTTGCGTATGCGCTCGCTTTTTGTTCTGTGCTTACGAAAAATATAGCTGTGTCGCAAATCAAGACGATTCATGTCTACGACTTTGACAATACCTGTGAGTTGCCTTGAACTTTATAGTCGAGCATGGTCTAACTTGAGCAGTGTTCAGCAGTCCTCTACCAAATCCACAGCTATGGAACGGATCGACGATCGGCTATCTTCAAACTTACGAGGGCTTTGCGAATGGCGGCTGGTGGCACGACCAAAATATTTTATCGGCAACCGGAGAAGGAGCTGATATTGAAGAGACTCGAGCGTGGGCAGGATGGTGGAACGAGCAGGTGGTACGACTAGTCGAACTGAGCATGAAGCAAAAAGATGCTATCACTGTTCTCCTCACCGGACGCGGCGAAGACAATTTTACGGGCATAATCAAGCGCATCATCGCAAGTCGAAAGCTTGAATTTGACCTGATATGCCTCAAGCCTGAAGTTGGGCCTAATGGTCAACAGTTTCCGTCGACTATCACATTCAAGCAGTCTTTTCTCGAGTCTCTAATTAATACATACCATCAGGCAGATGAGATTCGAGTTTACGAGGACCGAGTCAAGCAGTAAGTCCACAGATCTATTTGATGAATTATTGCTAATTGTTACAGTGTGAGAGGTTTCCGTGAGTTCTTCGCAAAAGTGAATGAGCGATATTCTCAATCACAAGACGATCGAAAACCAATCACGGCAGAAGTCATTCATATCGCAGAAGGCACAGTTCATCTTGATCCCGTTACGGAGGTCGCTGAAGTACAAAAAATGGTGAATGAACACAATCAGCTACACCATGATTCAGCGACAAATTACACAAAATCGCCATACGGAAGGCTGAAGATCAAGCGATCTGTTCTCTACACAGGCTACCTCATCAACGAGAAAGATGCAAACCGTCTAGTATCGGAGCTTCTACAACCGACTTTACCCGCTGGTATAGCAGAAGGCAACGAAGTGAAGCCGCTGGCTAATATCATAATGATTACTCCGCGACCGGCACCAAAATCGATCCTCAGGAAAGCTGGTGGTATGGGAAAGAAGATTAGCTGGCGGGTGACGGGCTTAGGTCACTGGGATCACAAATTGTGGGCAGCGCGAGTTGAGCCAGTATCTGCGAATGAGACTTATTACACTGAAACGTCAGTCCCCGTGGTTGTACTTGGACTCCGACGAGGTGCACGACCAGTTGATGCAAACCGGATTCAAAAGTGGCAACCCGTGGACCCAAATAACTCCCTTGTGTTTGATGCCGTTGTTGGAGAGAGAGCTCTTTTGCGAGTGGATGAAGTTAGCTCAGGGGATGGTGATTGGGGAAATCAGTATGGCAACAAGAATAACAAGAGACGTCATCCGACTAGTCGCCAGGATGAAGATCTGCCCGAACCGACTAGGAACACCCACAACTCCAATCCTTTTCAGGCACTTGATGAAATCGGCACATCTATACGTGTTTATCATGGTGGTCGCAGCCATGATCCTGGTTCTCGGGGCCGCGGCCGAGGACGAGGCTCTGGTCCCGGTAGAGGAAAGGGGGCGTCTTCGCGTGGCGGTGGTCGTGGTCGTGGCCGCGGGGGCTCGACTAATGAGAGTACTCGTGGGTATCATGGGTATCGCTCGCTCGACGACCATCAGATGAACTCGGATAATGGCAATTCTCACGACAGTCACGGCATTTCTAATGGCGGCGTCCAGCTGATGGACTATTGACCTCGGAGCAAGATGACTTCAGTTCGAAAAGGTTAATATTTGTTGAGACGTGCAAATATGTTTATCTGATGATACGATGAAGCTTTATGACAATTTCCGCAAAAATGTATTTCAACCCAAACGCGATGCATGACCGGCGTTTATCGTGGCGGTGGATGGACTCGGCGTTCGATTGTGAGGTTTACGGGCTTTTATTCGACTGTATTATACCGACGGACTTTTGTTCTGACATGTGTGAAGAGTACATTCTCATTGAGAGAATCAGCTCGGTCAGGTCCCGTCTAGGGTTCTCGCATAGTTATGAGGTAGTCTTTGAATGTATCATATGCATGATTTCAACTAATCATTATCCGGCTATGTGATATCAGCGAGAGATGTACTATCTTATTACTGATATACTCCGTGTGGAAAGGCTGGAATCACGTTCAAGGAACATGCGCGTAATACGTACTCTCGGCTCAGGACTTAGGGCTCATTGTTCACGGGGATCCAGAGTATCTTGATCGGGGTCAACTGCATGGCTCATAATATATCTCAGGAGCTTCCAAATACTTACTCAAGAGATATTAGGTAACTATATATGACAAAGGAACTAGTTTTCCCTTCACAATTCAATCACATATGGTGAATTCGATATCGGATCGGTGCTCCGAAATTCTGTGGGGATGTCATCAATGGTCAATGCGAACATCGCGATCTAGCTCTTTTGTTGTAGGTCATACTGATGATCTACATACTCGGTCAATAAATGTAGTTGACAACGCATACTTCTCCTAGTTAACTATGTGTTCTGGCTAGTTGGTATTTCGCAATCGATCTTCGTTTGTTGGAATTGTTCTTTGTGTTCTTAGGGTTACTGTGACTGACAAGAGCAGGATCCCTGAAGGAGGACCCTAGATATTTCTTGACATGCGGTGAGCAATGTGAAACTCGAATGCGTGAAATAACCAGTTGCAAGACTGGGTTCGTATGTTTGAAATGATAGCACGTTAGAGTGGGTAATAATATACTCGGAAGTCGGAGTATCGCAGATTTCTCAGGGGGATTATCATTTGTCACACAACATTTGAAAGTCTACTCCAAATAGAAACTTGTCATTTCCACATCAATGCTGTACACTATCCAGGCACACTTAGTTGACGCGACCTGCAGGAACCATTGATAGTAGCTTGATTTACTATTTGTAAAGCTTCGGTGAGCCCCCTTTCATGGTTCCTGACGGTACTTCAGGAAGCCCAATTGATATTTCCCGTGCTTTGAACACACTATTGAATCAGAACATTAAACACAATTCGTCACTATTGTTTCGTCAGAAAAAGAAAGAAAGATGCCTCACCTTCAAACGAATGAAAAATAAATGATCAACCAGCCAAACGAGGTACGGAGTTTGGAAAAATCATAATTAGTCAATTCGAAACAAATTGATTATCGTCCGCTCACAACACGGCATACGACTCTGCGACTGCATTGGATGTTTACGACATGTGGTCTCTACCTCATTTATGATCGTCATTGTCAAATTGCATTAAACAAACGGAATTGACAATCAATGCGCGAGAAAACAAGAATATGATTCTCCAATACCACGCTGAGTATTGTTTTTGGTGATCTGCGATTGTCAATTGAGGTCGGGTCGTTTTTTGTGAAGATGGCTGCATAGGATTACGACACACCAGACAGACAAAGGGCCAACCCGTCTAAGTATATAAGGCGCAAGGATGACTGGTTCAATGCTCAAAGTTTCTTTGGTTATCAGCAAGGATTAGAAAGGACAAGGACGAGCGGGCAGAGACCTTCCTCCAACACCCAGTAAGTCACCATTTGTAGATGCTAGGTCCAGCTCAGTACTAACAACTACGCCAGATTATAAATTATATATACAGACAAGATGAAGTTCATCTCCGCAGCAACGGCTTTTGCCCTGCTGAATGTGGCCCTAGCTGCCCCCCATGTTCCTTTCCCCCCAGAACAAGAGAAAGCACCCGCCGCTCAACCATCCGAGTTCCCAGTTGAGAAGCGTCAATTCGAGT
This sequence comes from Talaromyces verruculosus, assembly GCA_001305275.1. Taxonomy (NCBI): domain Eukaryota; kingdom Fungi; phylum Ascomycota; class Eurotiomycetes; order Eurotiales; family Trichocomaceae; genus Talaromyces; species Talaromyces verruculosus. The sequence continues at coordinate 121,249 of LHCL01000051.1, read as the reverse complement.
TTCCCCCTCGCCCTTTTGGTGCCGCTACTCCAAGTTTCCCGGGCTTTGAGGGTCCTGAATTCGAACGCCCTGCTGCTCCTTCTGGGTTCGCTAAGCGTCAATTCGAGTTTCCTGAGCCCTCGGGTTCCCCTTTATTCGAGCGTCCACGTGAGCCTATATTCGAGCGTCCAGGTTTTGGGCGTCCTGTCGCCCCCTCAGGTTTCGTGAAGCGTCAATTCCCGTTCCCGGAACCTTCTGGTTTCCCTGGATTCGAGCGTCCCGGTTTTGAGCGCCCTGCTTTTCCCTTTGGCGTTGCTAAGCGTCAATTCGAATTTCCTTCGCCCTCAGGCTTCCCGGGCTTTGAGCTTCCTGGCTTCGAGCGCCCTGCCGCTCCCTCAGGTTTCGTGAAGCGTCAATTCCCGTTCCCGGAATTTTCTGGATCGGCTTTCCCAGAGCCTCCTTTGCCTCGGCCCCAGCCATCCGAATTCCCCGTCCCTCCCTTCGAAAAGCGCCAATTCCCCTTCCCTGAACCATCTGGATTTCCCGTGCCTCCTTTCCCTTTCGCTGAGCCCTCTGCTTTCCCCATTGAGGAGCGCCAGTTCCCCTTTCCCGGACCCTCCGGTTTTCCCATTCCTCCAGTGGAGAAAAGCCATGACCTGCCTTCGGGGTTTTCTACGCCTACCCCCACGCCTACTGCGGCTTAAAGACTGTTGATAAAGCTTTTCGTGCTTTCAACAAAGCCTACCTAGCCAATAGTCTGGCCAATTACTTGACAAGAGTGATGAAAGAAAGATTGGAGCTATAATATACTAGATCAGGAAGATTGTTTGTTGGTAATCGCGTGCTCTGTTTGGAATTGTTTAATTGTTAATTGGTTTCGAAAATCATAATGTATCTCACTCTCACTATACGCTTGCGCAAAACTTGTTAGATGACATGGCAATATCTAGCTATTAGATATTTAAAACATTCATAACCTTTGACGACCTGCGCACCTAATGAGTCATATTCTTCGTATATGTGCGAGCATGTAGCCTTCCTAACCAAGACCGGGATGTATACCGTCGAATCCTCTTTCCAAAGATCATGAAAATCACAAGAACCAAATTATTAGCGAGCAATACGGCACAGAATATACCCGAAATGACAACCACATAACCTCGCTCCAATACCCAGTCTAGCAAATACAAGCTCATTCCAAAGGAAATAGCTTGCTTGCCGAGATTCATGGCAATAAGCATTTCGGGCGTATTTGCGTAATACGAGTCCACGGCATAGGCAAGCACGAACGTAAAATAAAAGTACGCGCCGAATTGGTCCATGGCCACGCCAGCAAAGTAGCCCATCCAGTGCAAATTGCGCTCTGCGGTAAAACCGAAGAGAATAAGGCCGGCTGGTGGGATCAGCATTGGTAGCAGCAAAATTCCTAAACGCATTTCTGCCTCTCGGATACCGCCGTTTTTCTTGGTGAGGTATGCTGCTAGACGGTCGGAGCTGGAAGTAAAGGGTAAAGCAAGGGCGTAACCAACAAGAGTTGCGATTGCAAGAAGACCGGAATTTGTCTGGCTCCAGTTGTATGGCGGTGCTGTGATCTTTATCGGAAAGACGTAGTTGAAGGAGAAAGCTCCGAGACCAATATATATACCTAGTACATTCGTTAGTAGCCTAACTACTGTCAGGTATACATGTGTTAAATCATACCATAAGTTGTAATAACCCAAAGAACTGCCGGAACACAAAAGTAGGTAAATGAACGCAGCATCGTGACGAAAAATCGCGCATCAGGATCGATAGGGCTCCATGGACGCAGCGTTGAAATGTATGTCTTGCGAGCTGGAATCACTGCTGGAGTTATACTCTCCGTATGCGCAGATGTTTGAAGCTTTTCATCTGCAATATCGGACGATTGAGTGGTAATTTGTTCCGGCCGTTTAAAGTTAGTCTCTTCCACAAGGAAGAATGCTGCAACGAGAAGAGCGGCTGCAAAAGCTATAACGACGTAGAAGAACAATCTCCAAGAATAACCCCCGGCGAGCATGTACCCAGCGTACAAAGGTCCGGTAGCCCCGAGACAGAGACAAACTAGCAGCAATTAGTAACGCTGTCAGACTGCTAAAACAAAACGTACTTGTATAGTATCCCAATCTCTTTCCTCGTTCGTGTAAAAAGAATATGTCGTTGACGAGTTGAACCGGGAGTGACTCGCAGACTCCGCTACCGAAGCCACAGAGTACGCGGGCGACCATCAGACCTTCATACGTCGTGGCTTGTGAGGCACCGATCAAACCGCCGACGAACTAGATATACGTATCAGTGTTTATTCGGTCAATACAGGTGTTGAAGTACTGACAAATGCCATGGAGATCAGCGTCACTGGTCGACGTCCAATCTTGAGATACAAGGGCACGAGGATGAGAGAGCCTTAAGAGTCAGTATGATTCAACCGAAGACCTCGAAGCACTCACCAAATCCGTATGCAAGGTTCGGATAAGATACCAATCCAGAAGCAGTTGTAGGTGAAATACCAAACTCTTCAGCATATATATTAAGGTAGACTGACGGTCCAGTAAGGGCAGTGTTTCCGAGGAACGAGTATAGAGCACAGATGATCAGAATAGAGGACTTCTTCCATTCCGGCCACTGGAGCGGATCGTTGGGGTCATCTGTCGGAACTGGATAAAGAGCCTGTCCGTAGCCCGTGTCATCACCTGCGACGGCATTGAGATCAACTGTTCCGGGGACGTCGACTTCATGCGCATGGCTAGAGTCATTAGGATCGCCGTCAGAGCGAGAAAAGGGGTGAGTGACTTACCTATGAGCCATACGCCGAGAGCCCTCCTCAATTCTTTGTGTATCCGTCATTTTGTTCAATGTTGTTGGACAGTCATCGATGATCGTTCTAGCCCAGAGATGGCAGATCTCAATTGTTAAAGTATCCTTTTCGAGATGGGGAGCTTCTCCGCAAAAACCCAAGATAGTCGAGCACCAAGCTCTGACAGTTTTGCGGGGCCATCATATTGTGGGACTAGGTAGAATCTTAGAGCCTCTGAGCTATAGCACATCTTCACCACCTCAGTCGTTGGTGGGTTGAATGAAGCCGATCGACTATGCAAAGCAGATAGCTCTTTGATGTATCATCCGACACAGCTCCCTACTATCAAGGCAGTGAGCACCCTTAACAAGCGCTATAGATCTCGTACACAGTCTTGCGATGCTGCTAATTTCTGAAACATGAAAAGGGGATGCTTCATGGCGGTCCGTGTCGGCCCCAGCTGGGCTTCGTAGAGTTCCTTGTGAGAAACAAAAAGTACAGTGGGTAGAATGAAGCCGTCATACTTTCATGATGGAATTCATGTGACTTGCACCTTCCTGACGGGAAAATCGAGCAGAAAGGAAGGAGCAACCCCAGATTGTGGCACGTGCACGACACTCTGGGGAAGGAGCGAGGTGGACCCATCAATATGGGGCTGGACTTTTCTCTCTTTCCCTCTTTGCTGGCCCCACGTCCCTCTCCACGTTTCATCTGATGCTGCCAATTTTTTTCATCCTGATCCCCGAATCATCAACATGCTATCAGAGGAGATGCAAAGTATGAAGTCAACGGCATATCGACCATGAACAATATGTTCAATGGACCATAAAAAACGAACATACGCCAAAGACAGTTTAACGACAAAGGTCCGCCCGAATTTCTCCAGCAATATGACATCGAGGACCTCACGGAATGCTCTTGTATCTGCAAGCCATTCAAGTAGCTTCAAATGCACTGTAACGCTCCTTGCCGCGATTCCGCGACATTCCAATCTTCAGCGGAAGCTCTAATTGAAACAATGCCAAGAGCTTCTTGATCGTGGATCATAAATCTGATAAGTCTCTCTGATTGACGCAAAAATTATTCATCTCAATTTTATTCTCGGGGCTTTGATTGAGCGAATCAATGTCGCTATAGTCTGAAATCAACTTGGAGAGGAGAGATGCAGGTCCTGGCCGGATATAAAGAGGACATGTCTACTATTGTATGACAATGTTTCAAGAATCAAGCAGCAATGAAAACGACGATCCTTCTTGCCAGTGCCTTTCTGGGTTACTCCGTGTCAGCTCAGACCGTAGGTGCCTGGGGTCAATGCGGAGGTATAAACTATTCAGGTTCTACAACATGTGTCTCGGGATATGTATGCACATATGAGAATCCGTACTACAGTCAATGTGTTCCAGGTTAGCTCCCTTCTTGAACGTTAGACTTCCGGTCTAAGAAATACAGGTACCGCCACGACTACGACCTCTTCTACGTTGACAACGACAACCTCCAAGACAACTTCATCCACGTCTAAAACCACTTCGAGTTCGACCAGGACATCAGCTCCGACTTCAACCGGCTTTTCTAAAGTCAATGGTCTTAACTTTACGATCGATGGAGAAACAAGTTACTTTGTCGGAACCAACACCTACTGGCTTGCGTTCTTGAACAATAACAGTGATGTCGACCTAGTCCTCAGTGATATTGCAGCATCTGGTATGAAGATTCTCCGAGTCTGGGGTTTCAACGACGTCAACAGTGTTCCCTCGGCCGGAACTGTCTACTTCCAACTCCTTGCAAATGGCACAGCAACAATCAATACAGGTTCTGATGGTCTGGAGAAGTTGGACTACGTTGTGAGCTCGGCTGAAGCCCATGGAATCAAATTGATCATTCCTTTCGTCAACAACTGGAGTGACTATGGAGGAATGGCTGCATATGTCACTGCTTTTGGAGGTTCACAGACAACTTGGTACACCAACACCATGGCTCAAGCAGCATACCAAGCGTACATCAAGGCCGTGGTCAGTCGGTATAGCTCATCGCCAGCGATTTTTGCATGGGAACTTGGCAATGAGCCACGCTGTAACGGATGCAATACATCGATCCTTACTGAATGGGCAGAAACTACCAGTGCCTACATCAAGTCTCTGGACTCCAATCACATGGTCACGACTGGTATTGGTAAGTGACAACTCGACAATAAAGCAAGGACTTGACTAACACGTGTCAGAGGGATTTGGTCTTGACACCGGATCAGACGGTTCATATCCATACACATATGGCGAGGGAACAAACTTTACAGCACTCCTTTCCATTCCTGACATCGACTTTGGTACTATTCACTTGTATCCGGATAGCTGTAAGTAGTCTCCTGAAGAAGCTACGTACTTCATGCTAGGAGGATCTAATGCTAATCAACAACAGGGGGCGAAGCTTTAAGCTGGGGCAGCAGCTGGGTCTCAACCCACGGAGCGGCCTGTGCATCTATCGGCAAGCCATGCATTCTCGAAGAATTTGGAACATCAACCAACCAATGCGCGAATGAGGCGCCATGGCAAGCCACATCTCTTGACACGAAGGGCATGGCAGCCGATATGTATTGGCAGTATGGAGATACTTTGAGTACGGGACAATCGCCGAATGATGGAAACACAATTTATTATGGTACGGATACATTTACTTGTATTGTGACGGACCATATTGCGGCAATTTGATGAAAGTGTCATATTGTGCTATGTGTTGCTTGCATGAGTCTATGGCGATCAGTGAGATGAAACATATGAGCTTATTTTCTTTTTGTGGCTAAGAATCGCTTAAGGAGCAGGCTTCAAGGAGAAGATGAATATGCAGAGCACCAAATGCAAATATGTATTGTTTATTAGTGTATACAACTCTCACTGACTAGAGACACGTATCAACCAAAGCCTCCGCCACTATTTTTGCTTGACCTTACATTCCCCCCTTTGAATCAGGTGCACATCCTCCTTCAAACACACGAGCTAGAGCATCGGTTTTTTCGTCACTAGTGGCGTGTCTCCTTAGCAGCTTATATATGCAGTAGAGCAGGGGACTTCATCTTCTGTTGGCATGGGATCCATTTCATTATCTGAGGGAGCAATAGCTTGCGCTGTATCATCCGTTGTGAGGCTCGAGAGAGGTTTGCACGGCGGAGGAGTCTTCTGTTTCAGTATCTCTGAGATGTCTTCCAGCGGCGCTGTGGAGTGGCTCAAAGCTCTTGCTTGATCCGAAGTAGAGTTTCCCACTTGTGGGTGGCTGCTATCTGTATAGCTCGCTTTTGGAGATGGATCTGCAACGTCGGCATTGGCAGAATGACCATCTCCATCATCATCATCCTTTTGAGTCAACTGGTATTTTCTTCCAGCAAGGCCCTTTCATCAGTCGGCAGATGTCGAGGCTGATTGTTGCAGAGTCGTTGTTGCGGCTGTAACTGATAACAATCCTTGCTGCTCGCTACTACTTCCCTGTAAGAGCCGGCTTGGGATCGATTACTACTACTACTACAACTACTATCATCATCCATCGACGTCTTCCCTCCCACCGAATGCTTTGGCGGCACATACACAGCCATCCCATTCATCCAGGTCGAAGCAGTGCTAAAGGGTCCTGGTTGCCAACCCACGTCTTTTTGGATTGCATTGCAATTGGAAACATCTTACCCTGCACCGCTTGTCATTTTTGCGACTTTTGTGGGTTTCCAGAGTGGTCTTGCTACTGGCTGTATTGGAATGGCCTTTGCTGGTGCGATGATCATTACGCTTGGAATGTTTGCGCCGTGTTTTTACGATTGCTGGGCATGATTTGTTGGAGAGGTTGATTCGCAATAAAGTTGGCCTCTCTCTTCCCTGGGATAAATAAAGCCATACTGACATGTTGGATATGCCATTTCTGGATCGTCTTTGTATGGAAGGTGTATTCGATCATGGTGGTGCTGGCTTCGTCAAAGTTGCCAACAAAGTAGAATGTATGTGAAGGTTATGGATCGATCCACCCGAGGATGTCCTAACAGGTGAAAGTCATATCGTTGGTCAGAAGAATAGATCTACATACTAGTTCATCTTCCTCAACTCAATACGTATAAGAAGGCCCTCCCTTGCAGCAGTCCACGTAGTATCCAGCACACCATCATGTACTAGACATTGCAGCGGACAATCAAATAACTCACCGCATACACCTTCCACTTAACTTACCTACTGTCAGTCTGGCATAGGCCGGAATCTTTTGTCACTCGAACACAAGAGACGTACACTAGTACAGTTGTCCAAGGTCAGCTTGTGCATGAAACTGCATTAGCCTCAGGTTCCGTAACCAATGACAATATGCAACATGTATGAATCTCTTGTCAAACATTGATTGTAGCGTGAGCTATCCCACTACGTAATGGCCTTATGTGGCAGTGCTGTGGCAGTGCTGCATATATCAGTCCTTTCTTCATGTATCATGACTCGACATATAGCCCCTCCGACTGGCCAGATTGATAGTGTCTGACAGCGTATCTGAAACGCTTCGCGGTGCATTATTTAGTGTACAGAAAAAAAAGCGTCATTTGACACCGGATCGTCCGGTTGAAAGATCAGACAGAATCCGGGCTGACTCATACATAGCCAGTAGTTTCTGGTTAGGATTGCATCACAGACTGCCCGACTGTGCTGGTCGAATCAGGTATACATGTGATCCATGAATATCATCATCATCAACAACAACAAAACCAAAGCACAGAGTGGTATCATACAATTGAAGAAAGGAAAATTACCTCATGCTGACACTCTGAGGATCCGCCGGGAACAGCCCGCGCTAGTCCCGATCAGGACCCCCGACGATTGATAAGAGATGCCACTATTCCTGATATAGACTAGCGCAGAGATTAGATTTGACGATAGCGATAAGCTTTAGGGTTACGCCCGATTAAACTCCATGGGCAACTACTATGGACTGCGTATGGTGTTGTGCGTGGACTATAGCATGCTTTGATTAAGTATGCAGTTGTACTCTGTACAAACCATGTAGTTATGTACGTATGTATCTCAGTCAACGCAAAATTTCGGTAGTTTCTCCACCTCAGATGGAGATTTATGGAGATTCTTCCGGGCCCTATGGACGACGTACATCAATAGCCTACTAGCCGCCCCATATGCTGTACTCTCTTTAACAGGTTTGATGTGCATGACCCCGACTGGTCAGAGGGGCCCCCTTCGAACAATATTTTGTCTCATAGAGGGGAAAATGTGTGCCCAAGGAGTGTGTACCCTTATGTCCCCGCTACGGAACTGTGTATGTCAAATCATGGATTATGGACCAGGCTAGATTCCCTTACCTCACCCAGATCTAGTTCCTTACTAGTAGTACGTAGTACGTAGTTGGGAACTTGCGCACTATCCTTGTTGGTTTGCAGTGTATCCACTTTCTTACTTGCTTGTGCTATGACAGCTATGTGGCAGTGATTTACCGTAGTTTCGGTATCTCGTACTTATAGATGCGATGTGGCTGCCATGGAATAATTTCTACATCGATTTATTGCATAGAAACGACTTGTTGAGATAGACACAGGTAGTAATCAGACCTGTCCATACTGACTCAACTCTATCTCTTCAATGTTGCTGCCAGTCCTTACCAAAAACTTGGGTCAAACTCCCACATCCTCTTACCAGTCTCTCATAACCACAACCTTAACAATTTTCCTGTTGATATCAACATCAACAGCACAAAATATAGACTTCCCCCTCCCCCTCCCCACAAACCACAACTGCCGCGACCCAAGCATCATTCTACACAACGACTACTACTACCTCTTCTCCACCAGCTCCCAACTCTCCTACTGGCGCGCCTCCAACCTCTCCGGTCCCTGGCGTCCAGCAGGCGCCGTCCTACCTCGCAGAACCGGAAGCGTAATCTCCAAGGGCAACCCCGGACAACCCTGGGCTCCGACCATCTTGCAGGTCAATGATACGTTTTACTGTTTCTACAGTGTGAGCACAATCAATACACGGAATAGTTCTATTGGAGTCGCGACTTCTACTTCTCTAGATGAAGGAGTGGGGTCCTGGACGGATCATGGCGCACTTGTGAATACCGTCTCCGGCGCGAATGCGGATGTCTTTCCGTATAACGATTCAAACGCTATTGATCCCAGCGTCATCGTCGATCCCATCAGCAACAGCGGACAAGCATGGTTAACCTTTGGAAGTTACTGGAGCGATATATGGCAAGTCACATTATCCTCGGACCTGTTATCTGTGCAAAACGCCGACGACCCAAACGCCACACATGTAGCGTTCAATGCTAATTTTCCGGCTGAGGAGGCGTCGTTTGTGAGTTATAAGGCGCCCTGGTATTATCTGTGGTATAGTAGGGGGTATTGTTGTGGGTTGGATATTGATGATTTGCCGACTGCTGGGACTGAGTACACCCTCTCCCCTTCCCCTTTTCTCTCGCTTTCTCTATGGTAATAATGGGGGAGGTGCTGATTATGGCAGATATTCGATCCAGGTTGGTAGAGCGCTGGATATCTCTGGCCCGTATTTGGATAAGGAGAATGTCTCGCTGGCCGACGGCGGGGGATCTATGGTCTATGGCTCCAATCATGACGGTCAGGTTTATGCTCCTGGAAGCAGTGGGGTGATCAGCAGTGGTTCCGGACAGGATGTTTTGTATTATCATTACTGTGAGTATTCGACTCTTGACAGCAGCAAGAATTGAAGTGCTCAGTGCGTTCAGTGAATCTGAGTATAGGCGTTTCAGAGGGGGTCAGTCATCCCCCCTCCCCTTTTTTTCCCTTGAGGGAGAACTCACTCACGTTCATTTGGACGATATAGGACGCGATTCTGGGCTACAACTACTTAGACTACGAAGACGGCTGGCCAGTCGTCGGATCAATGTATGCTGCTTCTTCTAATCTTACATTCATGCCCACGTGCAGTATAGAAGCAAAACTAACGTCAAAAGACGCCCCGATAATAGCAACGTACAGGACATGAAATCAGCTGCGGTAAATATCTTGTCGACACGATCCTTTTTATATTTATGTAAGTCTGTCCTCATTCTTCTTGATTTTCATGGGTTGATGGGGGTTTAGGCATGGCTTTGTGCACTTTATGGCTGTTATGAGATATGATTTTGGATTTCAGTCTTGCGTTGGCCGAGGTATAAAAGGGGAGGATCCAGTCTTGGAATGATAGATACGGAGTTTGAAAATAGATGGACTGCTATTGAATAGACTTTGTTGAACTATGGAAGACCAGACTACGGTATTATAGGTTGCTACCAGTTGACCATGGGTCAAGTAACTACGTATACCATGAATTGAAGTTAATTGAGGGTGTCAAACAAAGTATTCATATCTCATATACCCATCGCTAAAGAACATACCCAAACGCCTCACTATGCAGGACGCCAGTCGACCATAACCCATAACTATGTACAGAACATTATCTAAATCCTTCTAAATAAAACATCTAGGCTTACTCACAACGAACTAGTTGCGACAGGCTTCAATTGATCATCGCAAAACAGCTTCAATATCCCATCAATCACGTTAGTCGCCGTATCCTTTGACAAAACGGGGGGTAATGTCTCAGCAGCCGCCATCTTCAAGTAATGCCGCAGAGCAAACGTCGCCGCTTTGTATGTAGCATGATACATTGCCTTAAAACCATCCTCTTCAGCGGCAGAGCTAGACTGTTTCGCTTCTTCGCCTACTGTGATACCCGCGTATTCTGGCATCATGCTATTCTCACGCTGGTAAGCGTCCGGCTCATGGCTTGGCTCGCGCATGCCAACTGCTACAGACTTAGAGCGGTTCGCTTTGCGATTATAGCCATATAGACGCATGCAAGTCAGAATTGTACGAGTGATCAAATCCTTGTTTCGTGTCACGAGAGTTTCTCCATCTGTCGGCGATGACGACTGCGGGTCAGGTGCATCATTCAGTGGCGCCGGTTTCACAAAGTCAATAGTCGGAGACGGTACGACTGATTGACTGCACGTTGTCTCAATGTTGCTGGATAATTGAGACAGATTCAGCCTCGATTTTGAATCTCGTCGATTGAGCATTCCCTTCGATGAACCGGGTCTCTTCTCGCCAACACCCGCGCTTTCACTGAGTTTGCTCAGTTGGCTTCCACCCAAAGAGAGTGAGCGGGCTCTACGCAGATCCATCTGTCCCATAATAGGACTACCGAGCTCGTCTGTCTCTTTCTTGATCTTCATCGAGGATAATTGAGGCCTCATTTCCCGCTGCCGAACACGGCGATGGTGTTGCGCCGCTCCCTCGAAAAGGGACAATATCCGTTTGCGCTTGGGGCTGGGAGAGCGCAAGTCCGGTAAGAAGTTTGCAAAGGTTTCATCTTTGCTGTTGCCGGAGGTCGTATCATCTCCAGTTACACTCGAGGGTGGTGAAGGTATATCTTGGACCTTTTGTGCAAAAGACGTTGCTAGTGGGGCGGCGTATATTCGTAGCTCCCTCCTGATCTTCAAGGATTGATCGTATGAGCTATTTTCTCGAGAAGATGAGTCCGGGGGAGAAGGCGGTCGAATACTGGATCCATCTTGACTCGATGATAGTATACCGTATACAAGGAGATCCGAGACATTGTTCGCGGCTGAAGTATAAGTTTGACTGCTAGTCACCCCAACCAACAAGCCCACCGGGCATTGAATCGTAGTAAAACGCTCAAAGATTGCCCCATCGTCTTCGTCAAGCCATATACCGCCGAGTAACCTCGATTTCAACCATTCCGACGTTTCTTCGGTTGTAGTATGTAGTTCGACACTGGGGCCTGCTCGTGCATATAAAGGGATCAGAGCCGGATTGACTAAGCTGCGTAATGATAGATTGGCATCTTTCGGTATTATGCTTTCGCGTCGTTGAGATGCGGTGACGAGTTTGATTTCTATAGTTGGTTGAAATGATGGTTAATCGAGAGCTGTAACGGTCGCAGTCCACAAGGATTTGGATTGACTCACTAAGATCAGAGCTAGTATCGATATTGATACTGCCCGACCAGACTTCCATGCCGTCGTATCAGCGATAAAGTCGCATCACGGAGTCCTTGGTATACTGCACTTGTTGTGCTGGTGGTTGCTTATGGTTGCCTCCGCTTTGTTACGCGACGCGACAATACGCCAGGTCACGTGCCATACATGGGTCAATTAAGTACTCGAATCAATCAGATACTGCAAGACAACATGGTACATTTACCTCAAATAGAGCAATTTGGAATTCATCTATTTCCTCCAGATAATCATATGATACATCGTAGCTCGGAATACATTCAAAAATCGTCAAATTGCGTTGCAAAAGCAGAACACGAGAAACAAATCATGCTACAAAGAGGAACAGATATAGATACGAGCTAGTGCCGATGGTTCAGTGCATAATGTCGGTTCGATCAAAATGTGAACCGGCTCGATAGCAATCAATATAACAACGTCGACAGTCTCAGATCACTCCATTAAAATTCCTCCTGCTCCTGGAAAAATGTACTGAAGCTGATGATTGTGCCGTAGATCAAGAGACCTCCTAGAATCGACATGACCATAGCCGGGTATCCGATATAGCCACAGTGAGCTAGAACTGTGGGGAGTGCTATAAAAACATAGGGTTAGTACGCCATATACAGAAAAGCAGCCAGCGGACGCAACCTACCAATGCCCATAAGAACCAAAAATCCCGTCAAGAACCGACCAAAATCAACAATCGCATTTCCAGAACTCTCAATGAAATCATCCGGATTCCCACAGTGGCTGCATATCCAGTTCGGCAATGGCGCAACAACGTATGTCGCAACGACTAGTAAGGGCTGATATTTCCCCCATATAGCTGCTGATAGGATGACTAGGAGGAAACCAATAGCCAGGATCTGTGAAACTTGCGGATCAGTATAACATTCACTTCGAGGTTGTCGCCAATCTTGCAGCGTCTATGGCGGGTGCGCGGTGAAGGATAACTCACAAATGAGAGGACTATTATCGTCCGTAATCCCTGAGTAGGCATCTTGGCTGTTTATATTTGCAGGTGTATTGTTTGAGTGAATGCGAAGAGTGCGCAGCTCCGAGGCCGGCCGTTGAAGGTCGGGTCGCAAGAGTTCCGTGTGATGCCGCTGTGTCGCAGGGATATTTCAGAAGTGAATCAATTCTATATAAGCGCAGTTAGGTTGTGTGGTACGGCAGGTGTTAAAAAAAGCAGTGAGGACGCTGTTGTAAATCGGAAGATGAGCTTGACAGTTGATTGTCTGCCTCCGAGCTTGAAGGCTGATGGAGACGTTGCGGATGCCAAAGCTTGGCGCGGGTCATTTCGCTGCAAACAAAGCAAACCTCACTAGAGATTCACTGCATCTCACATACTTCTTTCCTAGAGCTCTTCATTTACTACAACTGAATAGCTTGTACTTGAAGTAGAGCTCAACGATGGAACAAGCACAAGATGTCCATCTCGAAGAAGTCTTTTGGCGATCGCCGCAACATGTCCAAATGATGGGAGGATTTCTCCACTCAAACAACAGTAAGCTCAAAACCTAGCTACTGGCGCATGCAGATAACTAACGATATACAATTGTCAGTTCTCTTCTACTTTGCCGAATCACCATTCTTCGACGCAACCTCCAACAACGCCTCACTAGCCATCCAGGCAAACTACAATGAATCATTTCGTCATTTCCTCGAAACGCGCGAGGTGTTTGAAGGCAGACTCAAGACAATGCAGGGGCTAGAATTCATGGTCGCATACGATCCATTACAAGCTGCAGCGCAATCAGATACACAATTTGCTCATGAGCCATCGAATATATGGATCATTCGCAAACAGATGCGACAGAAGCGGCCGGGGATGGAGGACGATGTTGTGGTGCTTTCGACGTATTATATTGTTGGTGATTCGGTTTATATGGCGCCTGCCGTTTCCAGTGTTATTGGGAATCGAATAGTGAGTTCCATCCACTGGGGCTAAAAGAATGTTTCTAACGTCATATTATATAGCTTTCTGCTGTCACATCGCTCACCAAACTCATGAATGTCGCCTCCCCTCTACCGATCTTCACACCATCATACGGACACACATATATGCCCCCGGGCCCCAAGGCAGCAGATGCTCCACAAGCAGCCGCAGCTCAACAGACACAACAAAGTAAAGAGTCCACGCCCATGCCCGAGTCTCAGGCTACCATCAAGGCATCACTATCCACCGGCAACGTCAAAGATACCTCGTACCAGGATACGCGAAATCTAATGGAAGCACTCAACCTTCTTTCGAGATATGGAGATGAGTACATGGACGAAACGCCATTGACCGGCGAGCCGGGGTCTTTTATTTTGTCGAAGGCTACGGAGACCGCAGGTACTTCGCGGCGGCCTGGTGGTCCTAAGGCTATGCATGCGCCTGCTGTGCCGAGAAGACTTGGAACTCCAGCAGTCACAGACATGTCGACTCCTTCGAAGGGAGGGGAGTAGATAATACGCCATTTTTTGTTTGGTTTATGAGTTTAAATGATACCCGGGATTCTACCCCATGTTATGTTTGACCTTTCTACTTCCAGGAAATGACCCTGTGCTTTCTAGACCCTGTTCAAGGAAGTTTTCTCCAGTCGATCCTTTGGCAATGGTGCTGGCTTGATATGATCCTTAGTATCGGTCTCATTATGCGCTCTCAATTTATTACGGGAACTGGTAAATGGAAAACCGAAAGACTTTCTGTTTCAATTCACTTCACCAGGTGTCTCTATTAACCTTACAACTGCTTGTAGGTGTGCGATGCCCTTTATACCATGATAAAAAGAAAGGATCTTTGTGACATCAGCCATCCAAAGAGCTTTATGCTATTTCAGTAACAATGAGGTCACTGGAATGCAGACCTCTGGCCCAGCATAAATAGGACAAATTTTTCCATCTAGATAAGAAATCTTATCGTCTTGGTCAATATATACATATATAAGCATTTACATACATATACATCTCTGAAGGTATGTCGAAGGCGTGGGGAACTCCACTTTGTCCGATTGTGTATCCAGTCATGGCATCCGAAGAAGGCACGATGGAGGCAACTATGTTACCTTCCTCACATATCTATTAACAATTGTTTGTTCTTCTGCCAGGTAGACTACTTTGCTACACTTGCAACTTTCACATTTCATTCAGATCCATAAAATTTGTGGGTTGTTTCGAGCACCTCTGAGCACTTTAGTATATGATCGCTGAGTGAGTCATACGTGCAACAGCTTGGACTACAACGGAGCCGACATTCCTATACCTCTCATTTAATCAAGTACAAGTACAGTCGACTTTTATATTCTCAGAGAAAGAACAAGAGTATACAACGCCACGATGAGTACCTCAACATCAACCAAACAAAAGCCCACCGTCGTCTGCGTCTTGTACATCCACTACCCCCCCTACCCCCCAAATATCCATAATCACATATACTAACCCTTCCACAGCTGCGGCTCCGTCGAAGGCAACAACCCAGTACACATGCAAGCCGCCAAAGACCTGGCCCGCGCCTTCCACGAGCAGAATGTGCACCTCGTCTACGGCGGCGGCACAAAGGGTCTCATGGGCCAGATGGCGCGCGAACTCGTACGTCTCTCCGGTCCTGAGGCGGTACACGGTATTATCCCAAAAGCTCTCGTAAAGGTTGAGCCGGGATATCAACAGCAAGACGATAAGTCTGCTGTGGCTAGAAATGGAAAGCCCGATGTCCAGACTCAAGAAGGAGCTGGCAAGACTCACGAACGAGTTATCAACGCCGACAAAAGGACCGAGATCATCGAGGCTGAGTACGGTATCACCACCATCGTGCCGGACATGCACACCCGCAAACGCCTCATGGCCACCAAAGTCCTCGAGGGCGGCCCCGGCTCAGGCTTTGTAGCTATGGCCGGCGGCTTCGGCACAATCGAAGAAGTAATGGAAATGACGACATGGAACCAACTCGGTATCCACAAAGTGGGCATTGTGCTCCTGAATCCAGATGGGTATTGGGATGGAGTGTTGGCGTGGATCAAAAATGCGGTTAAGGAGGGGTTTATTTCGCAGGCGAATGGGGGGATATTGGTGAATGTGCATGAGGTGAAGGATGTGTTGCCCAAGTTGAGGGATTATCGGACTAGTGTTGATCGGTTTCAGTTGACTTGGGGGGAGGAGTGATCTATCAATCTCTTCCGAAGACCTGTCAGACATGTTGGGGTAGTTCTATCGTTAGAAGCCCGGTTTTGTAGGGGCCTAAACAGATGATGACATGAATATAATGATATATCCTATGACGATTGACTTCTCGGTGTTAAATTCCTACGTAACAAGTATATATGCAATCAACTCGTAGTAATCCATTCGTAAAGAATCAGATCTATTGAAGAGACAATACACAACTAATTACTGCGTATCAACCTCCATTTCACCACCCTCAGTAGCCGCTCCATCCAACGCCTCCAAGAGCGCACCAATGTCCTGCCCATCATATAGCTTAAAGTTCTCCAACTTCGTACCTTTGGAAGCCGTCGCCGCATCCTTGGGGACAAGACCCACAACTCCCACAGTGGTATTATCAATCGTAAGCTCCTTATCCTGCGAAAGAGTCTCCCTCAACGCCTTGAGGCCGTGGTTAATCAACTCCTCGCGCGAACAATCCGCAAACTCCGCCAGGTTTCTTTCCAGGTAGGTTCGAGCCATCTGTGACCGAGCCCCAATCGCGCACGCAAGCATCTCCTGCGTCATACCGGAGGGTTGAAACTCGAATAAATGCGGGCCCGCCTCATCGACGCCTGCAACTAGCAGTCCGACACCGTATGGCCGTTTGCCGTAGTGTTGTGTGTTGGTTTGTGCGCGGTCGCCGATTTGGGTTACAATCCGGTCGAGGGGGATGGCGCGGCCGTATGTCATTCGCGAGCCGAGGGATTGCTGTTTCATGAAGTTGGAGAGGACGCGGGCGTCGGAGCTGAGGCCGGCGATGGCGATGCCCATGTGTGTGTCGATTTCGATGACTTTCTTCTGGTACGAGGAGAGTTCTTCCGCGTTTCGCTGGACGGCATTAGCTTTGCTTTGCTGAGACGACGCTGATAATGATGGATACCTTCAATCCCACAAGAACAGCATGTGTCTTGCTAACTAATCCGACCACGACGGAACCTTGTTTGACGGCTTCTTGGGCATATTCCACCTGGAAGATACGACCTTGCGGCGAGCTGGGAATGTATTAGCGCTTAAACTTCTCAAGTCTGATTGCCATCAAGAGCTGGATGGAGCTGATGGAGCTGTGGGTGAGCTGCCAGCGTCAATCAACTTACAAGGTCACCGAATCGTTATCGTAATTGTTTCTGAACATGGCGTTTTAAGCAGATATGAAGACGGAAAAAGTATTACGAGGGTAGTTTCAAATTTCCGCGAGCTCCCTGTGTGATTTGATTCAAGGAAAGTGTCTGGCTTGTTGATGTTGATTGATAAAGAAGGTCCAGGCAGTAGCAGCGACCCGTACGTCGGTTGTTCGGAGCTCTATCAGGCTAGTCCCGTTTGGGTTGACGACCTGAGCTTGTTGCAGCCTCAGGCATCGTATTTACTTCCCTCGTATGGTTGATGATACATAAGACCTACTTACTTTGTCTTTCTGGAAATAGGCATTAAGCATTCATAGCTGAACAATAGGTTGACGCAATATCTTACTATTTCGTATCCGGAGTCATAGCTCAACAGGACTGCGAGTGAAGCTATCCTAGACAAGATAGGATTTGATAGAAGTTGATCGCATAATTCAAACGTAACAGGCAATAATACATACATACATAAAGTCATCCAAACGCCGGAAATAACAAATTACACGTTTGCACAAAAACTTCGACGTAGGCAGAGACAACGTGGTAAATGCCCAACAACAAGGATCTATAAAGCAAACATGATGAAGAAATGCAATTGCATGTTATACAACGTATAACAAAGTCGGGTTCAAACACAAGCAATAGACAGTGGGACGTAGCTGCCTGAGCTATCACTTTCGGAAAGTTGATACGTATGTAGATTATAGGGCGAGGTTGTATGTATAATCATCCTCGATGTTCTGGGAGATCCATAGGACGATGGAGCTAAAAGGAAATTAGTGAGTGATCCCAAGAAAAGTGACAGGAGGAACGCACCTGAGCATAACAAGGCTGTTCGCAATCACATTCGCGATGCCGAAGTATAGAGTCTGTAATGGGTAATCCTTCATAACATATTTGAGAACCAGAACCGTCTATACCGAAACAGTATCAGTCAGCTCAATACCACTCCAACTTGCCTTCTCCTCGAGAAGAAGCCCAAAAGGCAAGAGAAGAGAAGAAAGACTCACCACACTCCCCGCCAACCCCCCAGCCAACAGCGCAAACCCCAAAAACAGCACAAACCGCGCTTTCCACGCCACGCCACTACCGCTATAACTAAAACTGTCGGCACTCAAGCGCGATTTTTCGATGGAGTTGATGACCAGCATGCCCAGCGCGGAACAGATACCGGGGATCCAATCGACGAATTTCACATGTACGTTTGAGCCGTTTCGGGAACTGGCGCTGAAGGCGGAGGCGTCGATGAGGAAGAAGAAGCCGAGTGAGAACTGCCATCACCAGTCAATATAATGGACAGTATTTTGGGGAAATAAATGGAGAACGTACCAATGCGCCTGATACGTAGACGCCGGCTGTTCGGACAGTCGAGTTATTGAGCCATTCAGGCTTCTGGAAACGCCAGAGACGGTTTTCTGACTCCATTTTCTAGAATTTATATCCCTTCTTTCAGGCTTGTTGTGTTGAGTCGGATGCGTATGGTAGAATATGTTGCGACTGGTGTCCTGGTTCGTTGCGCGCTGTTGATTGAGTTCGGTGATGGTCGACAAGCTACGGCCGGCGGAGCTGGCTGACCGTTGAAATAGAGCTAGCCAAAAACGGAATAGTGCCATTTTACGATGTACATATATACCAAGATTCGATCTTGAATACTGATGTCGAATATACAGGGTTTTAAACAAATCAAGAAAAATATATCATGCATAATTGATCTATCACTTTTAACCAATATTAAATTCGGGTGCATGCTATCCGAAATGGGACGGTGCTCGCCATATTTGACTTCCAGGTAGAGAACATGAGACTCGAGTAAGCCTAGACCAGAAATATTTCTACCACTGTATTCGGATTCCCAGAAATTGTCAGGTCAGCATTGTACCTAGGCTGTTGGTCCTGTCTGGATACATTCAGCTGAGCGCCATATTCTGTCCAGTCACTTCACTTCCTAAGAACGAACGCTAGTCCGTTGCAAATACGATCAACCCGTTTCGTCTAGGAGATCATAGCAAGCGAAGTGAGGTAGCGGCTCGCAATCGGTCCTTCGGGAAAATTTGTCCTAATCCCACGGGAGACCTCAGATTGGAGCTTCTCGGAGCTTGTTCAAGATGGTGTCGATGGCCTCCATATCTCCAGCGTCCACATGATCCGATGTCTTGTACTCGGCGGGTAGGTGTAACAGAACTTCATCCATATTTGGTTGGAAGTTGCGAACAGCAGATGAAAGTGCGTAGACGGATTTCCGGCGAACTTTCGAGTCCGAATCGGTTGTGGCGAGTGACACCAAAGTAGGGAGGACATTAAGAACGAGTAACTAGAAGCAAGAAGTTAGCAACCATTGCATGGGAAGTATTCAAGAATGATCATGAACCTACTTTATCTTGACCCTTCTCATTATTTTGAACTGCAGTGCCTATACACCACGCCGCCATGCGTCTCATATCAGCTTCCTTGTGTTGAAGCAATCCCACAAGAGGCGTCCATAGACCCAACGGTTCCATATTATTGGCATTATCAATATTTTCGACCAATTGCTCAAAGTTATCGAATGCGACTATCTTATTCTCCAAATCCACTTCGTCAGAGAGCAAAGCTGCCATGGATTCTTTCATGAGGTCGGCATCTGACGGTCCGCCCATCAAAGCCCTCAGGGCTGCTTCGTTGAGTCCATTAAGTGTAGGAGGAGGTACCGGGTTCGGATTATTCGGGTCATCGTTGATGTTTGCTATTGACTGTCTTGAGGCTTCTGAGTTTTCGACGCTCCATTTGAGAAGCTCGTTTAGTCCGCGGTCCATGACGATGATGAGATATCTTTGGGTTTAGCGTGGTGATACGAAGCTTAATACGAGACAAGTAAATTTCAAAAGGGAGGCGAGTCGTAGAATGTCGTCTGGAAAAGTTCACTTATGAATGCGTGCAACTTTTTTGTAGATAAAAAGTAGTAAGTTCTCGCGGTTGCGGCTTCCTTCCACGACTTTCTGTATTCTGACCAATCGGAGGCGTCACTTCGCCGAAAAACCATGAAATGTGGCTGATCTCTTACTAACTGACTATCAATTCTAATACTTACATAATCTCTAGACGGTTGATTCTACAATATACAAGACATATGATATTTTCAACCAATATGAGAGGTGTAATATCTACACATATAGATTATTTTCGAGTTTGACTACGTCCTCAAGTATTAATGATAGTGACCTCGAAATGCCCCTCCGGTTGTGGCTGAAGGTCTGGATCAAAGTTATTCCGAACACACCCCGCGGTTCCCAGATTGTTGATGCCTTGGAAATCTGGTGCTAAGGAGCGGAATGGCGGTAAGCGGGCAGTTTTCCATTTCCCAGCCACCGTTATTATTCCATGCCAAGTCTTAGCACACAATTTTCATAGAATCTATGAAGGGATCCAGCGATGTAGTACGTATATTGGCATATCCTCGCAGTCAATGGTAGCATTGTATTCACTGATAAAAGATTAGTGTAATGGAGTGAATCTGCTGGATATCTTGATGCCTGGTCTTCGTACATACGCGACGTGACTTCCGTAAAGCAATGATGGCAAATGCGGACGTATCCGTGGTATACGCAGGAGGCAGATCCGTATCTCGAATGGCAAAATGGCAAGATGCAACCGCCGTCCAGCCGCCACCAAGAACGAACCAGACCATGCTTTACACCAACCCCCAAGTATGTCGAGCCGTGATTGGCGACCATTCAACGGATGACATCGTGTGGTCGATACGGCCCTTCCTATTAATAACACTAACGTCTTATTCGGTTCCAGTCAAGCTGAATATGCTTATGCCTAAACGTATGACGCGGCTCTGTCTGAGATTGTCAGTTCAGAATCGTACAGCCTGGAGAGTGCCACTGGGAAAGAGGCACCCTTTTATATGTTTGTAAGGAGAACTAGCGGCCGGGAGAACATGGTCTGTGGTGAGCCTGAGCCTGGCTCGAGGTCGTCCCTAGTGGCTCGCCAGAGTGGGCATGGGGCCATGGGCAAGCTATCCCAGCCCAGTCCCAGCGTCCGTCCCACCAGGAGGCAGTGAAGGCTTGTCAGTACCGCAAGCCCACAGCGAAAACGCTGCGACCTGGCCGTCAGTCAGCAGCAATTATCTTAGACAATGGTCAGCAGAACAGCCGGTTAGGCGTCTGTGTTTCAAGTATGTAGATGAGGCTTTCTGCAGCGTTGAGTTGTAAGATGTTTGTTGTTGTGTTGTGTTGTTGCGTTGGTTAGCTGGCGACTGAGTTGGTACTTAGCAGTCTTAGCTAGTAGTACGTATTTGATGTAATCTCCCGTACGCGTATTGTGGACATCCTCGACGAACAGTGCGTTTGCCCCGTAATTTACACGACCAGACTAGTACCGGCGAAACACACTCAGCCATCTCCACCGTCTCTGTCCTGGCTGGTGCTGGCTGCTTCTTCTCGCTTCCCACTCGACTCGCTCTTGCTTCCTTATCATCCATTCCACTCCTCCTCCCCAAACATCTCTCAACGTCGCTCTATATCCACCCTCTCAATCCATCTCCCAATTCCTCTTCAATCCTCTTTTCCATTTCTTCTCCCTCGCCCTTTTTTTTCTTTAATTACATACGCACACATCCTTCATCATGGAAGGTAGGTTATCCCTCGTCGACCACCACACTGTTTGTTTTTGGACACCTCACCGGCTTCTGCCCGCACAACCCTTTCCCCCTTCCCCTCCTTTTGCAAGCCGCCACCTCCTCGCGCACTGCCATACGCTTTTTTTTCCATCGACTTGAATGCTAATTAATCTTCTCGTTTACAGAGGAAGTCGCTGCTCTCGTTATTGACAATGGGTATGTTGTTTATAAGGCCATTTTCACCACCTCCTGAATCATGGGGTTCCGAGCGCTGGTCATCTTAAATCGGCTGCCTACCATATAATCTGTTTCGCGCCACGATTTCGTCGCCAGCGATCGTCCAACTCCAAATAACTCACGAATCTTGATAAATAATGATGGAATTGATACTGATTGATTGTGTTTAGTTCGGGTATGTGCAAGGCCGGTTTCGCCGGTGATGACGCACCCCGAGCTGTGTTCCGTAAGTGAAGCCTTCCACGATCCTGTCGAGTCACGATGGCGATAGCGTCGGATGCCCTTGCATTCAGGCGATTGCCAGACTTGTTGAAAACTCATCAGAAAACGTGGTGACTAATAATAATTCTAGCTTCGATCGTTGGTCGCCCCCGTCACCATGGGTAAGTTTCCGTCTTGTCGCCCCCCAATTGCTGTCTATGCGGGGTTTGACTACGCCAAGAAAATACATGTCAGGTCTAATGAACGAAATGTAGTATCATGATTGGTATGGGTCAGAAGGACTCCTACGTCGGTGATGAAGCACAGTCCAAGCGTGGTATCCTCACCTTGAGATACCCCATCGAGCACGGTGTTGTCACCAACTGGGACGACATGGAGAAGA
This sequence comes from Talaromyces verruculosus, assembly GCA_001305275.1. Lineage (NCBI taxonomy): Eukaryota > Fungi > Ascomycota > Eurotiomycetes > Eurotiales > Trichocomaceae > Talaromyces > Talaromyces verruculosus. The sequence continues at coordinate 98,714 of LHCL01000051.1, read as the reverse complement.
TTTGGCACCACACCTTCTACAACGAACTTCGTGTTGCTCCTGAGGAGCACCCCGTTCTTTTGACTGAGGCTCCCATCAACCCCAAGTCCAACCGAGAGAAGATGACCCAGATCGTCTTCGAGACCTTCAATGCTCCCGCCTTCTACGTCTCCATCCAGGCCGTTTTGTCCTTGTATGCTTCCGGTCGTACCACTGGTATCGTCCTTGACTCCGGTGACGGTGTCACTCACGTTGTCCCCATCTACGAGGGTTTCGCTCTTCCTCACGCTATTTCCCGTGTTGACATGGCTGGCCGTGACTTGACCGACTACCTCATGAAGATCCTTGCTGAGCGTGGTTACTCTTTCTCCACCACCGCCGAGCGTGAAATCGTCCGTGACATCAAGGAGAAGCTCTGCTACGTTGCTCTTGATTTTGAGCAAGAAATCCAGACCGCCTCCCAGAGCTCCAGCTTGGAGAAGTCCTACGAGTTGCCCGACGGACAGGTCATCACCATTGGCAACGAGCGATTCCGTGCTCCTGAGGCTCTCTTCCAGCCTTCCGTCATCGGTCTCGAAAGCGGTGGTATCCACGTCACCACCTACAACTCCATCATCAAGTGTGATGTCGATGTTCGTAAGGACTTGTATGGAAACATTGTCATGGTGAGTCTTCTACTTTACTGGTGAAGTGAAGTATCATACTAACTGAATTTAGTCTGGTGGTACTACTATGTACCCTGGTATCTCCGACCGTATGCAGAAGGAAATCACCGCCCTTGCGCCATCCTCCATGAAGATCAAGATCATTGCTCCTCCTGAGCGTAAATACTCCGTCTGGATCGGTGGTTCCATTCTTGCTTCCCTCTCTACCTTCCAGCAGATGTGGGTCTCCAAGCAGGAGTACGACGAGAGCGGTCCTTCCATTGTCCACCGCAAGTGTTTCTAAGGTATGCCTATCCATCTTTACGAACAGTAGAGACATGCTCACATTGTCAGCAGTTAGTCGTTAAGCAAATTTGTCAAATTCTTACTCGGGTGCTGTCATGTTTGTTCTTCCTAGCTTGGTGTACGAAAATATGATACGAAATTGCGGTCGGTGGATTTGATATTATTCTTTTCTACGAGTATGGTAAACCACCTCTTTGAGCGTTTTGCACTAAGGGGAAAATGCTGGAGAAAGTATGCGTGTGGGTGAGCAATCAAGGACAAAAGATTGGAGTTAGAGCAGGGAAATTTGTGTGAAAGAAAAAGAGAGGAGAAAAAGAATTGTTCTTTTTTTCCCCTCTTCTAGTATTTTGCTGTTTTTCATTTTTTTCTGCTTTAGATCCTTGAATTTTGTACGAGACTGCTCTTTTGAGAATTGTTGTTCTATACTAAATAACCCCCCTGGACACTCTGATCAACTTAATCGATATTTTACAATTCATTTTCCATACTTGGTCTTTCCTCGTCTCCGACCACGTTTTTTGAACCAGTATTCAATATCTACTTGTTTATATGTATATTCGATTTGGTAGATTAATCAAAAAAAATCGTAACTTTTGCATTGGGTACTACAAGTATACTATATCCACGACCTTTCAGAAACAGAATAGAAAACCGAACAAATTTCGTAAGAAACAACGATTTTAATTATCCCAAGTATCCAACCCAGACAGAACACAACCCTCATCATTCCCACTTCCTCTAACCTTCAACTCACCAATCGTATAAACCGTCTCCCCGTCCTGTTCTAGGGATTGCTTGACGGCATCCACGCAGTCACTGTCCACGACAAGGATCATACCAACACCACAGTTGAAAGCGCGCGACATTTCGTGGCTAGATACGTTTCCGGTTTGTTTGAGCCATTGGAAAACGGGTGGTAGAGTCCAGGCAGATACGTCGATGTGTGCGCTGAGTGTGGGCGGGAGCATGCGAGGGACGTTCTCGAGTAGACCGCCCCCGGTGATGTGTGCCATTCCCTTGATGGCGGCTGTGGAGGTGGTGTGTTGCGAAGAAGGGATGTTGAGGGCTTTGAGGAGGGGTTTGACATAGATTCTGGTCGGGGTGAGGAGGGCTGTGCCTAGGGTTTGAGGTTTGTTGGATAGAGAAGAAGAGGCGGGTGCGGAGAAGGCGAAGGGGACTTTGTCGTTGTAGGTCAAGCCGGAGTGGTCAACGATTTTTCGGACGAGGGAGAAGCCATTGGAGTGTACGCCAGCGGAGGCGAGGGCAAGGAGGGTGTCGCCTGGTTTCATGGAGGATGTATCGGGGAGGAGGGTGCGGGCGTTGGGGCCGTTGGTGTTGATGGCTCCTACGGCGGCACCGACTGCGTCGTAGGCGTCGTCGAGGAAGAGGCCGGGCATTTCGGCGGTTTCGCCACCGATGAGCGCGCAGCCGGCTTGGTAGCAGCCTTCTGCGACACCGTTAACGAAAGCTGCGGCTGTCTGGACGTCGAGATGGCCACATGAGTAGCAGTCTAGGAAGAAGAGGGGCTCTGCGCCTTGGACGACAAGGTCGTTGACGTTCATGGCGACGAGGTCAATTCCGACTGTGTCGTGGATACCGACGGCGTGTGCGATCTTGAGCTTGGTGCCCACGCCGTCAATAGCACCGATTATCGTCGGTGACTCTGGGTGGTATGCAGGGTTTGCTGCAGCTAGAGAGAAAGTACCACCGAATCCACCAATGACTGCGTCAGTACCCGGTCGACGAGTGCGCGCAACAGACGCCTTGATCTTGTTGACGAGATCGTTGCCGGCGTCAATGGAGACTCCAGCGCTGGCGTATGTGAATCCCTCTTCGGTCTTCTTTGAGGCGTCACGGAATGCGCGGTGAGCGATATCCTTGCGGTAGTGCATGCCGTCGAAGTGGATGGTGGAGATACCGACGTAGCTTCGTCGTACTGCCTCTTCTAATGTGGATGCAATAGATGTGGCAGCAATGACACGGCCACCAGCAGTCTGAAGGACGTTGTCGACGAGAGATGTTCCAGCGTGGAATATCAAAGTATCTTCTGGGGTGGCATCTAGTGTAATTGGGGTACCCTTTGCGTATGAGCCGGGGTAACCTCCTGCAACGCCGATGACGGTTGCAGAGAAGTTGGGTTCGATGGAAATCGATACACCGTCCAACCAGTGTTCTGTGCATGCGACCATAACCTCTGCCAAATCGGTGTCCTTGCTCAAGAGAGGAAGAAGAGTTTGAGTTTCGGGATCGCCTCCGCGGACATTATACTCGAGGACCTTCGCACCGTTCTTGGTCATCATTAACCCTGTGAAAAGTATACCGACGAATGGAAATCCTATCAAAAGGGTTAGAATTTCCAGTACTCATTTCAACGTGATGGATGAACGAACCCTCTCTTCTCATTCCATTGATCGATGGTTGAACAATGTCCCGATCGATCTGCTCCAAAACCTCCTTTGAAGCAATGCGTGTTGGCGCATAACAACCCATACCTCCAGTGTTCGGGCCTTGATCACCATCAAACACACGTTTATGGTCCTGTGCAGGTGGAAGGGACTTGATAGAATAACCGTCACTGAAAGTGAGGATACTGAGTTCGTCTCCCTCAAGGAACTCCTCAATGACAACCTCATCTCCGGCAGCTCCGAACTGGTGGTCCAGCATAATCTCACGAAGAGCTGTGTGTGCCTCCTCCTTTGTAGTGGGTATAATCACACCTTTTCCTGCTGCCAATCCACTAGCCTTGATGACAACATCGTGCGTCACGGAATCGAGGTATTTGCGTGCGGCTTCGTAGTCGGTAAAGTTCTCGTATGCAGCCGTGGGGATATTGTGTCGTTTCATAAAGTCTTTGCTGAATGCTTTGGATCCTTCCATCCGGGCAGCAGCCTTGGTAGGGCCGAAGCATCTAATGCCAACTGATTGCAAATCTCAATTAGAACTGTTGCTTGATCGTGCAGGGTACTTGATTAGGGCATACCGGCTTGGAAGTAACCCTGAATACCGTCAACCAAAGGTGCCTCGGGTCCGGGAACTACCAAGTTGACATCGTTCTTCTGAGCGTAGGCGACGAGGCCGGGGTAGTCGTCCGACTTGACTGCGACATTGACGATCTTTGACGATGCGCCCAAACCGGTACCACCGTTTCCTGGTGCGACATAGACGACGTCCACGGAAGGCGATTGGCTCAATTTCCAGGCGAATGCATGTTCACGACCGCCGTTGCCGACAACGAGGATGCGCAACCTTTCTTGGAGCATATTGATGGTGCCCGGGGGCTATCTGTTGATATGAGTCAGAGGTATACCGGCACGATGATGGTTGCGAACAATTGGAGGAGAAACAGCTTTCAAAACGAGTATCAATCAAAGATAGAAAGTCATTGAGGTGCGATCGTAAGTAATAATAGGGAATAATAAGCAAAAAGCCAAATCGAGTCGTTAATTGATCAATTTTCTACTCCAACACTGATGGAGGGGTAGGCCGATAGTGACAAGCAAAAATCCTCCATAAAACACCATTGCAAAAGCAGGAATCACCTGACTTAAAAACAAATCATCCGACGAATCAACATACCTTCTCAAAATGAAAATCAGTCAATAAATCGCCCAGCAACACACAAAAAGCGATGTTTTGAACGACTGGAAGTTGCCCACATCTGGAAACTTTTTTCTTTCTTTCCAGAAGTAAGCCGGTTAAAGTGTTTCTCCGACCCCGCATTATCTTCTGGCGCAGAAGTGGACAACCACATCTCCTATCATTCTTCCAACAAAGTCCTTTCAGAAAGCCAGACGCTCTTTGTAGGTCATAATGTGTGACCTGGAAATGTGAGATACTTTTTGGAATAAATTATGTCGGTCAGAAGTTCCACGAAAAGAAGCATTCCTGTCCGCCGCATACGAAACCCGATCGATTCTCTTTCTTGATACAGTCGCATTCGAGGCATGGACCAGTCATGCCTGTCTCCTTTCGACGCCGGTTTTAGGTATATTTTGCGCTGGGAGATACATATGATGTGCATGAGCAGACACCTATCAACAATTAGGGTCTTCATCGTCCACCTTTCCTAGGCTCTACAGAGATGCGGACTGCCCGCATCCCGCACAGTTTGAACGATGTCCCGAACAAGATACATGCTTCAAGTAAGCAAGCGACAACGATATATAACTTAGTTACTGTCGTTGCGCGGTACGGCGTAGGTAAGTGAATCGATGTAAAAATATACATAGGTGGGATCGCCAGATGTCGAGGTGATAGAACTCTTCGAGGTCTTGTCGTACACTCTTCTCGGTCTGGTCAATAACACAGCGCAGGCGTCAGACCTTGGCGAATCAGCAGAATCTTCAAAACATAGGTAAAGATGTCCTGGACAAAGTAAACAAATCGTAAGCTCCGAGCAGTGATACCAGACTATGTACTAAAACAGCAGGCGGTGTGACCAGGAGTACATCACGCCGGCGGCAGAAAAAGTGCCTTAATCAACTTTGCCAAATGTTCGCCTCGAAAACTTCCAGCTGACGACGGTTTTCAATTGGGCATCTATTTCTGAGATCAGTATTGCCAACTCTTTTCGGGAGGCCTTTGATGACCATATAAGTCGTGCCTGCAGTTTCTGGATGTTGCGCACGTCGTTAGGGTCTGCTTCAGGCCCTATTCACTCCCGTGCTTGCGCATCTTGCCTCATAGCTTCGCGAAAACATGTGAGAGGTCATCGATACTATTCAACGCCGGCCAACGACGATAAGAAAAACGCCAACGCAGCTTTGTCTGGTATTATCGATCTTTTAAAAGCTAAAGCCTCATCAGAAAAGACGACAAAGGTAAATTCTTTGTTTATCATTCCCATCCTTTGAGTGGGCACAATTGCTGACATAGAATGTGGTTTGTTTTAGTCGAGTTCTACGTCAACCCCCAGCGATGATTCCACTGCTGAAGCGGATGCGTCGAAGAAACCCCCAACCTCAGACAAGATTAGTTTCTCCGGAGTTTACACAAGGGATCTATTCAAAGCGGCAAATCCTACGAAACCAGAGGAACAGCAGAAGCGGCCAAAGAATGCAGGACGCAAAAGGTCCAAAAGGAACGGGAAGTCGAAGAAATTAGAGAAACTAGAACAAGGAGGCGACGAAATAGAAGGAAATAAAGAACCAAAGAAGAAATCGAAGGAAAGGAAACAAGGGGGAGACGGAAAAGAAGAGAATAAATCACCAAAGAAGATATCATTGAAGATAAAGAAAAAGCCAGTCGATCCAAAAGGACGGATCTTAAAAGTACCAACAGCACAGCGTGCAAAGCCTCCGACATTGACCGCGCGACAAGCTGGAAGAAGGTCATCGAGGGGTACACCGGCGAGAAAGCCTCCTGGGCCACCTACGCCTTTGGGTATTAAGGTTCAAAATACCATTGTCGACGACTTGCGGAAGGAGGACATCGATTTCAAAGGTAAGAACAGTGTTCTTACAAGAATGTTGGCGATATGACAGCTAACTTTATATGCTATATTAGCCCTCGACTATGATACACCACCAGTCCCTACTCTGTCGTTTGGCCTCGATAGAGTGCTGTTCAAGTAAGTCTATCCTGTTGATAGTTCCTACGCTACTTGCTAACTAATTGCCAGTCCTGGTGTATATCACCTTCGAGATCCCAGGTCGAGAGTTTACAACTTTGACCCTGATTTAGGGACTATTATGCCTGTTACCGAATTCGATTTCAAAACTCTAAAGGAGTACATAACGTCTTCGAAAGATGAGACACTTATCGAGCTCGCCCGAAAGGCGAATAAGAAATATGTTGGCTCATCATCGAGCATGACATCGGTGCTGTCGCATTTTCATTATCTCCTGTCCAATTGGCGACCGCTTAAGCAAGACACAATGTCAAAGAGTTTTGAAGATAGTGATCGTCAATTTACACGGCTCTTACGAGGCCCTTCTGCAATGTTTCTACATTACAAGGACGGCGTTTATGCAATTGACGCGGACAAGGAGTTTGACTCGGCCAACATCCTCATGAATCTCGGTAAATCAATGGAGAAACAACTCACAGTACCGAAGGAGCAATTCGAGAGATATCGTCGATCTGCTCCCAACAAAATCACACAAGAGGAGGAGAACGCAATTCCAGAATCCTACCATTACTCGACGCTAGGTGACTTTGTTATGCGATCGCAGTTGGATGCCTACGATCCGCGACTTCCAGGAAGCGGCATGTTTGATCTCAAGACGCGTGCTGTGGTCTCGATTCGCATGAGTGTGCAGGACTATGAGCAAGGGCTTGGGTACGAAATTCGCAACCGATTCGGAGCCTTCGAGTCGTTTGAGAGAGAGTACTACGACATGATTCGAGCCGCATTTCTCAAATACTCGCTCCAGGTCCGCATAGGCCGTATGGATGGTATCTTTGTTGCATTCCACAATATCGAACGCATCTTCGGGTTTCAATACGTGCCTCTTTCGGAGATGGACTATGCCCTGCACGGGCAGTCAGATACGGAATTGGGTGATCGAGAGTTTCAGTACAGTGTCAAGCTGTGGAACAAGATTCTGGATAAGGCTACGGCCAAGTATCCAAAACAGTCACTTCGGATCCATTTTGAAACTTCAGAGACTCGGCCAGCGAGAATGATGGTAGTTGCGCAGCCTGTGACGGATGATGAGATCCGCGCTATACAGGAGAAGAACAAAGCGAAGATTGAGAAAGCTCAGCGACAGATGCTTTACCCAGATGAGGTCACCGAGGAGGAAGAACCTGATCTTGAGGATGATGCTGTTAAGTCTGAGACTGCAGCGGCCGTCGCTGACGCCGACGTTGCTGTCGCTGAGGCTAGGGTTGGGCCTAGGACTACATCTGATACTGGTGTTATCGCCGCTGATACCACTACGAGTGAAAAACTTGAAGTCGAAACCGAGACCGGCTCAACATCAAAACGAGACTTGCGCACTCTGATCATCGCCCTCGCCAAATACCACAATAATCACCGCAACATCATCGAAGACGCCATCGACGACATCAACGCAATCCTCATCGCCATCAACAATCGCAAAGACCCACTCAAACCCCTCGACCCCATCAGCGCCCTCGAACTAAAGCTCGCAACATCCCGCAACGTCGTGCAATCCGTCAAACACAAAATCAACAACATCCTCTCAGAGCGCGAAGCAATCTCCATACGCCCCAAACTCTTCGGCATGGAAATCAGCATTGAGAACTTCGTGAACAACCGCCCCGTCGATCGACCGCGCAGCTTCCGCAAGGAGAATAACTGGAGAGTAGTCTACACAATCAACGAATTCAAGACCGGTGACCCGGGGCTATGGAACCATTTCGTAGCGATGCGGAATCGGAGGGAAAAGACGTTGTCGTTTGAGAAGAAGAAGAGTACGGATGATTTTTATCTGTTAAATTTGAGACGGTTGGCGAGACAGGGGAAAAAGTTTAGGGAGGAGCAGGATCGGATTGATAGGGAGCAAGGGATTGTGGTTTATGAGGCGCTGAATGGTGGTTCTGCTGGCCCGGGCAGTTCTGGCCGTTCTGGGTCGGCATAATGGCCTTGGTTTGGGTTTTTTTTTCTACTCTTGTTTTTACATTCATGTCTGTATAATAGTATATAGTTATATTATGGTTATGGTGCATATGCATTTGAATACAGTCTTGGAGTCTGTTTCTCATTCGTAAGTATCCTTCTCTACCAGTTGACAAATCTACGTAGTTACAATAGGATCAATAATTGCACATGGCACACGCATGATTTATTACAAGCCCTTGAATACAAGGCTTATTCGAGTCACTTCCTTCCAGGCACTTTGCCTGAGAAATTAAGTACACATCTCGCCAACAAATAACGCTTCAAACACGAGGGCGAGGCAGAACAAAAACATATACACATATGACCACCAGAAAAGAGAAATAAAAAAGCGACAGACGAACGAACGGCGACAAGAGAAAAGCGAGATTGGTATCATAAAGTTTTTGGACTGAGAAACGCCGTATGATGATGGGATGATTTTGGAACGGATGAGTATTGAACAATCGCGGACAATGATGGTGACTTTGCCGGGTGGGAAATGGGGACGGAAACGGAATTGGGAAGTAGAATGGTAAGAGAACATCGACACAGTGTTGACGCTCTTTTTGATGCTCATACTTATGCATGCGCGAATAGAATGGATAAAGATGACAACGTCTAGTTGCTCTCTTGAAAGAATAGGGTGATCTTGGTAATGTAGAATGTTGGCTGACGATGAGAAATCGTCAGCATGCAGAGATAAAGAAATTCGTCGGCTTTAACCAAAGTAGTCATGCTTCTTATCATCGTGTCATAATCAAAGATCAAGCTCGGGAGGCGACCAGATAATTTTCGGAGGCTCATCAGACGGATTCAACCCGCTTGTTGAACCCGTTTTGGAGCTATTACCGCTACCATGTCCACCGCTAATCTGACGCATTCCTCTCATAGCGGAGGATGGTCGACTCGAAAGTAGTTTGCGTAGCGATGATGCACTCAATGAGCTCGTACCGCCTGTGCTTCGGAAACTGGGCGCTCGAGGCGCAGTGCTCGTGGTCGACACGTTGCTCGAACTGGCAATGCTTCGAATACTAGCGGCAGTGCTGTCGTTTTTGATGGATGGTGGAGGAGGAACTTTGAAGATTGCCGGTACTGGAAGGGATAGCTGTGGAGATGATGATGTAGACGCAGAGTATTCTTTCAACCCTGCCAAAGGCTTGTTTTCTGATGCATTTGATGCCGGAGAAGTAGGTCTCAGTGAATCCATCAGTTTGAGCGATTCGATTGTGGGCGTGGATTGGACGCTGGACATCGTCACTACTGGAGATGCGCTGCCTGAGCTGTTTTCCATCATCATAGCCATTGCGTCTCGTTCGCTATCAGTTGAATGACCAGAGTTGCCGGAACTTGATTGGAAGATGTTGTGCATTGTCATCTCGTCCATGGACAAGTTGATATCAAGCTTCTCGAATTCACCGACAGGCAGTCCAACACTCGCAGATGTGGCCGGACGAGAAACATCTGCTGAATCGGTTTCTTCGACTGCATCCAATCCCTGGTATCCGTCCGCGTCGTACGGAATGCCGTTCAGCGTGCAATAATTTCTGTAGAGATATTGACGCAATCGGTCGACTTCCATATCCCACTTCCTGTTAAGAGACTGAAGTGTAGCTTCTACTTCTTGGTCTAGTGGTTCGGAAGCTGAAGACTCGGACAACTGGGCTGCTTCTTTGGGCCGAGCAGTCAGGCTCGATTTGGCAAGTTTGTGGCCGCCAGAAGGCTGGCCAATCGTCATGGCAGCGTGAATCGAGCGGCGAATAGAGCTAGGGCCTGATTGATGAGATGAAGTGTTACGTTTGACATTATCAAATTCCCGGCGAACTCTTTCCAAAGATTGGTGGCGATCCGTGTTCATCACAGGGAGCAAAGTAACCGAGTCGTTATGTTGCAGGCCGTTTACCAACACAGTGAACGACTGGAGATTCATGTCATTGTTCTCACAATAAATCTCTCGTAGACTCGTGTTCTCTTCAAGGACAGATGCAAGCGTGTTGGCGCCTTGTAATCCGAGTTTTTGATGCTCGATTCTGAGGACCTTCAAAGATTTGTTCTTTTTCAATCCGGTAAGTGCTTGATTCAACCCAATACCGAAGCGAGCGACATCCAAATGCGCATATTCACCACTAATATCCAATTCCTCCAATGTCTCGTTTTCTTCAAACATTAGCTGCAACGCTTCGCAAGTTTCTGGGCCGGCATCATATGGAAGAGACGCTTTCGAGATATCCAAATATTTCAGCGTCGTATTCTTCCTCATTGCTTCAATCAACTCCCGGAAATGATCCTCCTTTTTGAAGTCGATCATGCGCATGGACAAGTGCGTGGGTGTGTTGTTGTTGGCAATAGCGTTGAATAAAAGACTGTAATTTGTATCCAAGTGATTTTCGCTAACGTGAAGATGCATGTCGCGCGCCTTATCAGCCGGACGGGTCATACAATGTAGGAAAGTAGCAACATCACCGCCTGTCAGTCCGCACTGATCGAAACGCAGAATTCGAAGAGACGAGGAACGATCGCTAGCCAAGTAGGCTGCAATCGACTCCACAGTCTCCTTGTTGACTGCTGTTTGACTGAGTGAAAGTTCCTCCAGGCGCCAGTTCAACAAAGTTTCCGGTGCAATGAGTGGCTCTGTTCCTGAAGTCCTAGCGACGCGGGTGAGGTTTATTTTGCGAATCTGACCAAAGTATCCAATTTGTTGCTGGAACAGTTCCGGGCTAAGTCGTCCTTGGATTCCAGAAATGTTGACGGCTTCCAAAGTTGTCTCTTGAGCAGTTAATGTCGACAAGATGAGATCCAAGTCATGAACTGAAAGGCCACATTCTCCAACTTCCAGCGCTCGAAGATGGCTAGTTCTTTGCGAAGCGGCGTCTACGATATAATCCAAATCCGAGTCGCCCAACTTGATTCCATTCAAAACGATCCAATCGACATTGGTTAACTGACGACGGCAGAGTGGAAAGATGGCTTCTGGTATACCGCAACCAGGGTCTCGAACGCCTCTATCCGAAATAGGGGTCCTCGATAGACAGAAGGAAAAGTCGAGTCGTCGGAGACGCTTGTTCTTCAGGGCCAAAGCACGAATTTCCTGTGACAATAGCGACAATCGATCCTGACCGGCAATAGTCACCTGAGCACCAGCTCGGGTCAAGAAAGCATTCCAATCACCGCCAAAGCGGTCGCGACAATTCTGCAGAACGTCAAGACTGACACCGCTGAATGAAATCGAAACAAAAGATTCGTTGTATCGTAGCGCGCGCATCAACGCCAGCAGTTCCAGGGCGTTGTACTGACTGCGACGTTTCGAGGCAGGCGGAAGAAGTTTGAAACAAGGTGCATCTTCGCATTCGAGATCGATTGTGTAGCGGATGTTGGATGTGTCGATACCGTAACTAGCCGAGTATGCAACGAGAGTTCTATCAAAACAGCCAAAATCTTCGATCAGCTCTGTAGATGGAATGAGGTTTTCATCGGCAATTTCTGATGGTGCAACAAGGTCGTATGGTTGATGTAGCCAGAGTGGACGCAGAAATTCTGTACGTTGTCGAACCCATAAGGCGATATCTAGCGAGTGAACGGACGCGAGATTCACCACCGTTGCACTCTGTAACGGGATGCTACAGATACTGAGTTAGCACGAAACCATATGCAAACATAACCAGACATTAGAAAGTATTACCGAAAAGACAACTGGAACCGATCATCCCCAGAATGCACCATCAAGGAGGTCAATGCCATCAAACCAAGAGATGCCCCTAGATCAACCTCGCTAAGGGAAACCAGAGACGAGCGGCTCGAACCTCTATACAGAGGAATCAAGTGAATTCTATGCAGACCGATTGCAAGATAGCACATGGTTGCCGACAGTTTCCCAAAATCGTCCGTCGATGACCTCATATTCTGCTTGGTTGGAGATCTCTGGATAACACGAAAAAGGTTGAAATTCTCGGGATCATAGTCGCGATCTTGCTCCAAAATTCGAACAACATAATCAATAGTTTTCGTCTCGAAAGGGAATGGTTCGATGTTGCGAGCAGATTGGGCTGCAGAGCGAATACCAATCAGCCAGAGATGTTGTTCTTCTGGGTCCGTCAGTTGAATTGCCATAAACGCAGCTTTGTTGGTTCGATCGTCCAGATAGGACAGCTCAATGATCGTTTGGTTTTGACTGTGATTGTTTCGTCCATCTTCGACGCCACTAACGGATACAATGGTGTTCAAGGCAATTGCTGCAACATCGCCATTGTATGCAGAGTGGGAGTGGTCTTGTGCTGAGGCGACTGAAACGACGGATTGGCGGTTCACTGGTGTTGCCCGACCAGAGGATATGTTGATGGTGGGAAACAAATCTGCTGCTTTGTGCTGACTCTTGAAGCGAATCAAATGAGTATCAGTCAACACCAAATAATGATTTCTCTTCCGCCACATCGTCCCTGCAGTTTGAACTTCGCCATGATGCAATACCACGTGGCCTAGCGATCTTTTTGCGTGACCTAGAGACGAGGCTACCAAATCGTTGTCATCAATTGAAGCACCTCGAGATCGCTGACCTGCCAGCTCATCTTCCATCGACTGCAATGAACGAAATGACCCAAACATCGAAGCACGTTTCGAAGGTTGCAGCGACTTGCGCTTTTGCTTGGACGCGTCTGGCGCCATGCCAAACATCACTTCCGACTCGGACGTCTGCGGGCGGCGTAGGACATTTGCTGTTGTACCCTTCGGACTGGGATCACGGCTCCCAAAGAACCCCGAGTTTCGACGAGCTCTTTTCACTGTCGACACTCCATCCGAGGCTGATCGGTCATGTGAGGTTAAGACGGACGGGGCTGTCGTGGTAGTAGGAGCGGAGAGCTGGTGTGAGTGATGAAAGAAGGTGAAGCTCTTTCTTCGTTCTCTTTTTCCCACCAGTGTCTCTGCCATTGTGACTAGAGGCTCAGCGATTGGGCCACAAACTAAGTAGGAGTCGCAGGGACTGATTGGTGGTGGCAGCTATGACGACTGTATGTGGCTATCAAGTGACGATAGTGTCATCGATCCTGTTACACAGGTTGACACCGGATATTAACAGCGGTCCTCAGCCAACCAGGGCTTGGGCAAGAAAAAGCAAGTCAAAGACCTCCAGCACTATCATGAAAGGACCTGGGAGAAAAGGAATATACAAGGATGGGAGAACAAAGAGGATAGAGACCTACTGGATGATTTAGAGAGCCATGGATAGTGGCATGCACCATTCACAATAGCTGTGATCTGGTAGAAGCAAATAAGCAGGTATGTGGCTACCTGTGCTAAAGCCACCTGACTGACTGCAAGTGTGAAACTATTACTGCAGACGGATACAGAATTCCTCCGAACGATGGGATGGACCGACGTTTCGTTGTTGCACTGGGAAGGACCCCGGTCTCCGAATGGGGAGATTTTTGCTTTGCTTGTTTCTAGATTGGACCGAAGAATCCGAAGAACCGGTGTAAAACAAAGCTTTGTATTGAGCAAATCAGACCGGTGCAGGCCCTGCAGGGAAAGAAGGAAGGGTTCAACTAGGTTTTGGGATAATCTGCAGAAAGAAAAAAAAATAATGTGCCGAATGCGGATCTGCCAAGATGCAAAGGGGACGGTGGCAGAATTGGGTATGATGTGTTTGTATATCTCTGAGAGGAAGTAAGTACTAGGGACACAGTGTATATATTTTCTTTTTTCCTTTCCAGACGAGAAAAAAGAAAAAAGAGGAAAGTATTGGTACAAGTACAGGACAAGGAAGGCGTGGCTGCAACGATCAGCAGCAGCAGGGCATTGGTGCGGCGATAAGCAGATAGGACAGGCCGAAGGTGATAGATAATGGATTGGCTGGAATTGGAGATTGATTGTTGAGTGGTATGTACTGATGCAGCGGAGGTTATATTATGTATGTGTATGCAGTGGTGAATGCAGCAGTAGATGGATGAGGATTGACAAATTCTGGGACGTCAGGCCATGTCAGGTCAGGAACGAGGTGGGAGAGAGTATGATGTCAACCTTCTGCAAACGGAACGGAGGTGAGAGAGATCTGCCGGGGATTCTGATTGGAGGGTGAGATGTTGAAAAGTGTCACTGTCGGCCGGCGAGAGGAAGAAGAGAAATCATCGAGTATTTGACAGACAATCAAGAGAGAGAAGATAAAAAATGAAGTCGAAGAATTGGAACAGAACAGAAAGCGAGAGACAAAAGGAAGGAACTCAAGGAAGGAAAGCAAGAAAGAAGAAGCTTCCATGAGGTGCCTGGGAAGTGGAGTCCCTGGTTGCTGCTTTCCTTGCCTGTGGTTGGCTGGCCACCCAAAACTAGTCCCACTGCGGCTAAGTGTGGCGCTCGTGCCGGCTGTGATTGGCTGTGAATATGGAGCTAACCCAACACGCAAGTTTCTTACTGAGACACGCCTTGTTTATCTTTAGCTTCACCAAATTGCTACATAACTTGCATATGTTTTGCTATGGTGAATGATGTACCCTGTACACACACTTATGCTTGTCTAAGATTTATAACATGGCGAACGTCCATAGTAATATCTCAAATATACGCACTTTGACTCACCAGACTCCGGCTCCTCCGACTCATCTCAACCTCAATTGAGCCAAACAGCTCCTCACTAAGCTAGTAAGCTCTGCTAGTAACCAATCTCTAGAACAACTTACGAGTAAAATGACGAGGCAGAAACACGCGCTTGTGGGCCATACCTCGGAAACGGAAATCATTCGATGTCCATTTTCCATTTTGGATTTATACTCTCTGAACAGACCAAAACAGTCATAAATGCGCCAAGATTACTCGGATCTTTAACTTTGTTAGATTAACACAGCCCTAAAGCAGTTCGACGATACGAACGGAGAAGTACGAAAGGAAACAAACTGTCAAACTCTCGACATAAACTTTTCCTAAACTCTTTCCGGTTCATCATGAATACACAAGCCACAGCTGAGCATCGAAAAAGCGTACGTATATCCATCCATTGCCAATCATTTTCAAACATAGATTAGCTGATCTGCTAAAACTAATTTATGCGTTGGTCGATGTCGCGCTAAAATGACGACAACTCATATAACGATCAACCAACATGACGGAGTATTTATTCTTTGGTCCAGCATTGATGTTGACTATGACAAAAGAGAAAAGCTGGTATTACAATAGACTTCCATCAGATGACCCTTTGATCTACTTGGTACGGCCTATATTACTTGTAGAGATCGAATCGAAGGAGTCAGGTGTAACTATCGGGGAGTAACACAAATAATACAAGCATAGATGGAGTCGAGAGGAGTCATGCAAGCTCAACTTGGTGTAACACTATTCAAGGATATCTGCGGAGATTGACTGGAAATAATCTCCAAGGTTACCTACAGCTTGTTAAACTTGTTTACGCTTGTTTCCAATCCTGCTAGAAAAAGCAATTCGCCGGATAATAAGCTTTCAGACACCGCTCTTGTTTTTGTTCTGTACGACGTATACATGCATTGTATACTGTACACCGAGATCCTTGGGATTGTTGGGACAATCGATGCGTCGCATCCATATTGACGATCTGTACATGGATTGACTATACACGTGCAGTCGACTATCATAAGTTCATGTCCTCGGTTGTCCTCGATCATATAGGGACTGCCCAACATCGTATCAAGCTTCCTTATCTCCTATCATACACTCCGGCGCATCCGTCTATTGCTCAACAGAGGCTTTCCGTTCCGCCCGACGAAGTCTTCGCAGCGCTTGCAGATACTCGTTCACCCGTTTCTCTGCCCAGATGGTTCCACCGAGCGTCATAGCCGCGATCTGAAGAAAGATTTTGAACTGCGGCGTCAATCCGCGGTAGATGCGAGAGAGAGGCCCGATACTTTCCGACAAAGACGTGAGCGGTCTGTAGAGTAACGTATTCCGGATGCCAGAGGCCGAGAACCGTGATGACGATGGCGACGGCGATGATCCAGTTGTGGTAGGTGCGGTAGGAGGTGCTGCATTATCGAATTTGAATGGATGGGGCATGCTCAGTATCATGTGTGCGAGGATGGATATGGAGCCGAACTATTTTCACGCGTATCCTATTCTGTTAGTCTTCTGCAGCATGTCCTCGCCTTCATAAATCGAGCATCTCCAAGCGAGCAAACAGCAAAATAGTTACCAACCCGTAATGCACCAACAGCAAATCCCTTGACCGCTTCTGTCGTGACCTGCTCGGGCGGCTCAACCTGAGCTCGTTGACTTGGTGGTGGCGGCATGGCTTATTGAAATATGTGAGGGGGAGCCGGCTGGCGTTTGAACTGCACGAGGGACAATATCCGGGCTCTTAGCTACAGTAGTCTCAATCGTTTTAGGGTTGTATAAGACAGGTGTCAAGTGTGAACTGCGTCCGGCCGCATATATCGACGAGCCGCTTTCGATAGATCCAATGCTCGGTGTTGCGGTCAACAAGTGTAGATTAATAATCGAAATGACTTCAGGCAGGTTTGCGTGTATCTATAGTATGTTCTTGAGAAATAGATATGACTGGGCCAGCCAGACTCGATAATCAATTGAAGAATCCATATCAAAAGAAGGGAAGAAGATGATTCCGCATTTCGTCATGTCGGTCAGCTGACCAATGGGAGACTTGTCCGCATATTCAGTTACGCCGCCCAATCAGAGAGCTGCCATTCAACATTCTTTTGTATGGGGAAATTTTATCAACCTCCAATTTTCCATTATCACGAAGTCAACTCACTCGCCCCGCGCTGTCCATTGCAGCCCTGATCACCCGTACGCGGATACATCACATAATCACAGTTGGCAGTGCCGAATCTCCACTCAATTGACGCCGAAACTCGACACAATGGCCCTCCCCCGCCGCACAGTATCAATCTCCCGCATCACCAACGAGACCAAAATCCAAGTCTCCCTCTCCCTCGACGGCGGCGTCCTCCTCCCCTTTGAAGAGAGCGACCACTTCCCCGCGCCCGAATCCGCCGAAGACCAAGCCGCCGCAAAGAAGGGCGTGATCCCCGACAAAGATGCCCCGCACGCTACACAATTTACGTCCAGTCAACAGATAACCATCAATACCGGAATTGGGTTTCTGGATCATATGCTTCATGCTTTGGCCAAACATTCGGGGTGGAGTTTGGCGATTCGGGCTAAGGGGGATTTATTCAGTGCGTCCTTTCCTCACCCCAATCATCAATGTATAGAGAGCTAATAGATAAAAAATAGTTGACGACCATCACACCACCGAAGACACCATGCTCGGCCTAGGAACAGCATTTACAAAAGCCCTCGGCGCACGCACATCACTCGCCCGTTTCGGCCGCGGCGACGCCCCGCTCGACGAAGCACTCTCCTGGGCCGTCATCGATCTCTCCAACCGGCCCTACGCAGTCATTGATCTGGGCTTCAAGCGCGAGAAGATTGGCGACCTGAGCACGGAGATGATTACGCACGGTCTTGAGAGTTTTGCGCAGGCGGCTGGTGTCACGTTGCATATTGGTTGTTCGTATGGGTCGAATGATCATCATCGGGCTGAGAGTGCGTTTAAGGCGTTGGCTGTTGCGATTCGGACTGCGTGTGCGAGGAGGAGTGCTGGGGAGGTGGGTGCGGGAGATGTGGTTTCTACCAAGGGTGTACTATAGATGATAGATGTGTATATGTGATATGATACCTTGTCTGACCTTTTACGACGACCTGGTTTGTTCCGTAAGAGGCCTGACCTGTCTTGGGACACATGATATTGACTAGGACTCGACAATTTTGTCGTCAGTTTGAAGCCATGGCGAATTATTGATATGTAGTTTTACGTACAGGCCCAGCAAAACTTCGGCCAGAAGGGGAGCATTCCCGAACGGATACCTTTAAGGAACTCTGTAAGTTCTCATGGAACTAGGGTTGGCTCCAGCATGGGATCTTTGAGATATTACAAGCCTGGGCTTGCATTGGAAGTCTACATGCAAAATCGGCCGATTCAATTCAAGGTATGAAAACAGCCAAGGACATAGATAAGTCAAAAGCTTTTGAAGAGAGAATAACCATAGTCGATACGCCTCCTATCCGTTACCCCAATGCTAACATACTTTTCCAACCCATACGCCTCCCAGCCCCAAAAACCCAGCCCATACCCTCCAAACACATGCTTGAAACTCTCTAAGAAGAACTAACTCCAAGCGCCTCCACAGCCCTACTCCAATACGCCTTCCTGTCATCCGTCACCGTCGTGCCCACACACCCACTAACATACCCTTCCCAGCCTTCCTCCGAACCCGTCTGCAACGCCTCTCTAACACTCTCACTGCACTGAGTCGTCAGGAACCACGCCGCGGACCCAAAATCGTATTTTTCGTCGGACAGCAACAGATCCAAAACGGCGGCTACGTCGCCTGTAGCGGAGGCGTAGGCGTCGGCTAGCTCGGTAAGTGAGGAGGCGTATTTCTCGTTGAAGGTTGGTGATTGCATGTTTCGTGCTTTTTCTTAAGTCAGCCCTATACTATACTATACAATACTCTATACGTGAAGAAAAAGAGCGGGAGGACGTACTGCCCTGGCCAGCGACGCCTGGGAAATGATTCCGATTATACTTGAAATCGCCCGACTCAAACGCCATCAAACTAATCAACGCAGCATGTTCAGCGACATTATCAATCCCATACGTCGTGAACGAGTCTGAAATGAAAGGCGCTGCTTGTTCGGCGGTTGCGCATTCGCCTTCGGCAGGTGGGTTGTCGCAGGTTGATGACTTGGGCGAGATGGCGAGGATTTGGTCTACTGTTATCTCTGCTGCTGCTGTTGCCACTGCTCTAGCAGCGATACCAGATCGTGCAGAGAGGTAGGGTTTGACATGGAAGGTCCAGGTCGGTGATGCCGTGGCCAGCACGGCAAAGAGGGTTGTTGTGAGAGGGATCTGAGTATACATTTTGATCTTCTTTTTTCAATTAATTCTGTTTGAGTATGAGTGATTGAAAAGAGAGAAAAACAAAGCAGACTCAATTAAATAAATAAGTAAATAAATATGTTTACCCTAGATTCCAGAACCAGAAACCGTTTCATGCAGATCTTCCTTCTAGCCCTAATCCGAAGGAACCATTGACTCATTGGCCATGAAACATTCATGAAACATCAACGAACAACGGCTCTGTAGCAGTCTATACGGAGTGTCGAGTATTTACTGGTGGATACCGTCCAGAGGTCAATATTCTTGTGGAGTTTGAGCCGATATTATATGGACTGCCAGCCTATTATTTGATCTTGTGCGATCGTTGTAGTGACACGCCGTCAGTTGGCACCGGAACTGGTATGTAACTAGGGTTTGGTAGCCAGCGGCCGACGATCGAGGTATGCGCACATGCTAATAACCTGGAATATTTACTGGATCATGGTGGATGACATCAGTGAATAAAAAGGAGTATGTCAGAGGGTTAGCAGGATGGATGCGTGTAGTTGGGCTACACCTACATATTAAAGGTTGCACAACCCTAAATCCTCACGGTAGAGCCCTATTGAAGAGATTCAGTATCGATGGAGCCGCATGTTAACTATGCAAATATCCAATGGCTAATAATCGGTAAAACCAAGATCGGAACAAAATATGAGATATAGGTAAGGTGAAAAATCAACGAGTTATGAATAAAATCTAAATACTAGTTGACAAAGAAGTCGAAACCTTGGAAAATAAATCGCGACATATTTGTAATGTATGCCCCTTCCGCTCCATATCAATTGATGACGAGAACACCCACTCCCCGTATGTCAACTTGTCAACTGGTCCAGTTGCCAATCGCGCATTCATGGAAACCATCCATTCATGAAAATTACCTATCAACAGCCCGGCCTGTGACATCCGACCCTGCTGGCGAAAGATCCGGCTTCGATGGCCGCTGACCAGGAAACCCCCCCCCCCCCCCGGTGGCTCCGGCATACATTTCAGGAGCAGGCCGCTTTGATTCCCTTTCTCGAGGGAAGAAGAACCAAGGCCCCCGTCGTCGCGGCGATTAGGGCTAGAATTACGATGGGGACTGTGACCCCGACAGCGATGGCAGTTGTTTGATTAGTTCTGGCGATGGCGCCGCTGCTGGGCGTATGTGGACTTGACTCTTTTAATGAGTGAGGATGAAGATGCTGTTTGAAGCAGCGTCTACTTGCGCAGACCCAAGGGTTGACGAAGTAGACGACGACATATCAGTAGCTTGAGTGTTAATGGAACTGGAACAATGGCGCAACGGTAGTGTCAGCCTCGCCTTAGCGACTATCACCACTCAGCCTCGCTCGATCACTACTACGGACGTAGTATGGAAGACAATTGTATCACCTTTGGCGGATAATAGTAGACTTGGTCGAAACATGCAGATATTCTATGGTTGAATGGTGTTCATTGGTATGTACAGCAGGTAGAACGTATGTGCAGTTCGCATACATGAAACATTGAAGGGGGATTTATACCAATCAATTGCAGGAGCATGACACTTGCAGGTGTCCTTCCATCCAATTCGTGTTCCAAGTATAAAATCCACGAGTCAATAGACCATCTTGCCAGTCAGCTAGACAGACCAAATATCCATTGATGATACGCCAAGCAAGAAAAAAGTTCAGATAAGCAAGAATAAGACTTGTATTCCCAAAAGCGCCAATCAATGACCAACAGCAGCACAAAATATACAGACATCACAGACAGACAAAAGTACACAAGAAGCAAAATTTAAACATACTAAATATAAAATATAACCGAACGACCGAGCAGAAGCGAAGAGCGAAAAAAAGGCCGTGATATCAAAAGGTTGGTTGAAAATGCTGCTGTGTATAAAACGGGGTCATTGATATGCAAATGCCGAAGAGCAGAGCAGGCAAGCAAACGACTTGGTTTGTCGTCGGAAATCCTTGACCAAATATTGTGAGGACTGAAAAAGTAACGCGCTGTTCTATCGTTATTTATAAAGGACAAGCAGACGTAAAGCGCAGAAAATCTTATTATGTTCATTGTTTGATCATTCAGAGTAGGCGCCTTCTTTGCGGCCGAATTCTTCGTCTGATGATATCGACGACGCACTTATGCGTCGGAGGAAGCTGGGTATGATGGCAAATGGTCGTCGGCGTATTTTGGGGACTGACATAGAGCTGGATGCGACTCTTGTGTAGCGGTAACGGTGTCCGAGTAATAATAAACGCCCGTAGACTATCCACATGCAGAATCCAACGCAGCCGGCGATAGTGAAGCCGGCGACGGTCAGCAAGACCCAATAGCGGCACATCTGCCAAAGTCAGTACAAGATCAAATCCGTCAAGCAACAAAAAAGCCATACCCAGAAAATTAGTTGCGCATCGGCTCCGTGCCAGCTGTTTCCGACGTTGTGGGTAAAGAAACTCCAGGGGAACCCGTTGTATTCATCCGGCATCAAAACTCGGACTCTGTCCATGCCAAAGGACCGGGGCATGTACTCTTTCCAAATCACAGACAAGAACAATGGGCCCGTCGAGTACATCACTGTAATATATGGCAAGAACCAATGCCTATCGTAAGCTTGTAAAGACTCCATGACCTTCAAGAAGAAACTATGTTGAGGAATAGAGCCCATCGCATCGTTTGAGATTCCAGTGGGTTTCGTTCGGCGAACCCATGCAGGGTAAGAAAGAAGAGGGTCAAGACGGCGTTGGCAGCCCTGTATCAGTCAGTAAGCGATACCTTAAGAGGTTGATGAAATCACGCACATCATCCAAGTCGAGATAGATGCCGCCGTAATGAGCAAGCACGAAATAGCGGATAGCGTCCGCTCGTTGAATTGGGTACTTGTAGCCATCGAATGTGTCCAAAAACCAAGGATACTCCTCTGCGATCAACTCTCTCGATTTTTCATTTGTCCACAGCTATCGTTCTGTTAGTTAATTTCCACGCGCAACATCTCTGAGTGTTGTGGCCAACCTTGTATTCGTAGTCAGGGTGAAGATCAATGCATGATTGTTGAGGCTGAATCCAACGGTCGGGTATCGATTCGTTTATATAAGTTTGGTGAATAATCTTGGGTATAAGTTGAGGTCTGGTCTCAATCAAACTCGAGTTCGGCGAGGGAATGTCGGATCGGTGTATAGCGTCTGCCGAGGCATCCTCAACTAAAAGCGTCAGGAGTGTGAAGACGCTCCTGACGAGAAAACTGAGGATGAGGACATTGACAAGAATGAAGATGATTACTCCGCGCCGCATTGTGGGTGTGTTGTGTATTACCGGTTCAAAACGTGCGGAGCGGGAACGGAGGAGGCGAGGCGGAGATGTAGAATGCCCGCACCACGAATATTAGGATAACGAGGATTGATTGTGGTGCTTTGTGAACATGAGGTATAAAGGTGAGGCGGAATATTATTATCGGACGATCGAGTAAAGAGAAAGGACGACGCGGCGAAACTAATCGGATGACTTATATAACCGTAACTGTATGGTGTTCACGTAAACGTCGTCAATCGATGAGTCGCACACTCTGCATTTGTATAGCCCGGTAGATTGTTGAGTTAATTATATCGTCGACTCAACTCTTCTCAGAGCGTCTGGATAACGTCCAACCCGATCACACGACGAACCGAAAGTGCGTAGCCACAGAGGCGGGCAGATTAAAGATAGTTGTTCAACTCCAGTGAAACCGAAAAAAAGTGGTTAAGGAAAGAAGAGTCTATTCGCCTCAAAGAGAAGTGAAGCAAGACGGCGAAAGAAATGGAGTGGAAGCCTGCGACGCCATCAGAAAAGAAACGCTCTTTAATGAATCAGAGAGAGTTCAGAGTTTGTAGGTAGGCTCAACCGTGGATGAAGTCGAACTGGGGCGCCCAGGGGTCAACAGCACGACCGACCGTAATTTAGCTTTGGCGTTACTAGTCTCGTACCACTAGTGGCTGCGCTGCCAGCCGCGTTAAGCCTGACTGGGCGAGCAATGCGATGCAATTATGTGGCTGTACCCTCGTAAGATATGTATTACTATTACAGTTCTGCTACGGAGTAACTGCGTATCTACTCCGTACTGGAAGAGAAAAGTTCCAGCCGAAGAGTCCGGATAATGAAGATAATGCAAACATGCATAACTGGGATACGCTCAACATGCATAGTAGTCAGGTTGTCGCAAGGGACGCAAATTGATGGATTAATACTCCGTACGAAAGGTAATTTTGTATGGGACTACGGGGTCTGGCCCCGTAATAAATTACAGGCCAAGACGTATGGCCTAGAAATTGGGGGACTGATCGCCCTTGGCTAGTCTTTTGACTCTTTGAGGCTTTCCGTAGTCAGAGCACAACTAGGAAGGAATATTTGCCTATTATTATCGCACGTACTTCGTCCCTGTACTGTGTTTGGGTTTACCGACCCCAATTCCTGGTGAAGATTTGATTCTGGCTTTGATACGTACTAGAGCCACCAAGGAAGTCCTAATCTGTGACAACTTAAAAGTCTTGGGCCTTGGACTCTTGGCTGAGAACCATAGTACATACGTATGGCGGTTACGAGCTGAACGAGAAAACCGTTGAACGAGTTGGATACGAATACACGAGCGGTATTGATAATGTCAAATTACCCGTGTAAAAAACGCTACTGAATCTTGAAGTGGAAGCCTAGCACATACTGATAGTGGATCGCTGAATCAAACTACTATCCCTCTTTGAGTATCCTTTTTGCGATAAATCGCTCTTGTCAAATTTTCAACGTATGTAGTCGGTATTTAGAGTGATGGTCTGAGCTTCGGATACGGGGAGTTTGCGATACGTCCGTACTATGTACAACACGGGGCTCGTCACTTCAATCCATCTCAAAATCTATATATACATCATCAGTTACGTACATGCAAGTTCTCAAAACTTGGAATGAAGGCTATTGCATGCAATATCAACATATGTCGATACATTGTCATCAGCCCTTCCTTGCTAGACGGCAACCAATGACAAGACAATCTACCCAATAATTTTACGATCAAGAACGGGTTTACCCCCATACTCTGTCTGTAACTTACCATACAAGATACGTAAGTACGGTGTACCGAGCATTACCATTACCGCAATGGGGTCATGATTCCAGGGAACAACAAAATCATGCCATTATCAACTCTATGTATGTGTTCATATATCGCGGCGTCTTGTGACGGTGAATGGGCCTCTGGTAATCATGCGGCGTGGTTGTATGGTAGAGGTGGTGGTGGCTATCTGCTGACTCGAGCGGGCGATATGACGACGATTATAAGGTCTCAGCGTCCACGAGTGCCAATGATGTTGAAGTATGTCTAGAAGATGTTGAATGGCCAATGTCACTTGTAGTGGATAGATGTGATAAGCGTTGTACTACGTAGTAAGTTCTCCGTATCGAATTCTGATGCCTGAAACTTTAGGCCATTACGGCGACGGAACTCTCCGTTTGCCCGTCGCCGACAGATACAGCGTACCGTAAGTTCGTAACAGCCACAAGTCTATGACTCGGTCCCAACTCTAAAATTACCGCATGGAGCAAGCAAGTCGGTAACTTTGAACGTTTGGCTGCTCTTCTCGCCCATCATCTCCACTAGCAAAGGGCTCGGCGAGTTCAGCCACTCGCTTTTTTCGCGCGTAACTCCGTATTCGTTCAACTTACCCCAAATGCACCTGATGGAGCGAGGGTGATCCACCTGCCACGCGGCCGATTATCACTTAGTCACGTGATCTTTTCGTATCGCTGCTTGATTGAATTTGCACCATGGGTTTAATATGGCCGCTCTTCTAACTTAGACTCCGTCGTATGTTACAAAAATGACTGTCAAAATGACGAATCCGTCGTAAAAAATTAGTTTCATATGATGAATCTCAGAACGTGGCAAGCGCCAACCAAATTGCGCACAGCGTATCTAATCCGAGCACCGAACCAATCAGCGACACCAAATGACAGCCAGATTAATTAATCTTGCAGAAGACGCGTGGCACGTCAAGCCACGTATCTGTGCTTTTGTGTAATGTAATTCTCCGTACGACATTACGGAGATACGAAAATCTACAATTTAACTACCACATCTCTAACCCAATCTGGTGGCTTGTTGTACGTACGTATTCGTTTACTTTCTACGTATGTATAACTAGTGGATCTGATAAAAGCGAGTCCACTACGTATGGCTGATCGCAGATTCTATCCGTACATTTAAATACATTGTTCACTAACTTCGTTTACAGCTGAATGGCGATCTGGGGCAGAAACCAGCAAGTTGGCATGTGCGTCGACGTCATGGTACCACTCCAGTACTGCCTTCGACTTACTCTACGAGGTATGTAGCAAGTAGGCAGCTCGTGAATGGAGTTTATTGGTCGACAAAGGCGCTGTTTATTGTGGTGGTGCTAGTTGCGGGTGTATTTCTATCTCTGATGTTTGTTGGTGGAACACAATTGGCCTGAACATTACTGGTTTCTGGGAGAACAAATGAGCAGAATGAGCTCCTTCTAAGCTTTGTCTTATCAATTGATGTCGAGTCTGATGAATTCGTGTCTGCATTTCAAACAGTGAAACATGGAAGAATACAATAAGTATTTGTCTGGATATGCAAGCGCATTAACAACGAAACGAAGCATGATAGAGCAGACTTGGACCATATCTTAGGGTTAAACGACTGCGAGCCCTAACATGCCTCTATCCGAATAAAAGCTGTTTCCAATGCTCTCTGGTTTTCAGTATGATAAGCTACATCAAGAATGCATTTAATCGGTGCATCGAGCTTGCTTTCCCTCCCAATCTAGTCATATGTAATTAGTCTTGGATAATTAACGAAGATGCTTGGAAGCTTGCAGAGAGGTAGGTTCAGGAAATGAAGCCTCGTACGCTGTTGCTGGTGCCAAGGTCTACTTTTGATCTGCCTTGGGATAAGAGGTAGTCAAAGCATGTAGGCTGGATACATGGTGCTGTAAGAATACCCTCGACTCGAGAATCTGATCAATCTATGCTAGTTGACAAATCAATTCATCATTGATTTCACAATATCATACAAGTAAACGCCTAACATGCTATCTTTCGCCAATGAGAACTATGAAAATGTAAGAGCAAGCAAGAGAAAAGACTAAGAACGAGAAACTCCTGCTCTTTGTTTTGCCAACAATTGGTATCACATCCGACACAAAAACACCTTGAAAATATGCAACGTATGAGTGACAATGGATATTGACTGTCTAAAGCGACTTGCTGAATCGCTCATCGCACCTCTGGCGCAGCAGCCGCCGCAAAATCTTGATTGATATGAGCAGCATGCGTGTCATCTGCCTCGCGCTCATCGCGAATAGCATTCGTCGTCGGCCTCGTACTACCGCCCTCGAATATCCTCCTCCACCATCCGGGCGGATCCAAGGGTCTATGCCCACCATGCAACGACGGATACACATCCGAGAAGAAGTACCACACATGCCCCACAATCACACCACAGATATCATCCTTGGGCACGGTGCCATGGACCAAGAAATGGAACGCCATCAGCACCCATGGCAGATAGGGGGCTGTGAATACCAACAGCCCCAAAAAGCTGAGTCGTGTGTCGGGGTTGCGGCGACTCCAGATGTAGACCAAAGTTGAGGAGAGGGCTTGGCCGAGATATGGTAGGGAGACGAAAGGGGAGAGCATGAGGAGAGAGCTCATGGAGTAGAAGAGTAACCAGGAGAAGTGAGCAGGGGAGCGGCCTGAGGATTCTTCGAGAAGACGAGAGTAGCGTTGGAGGAAGAAGACGTGGAATAAGAGGTCGAGGTTGAGGGGACCGAAGTATAGGAATGTGGTGAGTATACGCCAGTACTATTGAACGTCCCGTTAGCCTACATTCATTGTGAAAGATAAAATGGTGGGAATGTACCTGCGATCGTACGTATACAGCAGGTAAACTGTAATAAAGCTGCATCGGCGACACGGCCTCACACTGCACCAGCACAGACGTGGCCACGGTGGCAGCTGTCCACCATCGCGTACAGGGAGGCATTTCGTAAAACCATTGCTCTAGCGGGAACTGGCCCCCTTGGCCACCATTGCCAAACACTCCGGCCATGATACCCTGTATTCTTTTTCTTGGGCGATTATTGAGTGGATTGAGAAGGTGACGATACGATACGGGTAAACCCGACAATGACGTGGGATGTCAATCGATGTTTCGGAGATGAAATCAGGAGGGGAAAAAACTACTCCTTTTTGCGTTCGCGCAATTGTACGTGTGGTGTTTGTGCTACTGAGTGAAGGCACTCAGGTGTACAGAATGATTGGGAAGCAATGAGGTGGCCTCAATGCTCTTGATTAGGTCGATTAGTTATCGTCGGATTTAGTGGAATCGTTCCATTGGTGGAGCAATTTAATTGACAGGTCAGCCAATCAGCTGTTGAGAGCTGCGTTCTACCCCCTAACCCTAGCCCTAACTCCGATGAGCGTTATCATACTCTCATCGAACGACAAATCGTTGAATTAATTTGGCTACTGACTATCTAGTCTAATACTTTATCGTAATCCTGAGCTGATTCTCCTTGACAATCGTATCACTCTTCGCAATGAGTTCAGGCATATCCCATGTAACATTGATGAACCTGCCTCCCACCCAGGGTCTTTTCTCAGAGGTCAAAAATGCCAACGTATTTCCACAAAGTTCTGGGGTGTCCACGAAAACTACAACCCAAAGGTTAGCATTGTGTTGTAATCAACGAGTAAAATATAGGGATACGAACTATGCGCATATTATAGTAGTCGCCATGTCCGTAATGACATTACCCGGATGAACGCTAAAAGACAGTATCCCCTTCTCAGAATACTCCTCATTAATAAACTCCGCTAGTCTGGTAGCCGCCGACTTGGAGATTTGATATGCGCTCAGTGTTTTGTGCGTCAGGAGCGCACCAGCACTCGATACATTGACCACATATGCACTGCCAGTCTTGAGCATCAAGGGGATAAGTGCTCGAGTGATGAGGTATGGACCGTGGACATTCACCTCGAAGATGTTAGTCCACATATCTGGATCGTAGTCTTGGAGTAACTGAAAGTCGCCAAATATGCCGGCATTATTGACGATGATATCGCATCGGCCAAATTCCTTCTCAAAGTCTGCGGCTGCTTTCTCCACGCTTTCTCGGCTGGACATGTCCACTGTAAGTGGGAGATACTTTGGAGGAGGCCGGTTTGCGGATTTGGCGGCTTCTTCAACTGCGGCTGCTAGTTCTGCGGTTCCTGAGCGTGCACCGGCGGCGATGAATGATGCGCCTGCTTTTGCGTATGCAAGGACTATTGCGCGTCCGATTCCGCGTGATCCTCCTGTGATGAGTACGGCTTTTCCGGAGAGGTCAAGTTTGGTGGGATCGATTTCGGGGTAGGTGTCGCTATGGACCGTGGCAGTGACATCGTAGTCTCCTGCATTGAAATCAGAATCTATAGTATTGCCTATATGGTTGTCACTTACCGGGAGCTTCGAGTACATTTGGGACGTCTCTTGGTGGCGGCATTGTAGCGATGAATAAAGACGATTGTAACCTAGTCTCTTGCGGTTCCTCTTGATAGTCGAAAGAGTGTCTTGACCTATTAGCAAAGCGAAGGTATATAGCGTGAATTTATACTATGGTCCCCCTGTAAGTAACATTAGTATGGCAGGTCAAAGAAGGCTGTGGAAATAATTCGCATCCACCCACCGGTTATAAACACACACAATATCTCTCTGATTGCTGATATGTATTTTGCTAACTAATTATTAAGAAAGACATGGCTCCAAGCGCTCCTACACGCAATCAATTATCTCAAGATGAGCAGCTGCAAATTCAAGCTCTATAGATATATAGCAAGCTTACGTAGAAGCAAATTGCTCAATCAACTGGTCATTCAATACGCTAAGTTCAATTAACTTACTAGGAAACCTATCCAACACCAAAAAAGAGAAAAGGCAGACCCCTTATTCCTTAAATCTGAGGATATTAATAGGTTTATTAAGTACGTGACGTCATCCCGAATATACTCCTCGCCCCTTGAAGCCTTGCTAAGCTGCTGGCTTAGGAATCAAGCAATCACGTGTTGCATGCTCGATGCAAATATATCTCATGTAACACAAGATGGACATCTGCAAGCAAGCCGCATTGGTGTGGTCAGTGGAGGTATCTATCAAGTCCATCAACGAATGAGAAAGTATACGAGCTGCTCCGTTTCGACCGAAGCACTCTGATGTCCATTTCTAAGGACGTTAGGGCAAGCTACTGTGTTCCCCATGTATTAAGTGCGATTACTAATGCAGTCCAACGCAAAATCGGGAGTATAAGCTACCCAGTGAGTGCTTAGCACCCAATTGCCTCTTAGCAGTCGACGGTTGTATGCAAGACGCAGTAGTCGTTTCATCCATCATTGATCAGGTCTCTTGTCCCTGCAGTCGGATGCAGTTGCAGAACAAAGAAATTGATAAGATTTGCAATAAGGTGCATGGTAACTCGTCGCTGTATCATGACGACCTGCAGATGATTCGCATACGAAGAGAGACGGCAACAACTTGGACAGTCAATGTCCAGAAAATCGTCTCTTTTGAGCTCAAGCGACTAACCGCTTTTGGAAAGAAAGCAATATATCCTCTTCGGGACTAGCGCAGACACGCCCGCGAAAAAGAGGAGGCTGGGGAATCTAGCTTCAACATTTCAAGATTCCTTTTTCCCACAGGCTGCTCATTCTTTTGTGTGTTCTTTCTTTACTCTTACTCTCTTGTTTTGTATTTTAACCCGCTTTTTTACTCTTCCCTCGCGCGCTCGATTTGCTTTATTCTCTTACAACACTCGAGCTACGAACAGCTGCATTCACTCGAGCTTTGCGACCCGCATCACTCGACCAGCGTCCTTTCGAAAGTGATCTCCACCAGGCACTGGCATAGCACACTTTATTTCATCTCGCAATCCCATCGGCACAAACAGACAGAATGCCACCGAAAACAGGTCGAGGGCGCCCGGCCAAAGCCACCACCACCACAACCAGCTCTCCAAGCGCAAGCAGAGCTGGCCTTTCAACCAGTCAAGCCCAAGAAGAAGGAGAAGCCACATCCAGTCCTATCGCAAGCCCAAGATCACCGACCACAGCCAGAAAGACGAAGCCCAAGTCTCCGACAACGGCAAAGACAACCAATCGAGTAACCAAGCGACCAGCCGGCAAGGCCCCGCGAGCATCAAACATACAACGTAAGCCTACCTACAACCCCCTCTCATCTTTCACACACAACTAACGCGATATATTCTAGCTGGCGACCCAACTCCCACCGGCAAACGCCGCCGCTACAAACCCGGCACCGTCGCTCTCAAAGAAATCCGCAAATACCAACGCTCCTTCGACCTATTGATCAGCAAACTCCCCTTTGCCCGCTTAGTCCGCGAAGTCGCGCTCGATTTGTTGCCTGCCGAAGTAGGCGCCGAGTTACGCTGGCAATCGCACGCAATTATGGCGCTTCAAGAAGCCGCGGAGGCGTTTTTGGTGCACTTGTTTGAGGATACGAATCTGTGCGCGATTCATGCGAAGAGGGTCACGATTATGCAGAAGGATATTCAGCTTGCGAGACGTATTAGGGGGATGTGGGGTGGATTGGGTTGATACTCCTCTAATCCCTCTAGAAAGAGAGAAAGAGGGGGACAGAGGGGGGTGTTTTTGTGGGAAATATGGTGGTTCCTTATCTTTGTTTCTGCTGTTTGGGTTGCATTTGCGGCGTGGCGTTTGTGGGAGTCAAGTCATATGCAGGCAATTTTCTGCGAGGTATACCAAATGTGCTTTTTTCTGTGTCTTCGAATGTCTTCTGTGTGTCACTGGGATGCATTTACTTGTCTATTAATATTGCCTAGTTCCGAGACATCTCGGCCATGGCATGGAGGTCAGAATCACTGGACTTCTTGATCAATATCACCTATGTATGAATCGAAATCAGAGTTAACATCTATTCATTTTACTATGCGTTCGGATATCTTGCCAGAAAAAAAAAGGGGGGGTGGGTATATCTCTTAATCCAAGTAGGAGCGACCTAGTCTCATTAGAGTTCATACATAAAGTGGTTCTCGATCCTTGGATATCAATCATTAAGTGAAGCAAACGAAAACCCTGCATAGATCCCTCATGGTAAGCATCAAACGCCATTGCTAAATACGCAGAATACCTCCATGCCAGTAAACTTTCATTCGTACATGTTCAGCCAAGAACGGTGGATAAGATCACAAATACTCCGTCCGTTTCAACGCCGCCGGTAATCCCATCAACAACCGATCCGCCTCTTCCCTGACACCACGCGCTTCATCTGCTTTACCTTGTCTATCTAAGGTCTCGGCCAACATCTGATCCGTAACGCTGACCCAAAGACGATCATTGGCCTTTTTAGCCATTGCGCGACCTGCGCGCGCACTCTTTTCCGATTGCTCGCCGACCACGCCACGGAAGTATTTCCAGCTCATGAATGTGAGCGTCATGCAGGTGATTTGGCTGTTGTTGATACCTGTGGCGGATTGGAGGGCTTGCTGGAGGTATTGTTTTGTTTGGATTGTGGATTCGTTGTGCACTGTTGCGCAGACGAGGTAGTAGGCCGCTTGGATGTACTTGTTGGAACTGCTAAGGCATTGTGGCTCGACGAGAGCTAGAACCTGGTCCAGGCGGGAGTGTGACGGGTGTGAGGGTTCGCGGAGAATGAGGATTGTGTTGAGGCCTGCAAGGATCGCGGTGTCGCGGCGAGGATCGTTGCGCATTGTTCGGTATGTTGATGATGAGGGTGAGAGGAGGGGGGAGTCATATGCGGCTAATGCCGCTACAAGATCGCCATTGCCTTGTGCGATGACACCTGCAGCATACTCCATGAGGCAGGATATTGATTCTGGGAGTGCGCTGCCCAGCTCTTCAGAGGAGCTGCGGAGCTCCTTTAATGATTGACTGGCACTTTCCCAGTCGGTTCTTGCGCAAGCCAAGAATGTGAGATGTAGTAATATGTTACAGTATAGTATTCGTCGCCATTCGAGTCGTTTACTAGCCGCCACAACAGACTCTTTGACTTCTTCAGGCGCTTTGAAGTTTCCTATACAACGTCAGAGAAGCACCTAATCTGTAAGGCTGTTGGGTAGTTACCGCGAACCATACGCAAGCCCTCTTGCAAATACTTCTCAGCCTTCCGACCATCATGTGAATTCTTGGCACCCAATGTCATCGCGCTCAAGAAGTAGCAGAGGGCATATAGGTCATGTTGTGGAAGCCAATGCAATGTCAAGCATAACTTTCCATTTTCAACACGCAGAATGTCACCTATTTCAGTCGGCTTTGGGGGCGTTTGCGTATTCAGAGGAACCAAAAATGAACCATCCTCTCGCCATCGCGAGTCGTTGATCCGCTGGTCCATCATGCTTTGCATTATCTGGAGCTTCTGCGAGGCTTGACTCAGATCATATTCAAGCAAGCTGCATGATATATCAACCATCTGAAGCATCGAGCCGATTTGAGGTATTTCCTGCACTCGAGGATCCAGTTGATGACTCCGTGCCACCGCCACTGCATGTTGAGCCTGTTCAACGGAATCAGGACTTGTGGACTGTTGCAAATGTGCAAGCGCCTCGATCAACGCAGCTACAACGACCACAAGCTTATCGCCATTACGAGTAGCCAAGTTGGTCAATTTCTGCAGATTATGAATAGCAATGACAAAGTCTTGATGAGAGGAAGACGATAGAGCAAGGCTGATTCTGAGCAAACGAAACGCGTATTCCCAAGGAGTGTGTTTATACCTGTAAACGGTCAGCAATTGTTTGTCCCATTGGTAATATCGAGTACGCACGTTTCAACATCTTCAATCATCTTGTCAACAGCCTTCGCTGCCGCCTTAGGATTGGATTTGTGAAGCATACGAGCCAAAAGCTGCTGCATTGTATACTTGAGATCTAAAAGCTTGTTCTATCCCAAAGTCAGTAGTAGTTTAACAAACGCAGACGGCATCACTGACTCGTTCACATATTTCAATCTGCCAAAAATTAGTAAAGATCCTCGCTGACGTTTCAACCTCGACTTACCCCTTTACTCAATGCCGTCTCCGCTAATATATCGTTATCGGTTTCCTCAATAAGTATGCGCGCATAGCGCAATCGCGTCAAAGCTTCTGTGAGAGGCGGCATCCGAAAGTTCTGTTTATTAAGTTAGTCTAGACAATACATCTCATGAGCCTATGGATAGACGAACCGTTTGAGCGGCTTGCAAACACCCTAACCCAGTGGCCACCAGCTTGTAATACTCCCTTAGATCGAACTCGTTGTTTGAAAGAGCAATGACTGTTCCCTTGCTGTGAGCCGCATTCAAGTACTCATCTGCAAGGGCCAATAGTAGAGTCTGGTAGTCTACATCACCATCGGAAGGGGTAGACTTTTGAGGTTTCTGCACTCTGTGAGATGCTCCAATTGGCGTTTTGGCGGGAGTTTTGACAGGCGTCTGGGTGAACGTCCTTTGAATATCTGCCAAGGATGGAATGACAACTTGCGGCGTCCTGACTAGGGGAGAGGCTGATTGACCCGATGTCTTTCGATTCTGGCTAGCTGGACGAGAGGGAGTCATTGTGACCTCGTTCGAAGGAGCTATTGATGCCAGCGGGCTAGGTTTGGGTGGGTCTGGCTTGATCTGGATTTGACTAGCCAATGGACTAAGTTTTTGTGGATCTTGCTTGATCTGCACTTGGCTAGGCGTAGGCTGGATCGATACAGCTGGTTGGGATGCAGCAGGTTGTGATACCGTCGTTGCAGACGTTGTGACTGCAGGCAATGTGTTTTGCTGCGGGGCACTAGTCCCCGTGAAAGAAGGCTCAGCCTGTTTGTTTGACGAAGGGGCAGCACTGGCCACATCAAAAGAGAATGTCGGTCGTATTGGTTCTGTGAATGTATCACTCGGGTTCACAAACAGTATAGGGGGATCTTGAAGAGCAAGCTGCGGTGATGGTGGCCGTATGGAGTGTAATAAACTGTTCTGATGCTGCTGTGGTGATCGAGGTTGTATGGACTGTAGAATATTTTGATGTTGCTGTGGAGAAGGCTCAGGCGGGGGTTTTGGTGAAGGCTGTCTTGGCTTTTGCTGTACGTTCTGATGCAGTTGGACTACCGGTGGGCTGGGTTGCGCTTGTTGTTGTTTTTGCTGCTGCTGCTGCTGCGGTGGTGGTGGTAGTTGTGGCTGCTGAGTTTGGTGTGGTGAGTGTAGAACTACAGGCTGAGGTGATGGTTGAGATGGGGGTCGTGAAGAAGCTTGTGGTAAGTGATGAAATTGAGTTTGCTGGGGTGATGGCTGTGGCAGGGGTTGTGGTATATGTTGGCTCTGTTGCTGGTGTAGTTGTTGCTGTAGTTGGATTGTTGGAGAGCTGTGTTGTTGCTGTAGTTGTAATGTTGGAGAGCTGTATTGCTGCTGCCGTTGAGGGACTTGCACAGGCTGCGGTGATGGCTGAGATCGAGGTTGCGGCGAAGGGTGTAGGGATTGGAGTTGATGTTGTTGTATCGTTGGTGAGACATATTGTTGCTGCTGTTGCGGGTGTTGATTTAAGTGCGGCGATGGCTGTGGCACAGCTTGTGGAGAAGGATGCGATACGGATAGGCGTTGATGTTGCTGAATAGTTGGCGAGCCAAATTGCTGCTGGACTATCGAAGAGCCGTATTGCTGTCGCTGTAAGTGTACATTCTGCTGCGGTGATGGCTGCGGTTGAAGCTGCGGCGAAGATTGCGATAGATGTTGCTGCAAATGTTGATGCTGTTGGATCACCGGAGAATTATATTGCTGCTGCCGTTGCTGCTGCTGATACAGATATTGTTGCTGTTGTTGCTGTTGAGGCGATTGAGGAGGTGCTAATCCTCGCTGTTGTCCCAGAGTTTGCGACGGAGAAGGTTGTCCATATCCCTGAACATAAGATGGCACTGAAACCGGGGAATAGCCAAACGAATTCGTATAATTCATGTATTGCACATTATTGCCGACATTGTATTGCGGCTGCGACTGAGGCACGGTCACAGGAGATCGAGTGAACGCGGCATTTTGCGGAATTCGTTGCAAGTACTGCGAGGGATACTGCGGAGGAGGATATTGCCCGTTATCGTTGTTGTACGGCGGTGGGTAACTCATTGCCTTTGTATGAATATCGGAGCGATGCGTACGGTTGGGAGGATTGTCCCGAAATCATGAGGATATCATCCGATCTGCCATGAAGACAAGACTATGCGACGCGTTTATCGAGCGTGAACTGTGGTATAAAATAAAATGTTGGATGAGCGCGCGTTAGCCGTTCCCCGTCTGCGGAGATCGGAACGGAGAAACCACGCTCCAGGGATCTCTCATATCGCGGGTCATCGCCCGATGCCAACTTCCTTCTACTTTCCTTCGTTCGAATTTGGAATTCATTGCTAATGCTAACAGGAAATGAATCGACTGCTTGGGTAATACCTGTGACAAGAACGCCTATCCTTTACAAGCAATAAACCGACCATCTATCAACCTATGCACCCCTGTTGTCCACGAACTCCTAATATACGCCACACTTGACAAAATGTGATTACATGTTGAAACCCCCCCCCCTTAACACACCTATATTCCTTCCGAAATTTTCAGCAAATACAATCCAACTCTCCTTGAGAGGCTGACTCCTATACCTGTGCAAGATGCAGTGAAGTGTACATCTGGTTTGCAAATCGTACGCTATTGTCCTCCAGCGCCGGCTGCAAAATATCATTGCCGAGCGAAGGGGCATGAACAGGCGGAGGATGCATCCACACCGTCCAGGGGCAGTTCTTTATACTGATATACGGATTGATCGGGTGGATTCTTTGCGCCGCAAACTCCGCGTCAGGCATCGCCGTTGAGTTTCCAAGACATCTCAGAGTCCAGAAGAAGTACGTCGCTTTACCAGCCTCGAGAGAAATATGGGCCCTTCGGTTTGGACATTTCAGTACCGTACCGCAAGCGCGGCAAGTTGATATCTGCTTACACGCCGAGCAGAACGTGTCGTGGCGGTGGCAGTAGATTGCTTGACATACACTAGACAACCACAGATCCATCGACCGATGAGCGCAGCCAAAGCGGGGTGAGATATGCTGCTGTTTTCCTAGTGTATGAGGTGCCGTGGTCATCCGATACTCCGTTCGAATGATCAGCTGTTCTCCGTCGTTGAGCTCAGGATAGATGTCAATCTTAAACTCGGTCGATCCGTATGTCGTTGTGCACGAATGCCATAGGTATCTTTCGTCGTAGCCGCGGCTTCCGAATATGGCCGATGGCATCTTGTTCAAACCCTCTCGATCCTTCAAATGTTTTACCAAATTCACTTTATCTCGGAACGTCAATTTTATACATGGACATAAGTCGACCAATCCAGCCGATTCGCCTAGGTTGCAAACCCGTGCAATGGGTGAAGATCTGAGTTCTTTCGCGGGGAACGCCATTCGCGGATGGAGCTTGAGGCACTTGGAACAGGCCAGCCATCTTCTATCCTCGAGCCTTTCGATCAACTTCCAACGCTCGCTAGCATAGGTCTGAGAGGCACGATAGTGGTGTAACAACGGTGCAAAGTCCTTCCTAAAATGAAGTGAATCGGAGCGGAAGGATTTTCCGGAAATCAGTAGAAGACGCTTGCATGTCAATGCCAGACATGCTTCGGACAGAGGATCCAACTCTGCGGATATAAGGGCTAACAGCTCAGTAGGGAGGTCCATAATGTAGCATTTCTTGTCTTGCTGCGGAGTGACAACCTCGAATTCCTTTTGGGATTCCACTTCCTGTTCTTCACTGCTCGAGGTCTGCTTAGTGGGTTTGGAGACCTTGAGCCTCGCGAAGAGGCTGAACGAACGGATACCCATGTTGTAGATCAATCAATGTCTGTATAGTTCTTCGTTGTCAAACAGATGTCAAGTTATCGCTACTTCATGATAGCGAAGGTCGTAGAATTAGTAATTATCGAGCACTGGGGATATTATTATACCCTTTAAAAGTAATAGTGATCATAAACAGTAGCCGATCACTGCATATATGCACCTGCGTAGTGTCAAGGCAGATTCAAAGTCATGCGAGGCTTCCACGAGGGACTATTTATTACAAAATGACAGAGACACGCAAAAAGTCTACGAAAGCGGAAGATGACGGTAAGCATACCTGAATCAGGATGACATCCATCTTATTTTATTTTCTCAGGTAACGAACTTTAATGCAAAACACCGGTTCTGGCCTCTTACATTACTCGGTCCGTGTAGTTACTCGAGTCTAACGACGGCCCAAGTCAGTCGCTTGAGACAGCTGATGGAATCATGCTAGCAGCTTCTCGGGTATGGTCAGTAGGTGCTTGTACTGAAATATAGTGGGGACGACCTTGATGATTAGGGCATCCGCAAACGGAAATGAACAAACATGGTTAGTAGCAGCAAATAAAAGCCAAGGTCGCTGCAGGCGTTTCTGTGTGCAGCTAGGGACGCTCTCTAACAAATCTGGCAGTTTGTGTGGACTTTTAAAACAAACCTACTGACCGGTTGCTTTCTTTCAAGGCGTGTCGAAGCTGTCAAACCGGCTGTCACATGGCAGATCTGCTCGATAAGAGAGGCACCGAACAGGTCCTTGTGATCTGCATGACAACCACAATCTAAGATAACATAGCCTAGAGTGATATCAGCCTCATGCTATCTAGCTCCCAGCGCTAAAGCATATATAGCAGATAAATGAGATATAATGTCATAGTTAAATGTACGAACGTAGAGAAATGTTTGCATAGTTTGCATCTCTTATCGATCGTTGATTCCTTATCTTATCAAAGCAGATCCCGAGCTCCCATTGGCTGGGCAACCTGCCCAATCAGGCCATGATGCCGAGGTTGATGAAGAATATCTTGCAGAGAAAAATAAAAGATCTTTGTTAGCGACTCGATGCCCTTTTCTCATCCTTAAACAATCCTTCAGTCTTCTAAACTCGTCGGACTCGGCCCGCACAGCTCGCTATTTCCATCATTTTAGCTGTCAATCGCATCTACTGACGTCATTGGCTCGATCAGATTAGATATGAGTGTTTTCTCAGGGTTCTCTCCGCAAGCCAAAATTTCATTGGTCCATTGCGAGGAGAATCAAGTCCTTCTCACACCAAAAGATGCTTCTACACCTGACAAAACCATAGAGTCAAAGAACGAGCAGATAAAACTGATAGATCTCGTTCGCGAAGCCACACCATCAACATGCAAGCTCAACCCTCTCCTTTTCAATGGTCACCTCCAAACCGGCTACACAACAATCAAAGAAACTAACGAAATCCCTATATATTACAAGCGAAAGATCTTCGAGCAAGAAATTCCTTCTCTCGCCGGCCAATTCGCCGTTGACTTTGTCGTACCCGCATACCCCAAGACGACCGACCCGGAAGCTACAGATGAAGCTAGGAAATATACCCTCCCTTCGGGACTTCCGGCACGAACCACATTCTTCTCGAAAGATGAGCTTGCCGCGCTAGCGTCGAATGATTCCAAGCCTATGCTCGTGGCACTACATGGATTGACCGGTGGATCGCATGAGGTGTATCTGAGAGCTACTCTTGCGCCGCTCGTGCTAGACGAGAATAGTGGATGGGAGGCATGTGTTGTCAATGGTCGGGGATGCGCGCAGACGAAACTCAGTACGCCATTACTGTTCAATGCGCGCGCAACATGGGATGTCCGCCAAGTCGTAAAATGGCTTCGAAAGACGTTTCCGAATCGGCCGTTGTTTGGGATTGGGTTTTCGCTGGGTGCGAATATTTTGACTAATGTATGTCTTTCGCCCTTTTTTTGCTAATTATATGCAGGTTATTGACTTTCTTGGACAGTATCTCGGAGAAGAAGGCGAAAACTGTCTCCTCAATGCCGCTGTTCTCTGTGCAAATCCGTGGAACTTGGATGTGACCAATGTTGCTCTTCGGAGTACGTGGGTAGGTGCTGAAGTCTACTCGGCGCATATGGCCGTCAGTCTTGTGAAACTTTTCAATCAGTACGTCTTTCTACGACTATCGAATTGATGGGTGCTGATTGAGTACAGACATGTTGATGAACTGACACATCATCCGCGATTGAATGTCGACGATATGAAGGATGTCAAATACATCCATGAGTTTGACAGGTATGTCACTCTTCCAGGATATGATATTACGGTATACTGATGTGAGCAGAATTGTACAATGCGCATTATGGGGCTACCCAACTGAAGGAGCCTACCATCGCGATGCATCCTCTACAGACTCACTACTAGCAATACGTATCCCATTCTTGGCCATAAATGCGGAAGATGATCCGGTCAGTACTCTTCATTCGATATGTACATATTTCACGACAGATAACTAATTCGAATTGATAGATCTCCGTCAAACAAGCAATTCCATACGACGAATTCAAGCAGACCCCATACGGCGTCTTGTTAACTACCTCGTGGGGCGGCCATCTCGGCTGGTTCGAAGTGGGAGGTTGTCGATGGTTTACCAAACCGGTATGTTCGCACTTCAAGATGTGCTCGATGAACAAGAATTGAATCCGCTGACCTGCTTCTTCGTAGGCCGCCAACTTCCTGGACCTAATGGCAAAGACTATCGACCTTTCAGTCACGGCCAAACCCGAGAAGGATAAAGAAGGGTTGTACGGAGAACAACTCGCAAACGGTAGCATTCACAAACCGTCCCATGCGTCGGTCTTTTATCCCGTGAATCGCAAGTTATCCATGACCATCGACAATTAGCAACGAGACCTCGAAAAGCCATGTTCCATTTTCAGTATCTCCACTCGTGAATTCTTGACACTTGACCGAATTCGCCCTCGCATTCGCCTCAACGCCAGCTTTGTTCATGACCGAAACCCACAAGAAATCATTCCGTCAAAACTAATAATGACCACCAATGCATGCATACATAGCGCATATAGAGATAGATAAACATAGAATCCGCTCAACTCATTATAAAAATGTTAAAGGTATCAAGCAAACGAGACACTCTTCCGCTTCTCTCTAGGCTTGAAGCTGGATTTCTTATCTTCCGTAGGACCGTCGCTTGATCTTCTCTTCTTCTTGTTTCGTAGTTCGTCTTTGACGCTCTCCTATTATCAATATTAGCAACCAGGAGAAATATCATAGGAGCATATATGACCGAGTAACGCACCAACTTCGATTTCTTCTTCTCTGCCCTAGCCTCCGCCTCTTTCCTCTTCGCCTCTCGGATCTCCTCCATCTGTCGCGCCTTGATCATCTTAGACTCAATCTGTCCTTCCTTCTCCGCATTGACAATCGCAAGAATAGTCATCATACTCTCCTACACCCAAACATCAGCCAATCTCCACCCAGACCTCAAAGCGAAAAGAGAAAAGACAAACCTGATCATCGACAAAAACCTTCCCCTTCTTCTTGCCCCTCGGCGTCTGCACACCAACCGGCGTAATCATATTCAGCGACGGTAAATCCAATTCCTTCTCCGTGTATTCCCTCGTCTTGGTTTTCTTTTGTTGTTTGGGAGCGCTGCGGGATTGGGATTTGACTTCTTTCGGAGGGGGGCGTTTGGCCTTTGACGATTTGGAGGATTTGCTGACTTTGAAGGAGGGGGGTTTATTGGTGCCTTTTGAGGAATCCTTGGATGGGCCTTTGGAGGGGCCTTTGGAAGGTGTTGGTGCCATTGCGCTTTCGTTTCTGGCTTGATATCGTTTCGTTGAAAAGAATACCAGGAGGGAGATGGTCGGATAGAAGCTGGTATATTCGGGTAACTGAGATGTATCCTTTATTATAATTGAGCACTATCAACTCAATTTGTATGAAAAATAAATCTGTCTGAAAATTGTCGATAGTCTCGACTCTCGAGCAAAGATATCGAATGAAAATTTTCTGAAACGGCAGGCGGTGAAAGCTTCCTATGCACACTAGTCCTTATACAGTATAGACCCCTTCTCCGAGCCCGCCGGCACGGGCAAGCCGCAAGACGAGAACAACCTCAACTCTCCACCTTGAACGTCGATACGAACTGCCATTGCGACCGGCATAGCCATTTTTCTTCGCATTCTCGCCGGTCAGGAAGATTACACTAGTTCACGATGACGATTAATCCTACATATCTCGCGCAGCGGACGCGCACTTGTATGTTATATCACAATCCTTGTTTCGGGCATCACGCAACGACGGTCTTTTCGAAGGTCGTTCGTTTGTCAGTGAGTTACGATACTGATGTATTGGGTTTGAAATAGCTGTCAACTGGGCAGATGCCAAAGCTAGAGTTCGCAAGTCCTACCGAGAATGGCTCCGAGCGGTTCGTCCTCCGTCACCACCCAACACTTACACAGTCTTGACTATATCGGACAATTGCTTCAATTGTTATCTTGCTTACTGACAATGATCGATATAATAGTCTCCCGAAATTCAAACAATGTACACCCTCAACGTCCCCGTATCCGCCATCCGCACCAAGATCCGTCAACAATTCGAGAAGCATCGCTACGTCAGCCAGATCAATGTCGTTGATGTGTTGCTGTACAAGAGCCATGCCGAGTTCCAGGTTCGTTACCCTCCGGGTCATTGGCAAAGATTGATTTGGTGGAATACGGGCTAATCCCCATGCGTTGGGTAGGAAACATTGAACTACTGGAAACAACTATCTCATGTCATGAAGTACTTCCGTGCGGAGGAGGAGCCTGCTGCTAGGCTGCCGCCTAACTTTATTACTGGGTTCTTGGAGGTAAGCATCTGTCATACGAAGAGTGTGGGATTGCTGGAGCTAATGTTGATGATTATAGGGCCGCAACTAAGCAAAGGCAAATGAAATGTCACAATATCAATTTCGTTCTCGGCTGTAGGGAGGCCTCGGAAATATCTCCAAGTTCTAGCATTTTATGAAGTGGTTGTTTTTTCGAGGCAGTGCTGTATATAAATATGTTTTAGACAAAATGCGGTTCTCATAAGGCTTCCATCCACCTGGACAAGGATACCATTTTGAGGTATCTAGATAAGTAGTCGTTCTTACAAGTACATGTAGGAACTTTATTATATGCCTTGGAAAGAGTAATATGCATTTGAACCTTGGAAATAGTTCAAATCAAATCTTGTTGAATATACAACCCAAAACGCCATCTACCCAATATAATGCATACAATTAACATCAAAAATAAACTCCCCTCCCTTCTTCATCCTTAACTCTCCAATCGAACTTTTCAGTCCGTTCCTAAGCAGTCATCTGATTCCCCTGCTCAGCAACAAACGCATCCCTAGCAACCGTAAACTTGTCCGAAACCACATCACATAAATCCATGAGATCATTCAATCCCTTTTCAAGGGCTTCGATAGCCGTCGTACCATCTATTTCAAGTATCAGCACCAACCCACCAAAATTTCACTAAGGGCCAAAATTTGCGGAAAGGGAAATACCGTATGTCTGAATACGAATATTCATCTTCGTCTCTGATGGATGAGGGATTGTGTAGCCGCAGAATTCGACTTTGGGGCTTTGAAGATGTTAGCATCATCTTCATCATAGGAATAGCATAGGAGGAGGGGATGGAGTACTTTTTCATAATGACATATCGAAGCGCGTTGCCGAGGGTGTGGCCTTCTTCTTTGAATTGGAAGGAGGCTGCTGTGTCGGAGGCGCCGGATAACTTTATAACCAGTCAGTCATGGACAACTCCTCCTGTTGATGGTGGTCGTTAGGCGTTGGAGGGAATAGTGCATACTATAGTGATCCTGTTTTCGCCGACTTCAATGATCTCGCCGTTTTCTTGTTGAGCGTCAACGTCGACCATGGACTGGTCTTGATCTTCGTGGACTGATGCAGGCATGTTTATGTTTCTGTAGGTGACTTTTTTGAAGGCAAATTCCTTGTTTTGATATTTGCAGCCTGGATTCAGTGTCGAAAGGTGTGGATTGCGTTGCGTTAAGCGGTATAGAAGTTCAATGTTGGCGAATTTGATATTGAAAAATCGCTATAAAAAATTGTTATCGATAAAGAAGTTTGGGGAGGCGGCGGTTGGTTTGGAATGATTTGATTGGTTATGTACAATAAAAATGGGCCAACCATATTTGGACATTTAACGTCGTCTTTCTTCGACTCTTTCAACACTCTACATAGTAGTTCTTGGAATGATTCAATAGAAAGTTCTGTCAATACTTCTCTCGACATGAATTTACACATTGTTTGCACTTCGGCAACATCAAACATCAAACGGTTGGCAATGAATATCAATACGTATGCAAAGGCCATCCAAAGCCTAGACCAAGTCACGTCAAGACAAGCATACCCGGCACGTTGCAACAAGTATGACCTGAAAATGTCACGGTATCGCATGCCGAGTATGCTCAGATGCAACTTTTGTGTGGACTGTGCAACATGCTCGATCGGGAGGACACTTTTACCTAGGTTATCAATTGATGGTTTGAACTAATATATTTGTAACTCGGCAATACTATTGAAGATATGATCAGCAGGGTATAAGAGGCTTCTTTATTAATGAGATGATCCTGAATATGACGGAATAAACTCAGCCTAATACTTATCAGAGCAGTGTTATGGCTGCCTTTAGACTGAATCGACTCCGTTGCATCTGGAGGATCGGATACTTTATCACAACAGGGTTAGGGTTCCTATGTGGTACTGTCCCAGGTACGGTCTGTAACAAATGTAAAAAAAAGGATGAAATGGGCCGGAATTAGGTGGGCCCCTGCTCGAACTATTGATTTTGCTCCATTTAGCATGGGACTAGCCATGATCGATACGAAGATTGCCAGGATTTAAACAGGACTGAACAAGGCAGGAAAGGATTATTTCGGTTCTGTCGGGCAGTAAATAGTTGCTGCTGACTACGCCCTGTGCCATTCTTGTATGATGGAGAATTATGCAGGGTGGTCGTGGTGAATCTGTTGATCCATCTGGGCTGTCGATAAGTCGATAAGAATGATGATAAAGTTATCATACTATGATCGCCCATACGATAGCAAGAGGTGTGTGCGAGATGTATGTACTACGTACGTATTTCTTTGTCTGTACGCGTATTGATCAGTACGAAATTAACTAGTCAGATTAGGATCTGGCGACTGTCCGTTCTTTATTAACTCCTGTTTCAGCCAAGGACGAATCGTAGGGCCAGATGGCGGGTTGGCCGTCTCAGATGTCGCCCGGACCACTCGCCTGTTCTTCCAGGGAGAATCACGCCCACCAATGATCTTGCATTCTGCGTTTTGTC
This sequence comes from Talaromyces verruculosus, assembly GCA_001305275.1. Lineage (NCBI taxonomy): Eukaryota > Fungi > Ascomycota > Eurotiomycetes > Eurotiales > Trichocomaceae > Talaromyces > Talaromyces verruculosus. Next base: position 54,117 of record LHCL01000051.1, on the reverse strand, counting down.
TCGATTTGAATTTGATGGCTCTGATAGACTGATACTCACTACGTACTCAGATACATGCTCTGTATACTTGTGTCTCGCCAGAATTGCAATCGGCCAAGTTGAGCTCCGGGCTTTGTGCTTGACTGCAGTCGACAATCAGATAACTACGGAGTAGTCTGGTATTCAATTTCACGTATTCCGCATCAATCGATTTTTTCTCAGATGTTGGTACGTAAAGTAACTATACTATAGTTAGTAGATTGCACGAGGCTGTCATGTATTGTCACGTGTATTGTATCGGTACTGTCACGGTCTCGACCATTACTCGCGTCGGCCACTTTGACACTTTAAGCGCCCGCGAGCTGCTCCTGCTGCTCCAAATACTCCCGTTAACTATCCTACCTCGATACAATGATACATTCAGACGTTGACAGCATGAGAAGACTAGTCGTATTCATCTCATAATCTCTTACACCATTATTCTCTTTTTCCCGCTCTTTTTTGCCCTCGTCTACTGCACACTGCCAACCTTGAAGGCCTGCAGCCCCTCGGCCCCCCCAAAGATCCTATCCAATCACATCGTTTGCCCGAGCGCTGACTGCTTCAATCTGAAAGTCTGAGACAGTTAGCAGTGTGTCAGAAAAAAAGCAGCTTCCAGCGACCAAACAATCCTGTCGCAGCCACTTCCACTCCAGGGTCGAGACCCGCTCAGACTACTTACCCTGAGACATTAGGCGCCCACCTCTTTTGCTAAGTTTGCTCTGGAGTGTGCAAGCTGAGCAAGCGCCGTGACTTGCAATCTCTGAGTACAGAGAGGACATTCGTTTTTTCTTCTTCCCATTCCTCTCTTTTCTACTTCTGCCTTGTTGGTTCGGAGGGGAATATTCTGTGCATTGCCAGAGTGGTTCGTTCACACGGCGTCTAATTTCTTGCCCGCTGTCCGCCTTGTCGGCAACCACGAACCAACTCGACTCAACTTTTGAGAAACTGACACATCAGATTATTTGAAAAGTCTTCGAACTGGTCTATTATCTCATCTCAACGTCGGCTACCATAGCCAGTCCCTCGGGACAGCCGTCCCAAATTGTCTTTCCTTCATTCTCTGATATACACATGTCTTGAACGATATCACTCCGACAGAACCAGTTATACGAGGTGAACACCAACAACATATATAGCAAAATGTCTACTGCGGTTGCGCCTGCAACGGCGGCACCTTTGACATCTTCTCATGTCGATAGAGCACCAAGTCCAAAAAGTCATCATTCGCTATCGGCGATACCGGCTTCTCGAATGCCCTCTGGTCCACAAGAAGGAGCTCCAGGAAAGTCAAGCCCGGAAGGCAAGAAGACACCTAACTCGTAAGTTTTGCATTTTTGATTTGCTGCTCCGCTCTGCAGTTTAGTCGTTTGATGCTCGAAAGTTCTGTTCACTAATAGACTGCGATACAGTAATGCCGCACCCAAGATTATCGTGAAGAAAGAACCTCCCTCATCCCCAACCATGTCCTCTCAAACGAGGCCCCGACCCAGAAAACTAGATCTCTCTGCTAGCACATTATCAGTTCGCGGCCCAGCAGGTCCGATGACCGCTCGCGACGGCCTGGGACTGCACGAGGTCGGATTAGCATGCTTATCACCCGGCTTTCAGACACACGACCCCGAACGACAAGAACAATTACAGCGCAGTATTGCAGTCCGCGAGCAGCAGAGATCTATAATTGAATCACGACTACAAAAATCCGCAAAAGGCGACGGTAGTGATTCAAACAAATCATCCGAGTCGAATCCTTTTGGCTCTTTAAAGATTGCCAAGAAACGTCCCCCTCCTGGCCTCTCTATCGTTCCTCCTTCGGCTTCTCAATTTGCGAACGAACGAATTGTGCAGTCCGCTCCTTTACACAAGACATTTACTGGTCGCCATGACCCGATGCCTATAACCCGTCACCTCATTGGCCACACACCGAACCTTCCCTCACCGTCTCATATCCACCATGTACCGGCTCAACAAACGAACAACCGCCTACCTCCACTTTCAGATGTCTTTGGCTCCGACTTGAATGCAAGGGAACGAGAGCGGGAACGCAATGGATTGTTTCCTGCATCTGGTGTTTCCTCACAATCCAACACTACCGCATCTACTATTCCCCCATTCTCGTCCTCCCCCGGCCACAATGGGACCTCTCAACAACGGCCACGAGAGTACCGATCCGCCGAGGAAGCTGTGCAAGAGCTTGCTGGAGGCCGAGAGGAACTCTTACCTCGCATTGTTCACTATAACGGCCATCAACAACCTGCCACCCCACCTTCACCATATGGCAATGACAATGTAGGTGCCACATCCACGCAGCAGCCGTATGCACCACCTCCAAGCCTGGGAACTTCTCGTCGTCGGACGAGAGATGAGTATGAACAGGACAACGGTAGTCCTCCATTGGGCACGGGGCCGGATATGAGATTCCGCAACGGACCAGGCCCGGCTGTATCATCATACGGACCTTTTGGAGCCGGCCGCGATTCACCAGAGACTCAGAGGAAAAAGAAGGAAGAGTTCTTGTCTCTCTGCGCACGAGCATGGGACCTCTTCCACTCATAAGAAATTTGTGCATCTAATACCCATGATACCAATATAACAGTGTTCGTCGTCTCAGCAACCCATTTCAAATAGCTTTACGACATTGAATATCATTCGACCGACAGATCGTTCGCCGAAACTTTATTTTCAGCTGAGATATCCAGTTTCTCTTCTCCTATCACGAGGATGTTTGCGTTAAGCCCGTTGGTTCATTGAGTCCTTCTTCAGTGTTTGCATACGCCTTCGACTCGGTCTTCTATATATGATATACAAATAAATTTCGACTTGTGTGGACCTCTTTTGCAATGAATGAACAAATGAGGCATGAAAGGGAAATAATAATTGGGATTCGCGACTTTGCTTCTTTGCCCTGGTTGGCCTCTTCTTATTTCGTCTATTATTTCTTTGAAAAACTATACCATATGTTTCGTCTTTCGCTTTTGACTACGACAGCATATTTTTATTTCCATATTTTTATGACTTAGGGCGCTTCGTCCCTTTCTTCTTTGTGCTTGTCTTTTGTGAAACTTGTTGATATCCCTGATGCATCGCAATACTTCTTGTTGCGATATACTTTCGACTTCTCTTTTCAATTATTTATTTCTCTTCTCTTATTGTCAATGACAGAGTAGGTAGCACTTGGGATTATGGAAGTTTTCATATCTTCTCACGATTCGGATATCCATATATACAAACCATCCATACAGATTCATAGAACAATCTAATTCTCCATCCCTCTCCTCGCCCAAGGCAAGTCCTTCTTCTCCTTGGACGCAACCTTCTTCCTCCTCCTCTCTAACGCCTTCGCCCTCTCCTTCGACCCCATACTCTCATACTTCTTCTTAAGCACCTCCCTCTTCAACTCCGACTTTTTCAAGAAGTAAGGCTGACTCTTCTTCCCTTCCTTAATGAGCTGCTTCTCCTTCCTCTTGTGTTCCTGCAACACCTCCCGTTCCCTCTTTCTATTTTCGAGCGTCCGTTGCCGATCTGTCGCAGACGTTATAGCGCGTTTTAGCTCTTCCTTTTGGGCTGCATCCTTGGTTTTGGCGAGCTGTTCTTTTAGTTGTTTGATTTCTGACGCACGGTATTCATCTAAAAATGCATATGCGTTTTCGGCTGAGGAATTGTTGCGTCGTGCCGAAGATGACGATTTTGCGACTGTAGGGTCGAAGCGTGGATCTCGCGACTTTGTGGTTGTAGGTTCGATGATGGTGCGTTTGCGGGAGACGGCGATTTTGGAGGATTGGACTGCGGGGGCGTGTTTGGAGGTTCGTGGTGGTGGTTTTGGTTTGTTATATCCGTTATTGTTCTGAGTATTACTACTGTTGGTAGCGTTGGTGTTGAGGCCGAGTTTTCGTTCGCGTGTTATGCGGAGTCGTTCTCTTATCTCGTCCAGTGTTGACGAAGGTTTCTTCTCGTTAGTTTGATCTTCTGCTTTATCCTCTGCGCCTCGTTTTCTTTTTTTGCCGATGGAGTTTTGTGCTTTGGCGAGCGCGCCGAATGATATTTGACGAAATTCGCATTGAATTGCTTCTCTGTCGTTTGCAGATTGGATTGATTGAGTGTCACTTATATCTTGATCTTCATCGTCCTCATCGTCGTCTTCTTCTGATTCTGTAGCATCTGAATTGGAGTTGTCCTCTCCGTCGTCGGAATTGCTTTCAAGGTCTTCTTCCATGTCCTCCATCTCGTCTGACAAGATTTCCTCATCGAAATCATCTTCCTCTTCGTCGCGGCGAGCGCGAAGCCGTTTGTTCAATGAGTCTGAAATTGCCATGTTGTATTCTCGTCAGAATGTAGAATCGCAGGAGTAGTGAGGTGGTATGCTTATCAGGTGGAGTAAATACTTTTTTCCAATATTCTGCCAGCCTAAGAAGGCGGTGAGCATATCGCAACCTCCGACTCGACAAACTTTATCTCCTATCGCCAAAAAACCGATTGTTTTAATCCCACTTCAACATTGCATTCGTTCCTTCCTCGTTTGTTCCTCTCTCGTTCTGTCGTTTCGTTTGAGTTCTTTGCATTATTTCTCTTTTATTGTCTGCGTTTCTTGTCGATACCTGTAAATGTGGCACTACTCGGTGAAACCGTCACTACTCTCGAGTTCAGCCCTATATAGTCCATATGCTGTTTTAAGTAAAGGTGAATGTTCTGCCTCATGTCGACGGAGCGCTAAGGTATAACTCCTCGAAAATCTGCCACTTGGTCTCTGTGGCTTTCGCGACTAATGCCTGATTTACAGCGTACGATTCACCCGCTTCCAATGGCGGAAAAGAATACGAACGCGGCTCAATCAGCGCTGCCAGATGGACAATATGCTATCCCCTCGTTTTATAGTGGAATGACCTACAGGAGTGCCGATGATGCTGTTCAGTCAAAAGAAGTGACCAGGCAAGGTCAATGGAACAGTTCACAACAACGCAGACGGTCACATCGGATACAGCAGCAGACGGAACAGGAGACTTGGGACAGCAGTCAACAGACATATAATGCGAACCATATTTCAGCCAACCATGAGATGGGCTATAACGCTAATAATCCTTCTGCTGGTTATACTTTCGCACCATACAGTAACATGGGCAACACCACATCGAATCCATACATGGCAAATAATGAAATGATGCCTCAAAACCCGATCAACAACACATCAAACTTTGGCTGGGGCGCCATTTATGGCACGCCTACTACTATCTACCAAGCACCCACAGCTCCTGTCATGCAACCACAGTGGCTGCAAATGCAATCTGCGCAACAAATGATGATGCCTCAACCGATGTTTGGAGGATTTGGTAGCGGCCAGTCGTTCTTCACGAACACGAACGGCATGCACCAGCAGCAGATACGTCATATTTCTACTGCAAACTCGTCCTCGAAGCAGAGATACGAATACATAGCTGGACTTCGGAGAAAAATGTACAACTACCTCCCTGAGAAGTACAAGACCGATGTATTTCGCGAGCCAGTCCAATTACCTGCTGAAGACTCTGATTCGAACTCGCTCCACCCGATAGATCAAATTAGGAGAGATATGTGGCTCGCAGTTCCTGAAATGTACAAAACGGATGATCTTTACCAGCAATTCAAACTCAGTTCGGTGCGGCGCTACTCGTTTTCAGACGGAAAATCAGTCGAGCCAATACCCGTTCGGAAGGAAACTAACAGACTCCTGCTTCTCGTACGCGAAGCTCGTATAAATGAATGGAACGCTTTACCGAAGGAGGAGAAATATCGACTGACCCATCCAGAACCCAATGTTTTGGAAACATCGGAGAAACGTCAGTACGTTCGTGCCACAAGTCAACAACCAATGCCTGTCCCTTCAGTACCCGGTGCCACCGATTCGAGAGACGAAGGCTCATCAGCATCGGCGAACATAAAATATGTTTCTACCAAAGTCGAACCACCAATGATTCCCCTACCATTGAACTCATACTTGGAGCAAGCAGCCAAAGAACCGCTAGACTTGCATTTCATGCAACCGCTTCTCGTCATTCTCGACTTGAACGGAACACTTTTGTACCGCAGGCGCAAAGTCTTCCCACCCAAATTTATTCGACGACCAGCACTCAATTACTTTCTCGAACGACTGACTACTCGACATGAGGTTATGGTATGGTCAAGTTCTCGACAAGATACAGTGGACGCGATCTGCGATGAAATCTTCTCCAAAGTTCAGAAGGAAAAATTAGTGGCGAGATGGAGTCGAGACCATTTAGGCCTGACCAAAGAGCAATTCAACAACAAAGTCCAAGTCTACAAAGTACTCGAAAAAGTATGGGCGGATAAGAGCATCCAGGCAAAGTTCCCCACGAAGAAAACCCAATCTGGCAAAGCGGCGTTCAATGCCCTCCGCTACGCACCGGGTCTCGATGAACTGAAAGAAATGACAGGCTTTCTGAATAAACGCTGGGATCAATCAAACACCATCTTGATTGACGATAGCACCCTCAAAGCCGCCGCAAACCCATACAACATCATCCAAGTCCCCGAATTCACAAACGTGCCCAATGAAAATGACACCACCGTCCTTAAAGAGCTCCTCCTCAAGATCCGTGTACTCGCGAAATCGAACGACGTCAGCCGCCGTCTTCGCTCCCTGGGGCCAGAGGGAATCCAAATCCGCCGCGAAGACGTATTAGCATCCGCATCCGAATCGGAGCAGGAAGCGGAATATATCGAACAACAAGATAAGAAAGGCGAAGGTGAAGGCGAGAAAGTCGTAGGCCCCACTGAAGTCTTTGAGACAGACAATAAGATTGTGCCCATTGCGTTACCGCCTGAAGCGAAACCAAAAGCCAAGAGGGCGAGAGCAAAGGCGGAGAAGGCGGCACGGAAAGCGAAGAAGCAGGCGAAGAAGCAGAAGGCTTTGCTTGATGCGCCAAAGGAGGAAAAATTGGGTGGACTTGGAGAGAATTAGTATGTTGGTTTTCAGCAGTGATATCCTCTCTCTATCTTCTTGTACATATATTATTATGTTTTGAGTCGTTGCATTATATACACAGAGCTCAATTCAAGACTTCAAGAAATCGTCATATATCCGTACTCGAAATTCACGCAGTGAATTAAACGAATAATCTACATAGACACTAATTACGTGGAAATTGTGACGGAACATTTTGATTCATGACATCAATTGATGACAGTTTGTATGTTGATTCATTAACAAGCCATAACCATCACCGTCTCATCTCATCACATATCACATAAAATTCTTTTGCTGCTTCTCGTCTTCTTCTCATGAGGGACATAGGAAAATCATATGAATTCTAAACGTGGGCATCAAGGAGGGCGAATGCTATCTCTGGTGAGAAATAATCCACCCCGTTTTGGTATATTAGGAAACAAGAGTGCGAGGGAGGAGACATAAAGAGGGAAAGAAGAGAGGGCGACTGAAGAATGTGTTGATTTGACTTTGATTTCGTCATTTATTTGAAGACGTGGCCGTCAACGTGAGGCCATTCCTTGCCCTCACGGACAACAGGGACGTCCCAGGCCCAGAGGTCTTCGACCAACTTGCGGTCTTCCTCGTTGGTGTGGTCGAGCTTCTTGAATTCGTAGCTCTCCCAGTCAGGGGCGACGTCGAAAGCGGGAATGTGCTCCTGGCCACGGACCAAGAAAGCACCACGGATGAGGCACTTGTAGTTCTCACCATAGACGGAGGCAGCACCGAAGAGATACTTGCGAGAAGCCTCAAGACGAGCAAAGAAACCACCAATCAGGTTGTTAGCCATGAAGGTGAGCTTGAGCTCATCGTTATATTTGTAGTCAACAAGCCAGAGAGAGTACTCTTCGGGCTTGTAGTTCTGCCAGAACCAGGGCATGGCGACAGGGCGGGTATCATTGTTGGAGTATTGACGCTTCCACTCGTCAAGGATCAGAGTGGGCTTGCCAAGGGCCTCAAGAGGGTGCTTGGCCTTAACCTCAGGCTTCACATCAGGCTCCTCCTCCTCCTCTTCCTTAGCAGCAGGCTTGGGAGCCTCCTTCTTAGGCTTCTCCTCCTTCTTGGGAGGGGTGTACTTGATGGCCTCCTCGACGAAGGTAGCTTCAGGGATGACGTCTTTCCAGTAACCCTGGTTGGTAACGGTGTTGAACCAACGGGTAACAGCGACAAACTCAGAGCGGAACTTCTTGTCAAGGACAGTGGCGAATCCACGTCGGATGATACCGGCAGTGAAAATATCAGCGAGGGTGATACGCTCACCGACGAGGAAGGTGTTGGCAGTGAGGTGGGTCTCCAAGACCTTAAGGGCGGTGCGGGATGCAGCGGCGTTGTCCTCAACGGCCTTCTTGTTGTAGGGCTGAACACCAAGGAGAGGGAGGTACCAGGTAGCAAGGCGAGTGAGGAGGTCGGTGTTGGCGAAAGACATCCAGCGAAGGATGGAAGCATAGTCCTGCTTGGTAGTGCCCAAGAGGGTGGTCTTCTCGTTCTGGGAGGTGACTATTATTGGATTAGCCGACGAACAGATGTCTTCTTTGTCTTGCATAGAGCCAGGTATTGAAAAGTAAAGGCAATCGCAGTCAGAATTGGTGGTTATCAACACAAACGAGAACTTCCATATCATTTTGAAGACTCTTTCTGACAGGGATAACAAACGATCATCATAAAGCGATGGGGAAACGGCATCAAGGGGGAAAAAAAGAAGAAACAAAGATTTAAAGCGGGGTATAAGGCAACGTACTGTAGATGGCGATGGCAATGGCCTCGGTCAAATTGAAGCCATTAGCACCGACGAAGGCAGGAATCTTGCCAAGGGGGTGAATGTCAAGAGGAGTCTTGCCGCCGGCGGTCTCAACGATTTCGAGGTCGAGTCCATTGGCCTTAGCAGCGACGACTGAGGCGATGGAACGGCCGTGGCCCTAAGAAAGATGCATTAGCTATATGATGATGGAGAAATCGCAGGAATAGCAAATTATAACACTTACGTTAGAGCCGTAGAGCTTTCCGAAAGACATCTTGAAACCTGTAGCGACTTCTTGATGGAGATAGAAATTGGAGGAGGATAGAGAAAGAGGAAGAAAGAGCGAGGAAGGAGAAAAAAATAAGAAGGTGGGCGGGGAGGGGCTAAGAAAATGGGAGGCGGGAGAAAGAGAGTCAGAGCTTTTGCCTGAAAATTTGTGCGAATCATGCTGAGGCATTAAGGCGCCAAGGCGCTAAGGCAGTAATCCGTGAGGCAACAAGGCTCCCAGGCATCGGCGCGGATAATCTTTTTTGTCCATTGCTTCTGCCACGTGACCTGCATCCGGCCAACGCCAAAATATTCTGCGGAATCATCACGGAGGTTGGCATCAGATCAATATCGTCCAATTTCCTCCACGACTTCAACAGTGAGCTTACTGTAAGGCCAATTGACCCCACAGGCTACTGGAAAGCAATAGGAAGGGGACAATGGCCTTGCAAAGGTCGACATGCCTCGCGCGGGCTGCGCAGGGTGTCTTCGGAGCTGTTCAACGACCTTCACTATTTCACACTTCTACATCACCTATTCTCCGGGCCTCGTCGCAATTTGTACGCCAGGAAAACCAACAAAATAACTTCTCTACCTCCATCCGACGACATGCCGAAGAACTCGAGGTATCTCCCGCAGCCCCAGAAATCGATTTCAACAATTTCATGATTCGACCGGCACGTATAGTCCCTGCCTCGCCGGCGTACTTTTCCGGAAGTCCCAAGTTTATCGATCATCAGATCAAGCTGGAACGATTGTTAGAGAAATACGCACAGTTACCGACGTTACAGGCAGGCGAAGCGCCTCGAATGGCATGGTTCAAACTGGCACAATTTCGAGACTTGTTAGGCGAACCTATTCCCGCTAAGAAATACAAGAACTTCCAAAAAGTTCTTCAACGACTCAACAGAATCCAGCCTGAATTGTTACCTCAAGAGGTCCGACAAACATTGAATAGCTACGTTCGCCCCGGTAACCCGTATGCCAACAAACCTGCTCCCAAGGAAGTGGATGAATTTGGTCGAGCGCGCGGCAAGGGTAAAAGAAAGGAATCTTCTGCTGTGGTCTACCTTGTAGAGGGAGAGGGAGAAGTGCTTGTGAATGACAAGAATATTGTGGATGCTTTCCCTCGAGTACACGATCGAGAAAGTGCTCTGTGGGCGTTGCGATGCACGCAAAGGCTCGATAAATACAATGTCTGGGCCAAGGTGTCTGGTGGAGGAGTAACAGGACAGGCGGAAGCCATTACATTGGCCGTTGCACGTGCTTTGATGGTTCATGAGCCAGCGCTCAAACCAGTCTTACGACAAGGTATGTTTTTCGCCGTTTTGTTTTTGGGCTGTAAAATTACTAACATCTCTACTCAGCCGGTGTCATCACAGTCGATGCCCGTCGTGTTGAGAGGAAGAAACCTGGTCATGTCAAGGCGAGAAAGATGCCTACTTGGGTCAAGCGATGAGGAGTTGTGCTTGGGACCGTGTCAATACTATTATATCTTTTCTTATTATGTATTATATCAGCAATCCATGGCGATCATGATGTTCAATCGACCTTCTACCTACTTCATCTTATTGCTCATATGCTGAAAGCTCTACTAGGCCATGAGATAGAACGATCAACACGGGGAAACCTGGCATAGATTGATCAACTCATCTCCCTCTCATCGGTCGTACTAAATCTGCTGCTAAGTTGCATGAGCTCAATGTCTGTCTGAAATTATCCCCACTTGATACTCCGTTAAATCGTCTCTAATTTTGAGCAACCAAATATAGGTTTGTTCTATGGTTCTAGATCCATCTCAGCCGCATCTTAGGTTACATTGCCTATAGGTTTTTCGTCCTTGGGTGGATGGTCTTCTTAACATCAATTGGGAAACCAAGATGTTGGGTCTCTATGAGTGGTGCAAACTTGAAGCTTTATAATAGCGTTTTCAGCTGATATCAAGTTTCTATATAACAACATCAATCATCACGACATTATCGCCTTAACGGGCCAAGCGATATATGTATGTTGGTTTGCAGCTGAACTTGTTGGTTTTCGGCTGAACTTGTTGGTTTAAATAGAACATGAAAGACCGCTTACCAACACAAGGTGCTGATATATCTCGATGCCATTTACCTAAGTACCAAATAATAATTTATACTGGTTTGAGTCTCTATTTGAAACAAAGTCAACAATATTGAGCTCCCGATTTTTCAATCCCGCAAACTGTACTGGACGATGTCAGGACCTACGTACGACTACATCATAATTGGAGGCGGAATTGCCGGCTGCACTGTAGCTGGCAGACTTCATGAGAAAAACGATGCTATCAAGATTCTTGTCATCGAGGCAGGCTCAGATGTCGCGAACCATCCTCTGACCCAGTCACCCCTGGCCTGTTTCGGAGCTCATTTCTCGCCTCTAGACTGGGCCTTCAAAACCGTACCTCAGGCCCACCTCGACAATCGAGAATGCTACAATAGTGCCGCAAGAGCCCTCGGCGGTGGCTCTGCGATCAACTACGGAACGTGGACGCGCGGGAGTGCTGCAGACTACAATCGCTGGGGGGAGTTAGTGAAGGACAAGAACTGGAGCTATGAAGGTCTACTGCCTTACCTCCGGAAAACCGAGACTCACTTCAACGCGGATGCGGATACAACTGTTCACGGTGTTGACGGTCCGATCTACAATGTGTCTGTTTCGCAGAGTAGCCCGGATCGCAAGTATCCCTTACGGGAACCGCTAAGGGCAGCTTGGGATAGGTTAGGGGTGAAGGTTATAGAGGATGCCAACGCAGGCAAGCCTCTGGGGCTGGGAGAATTGACTGAAAACTGGCGCGATGGGTGTCGTCAGATTGCTAGCGAGGTATTCGGTATCAAACAGCTTCCTGGGGTCACCGTTCTCACAGAGACGGTAGTACAACGAGTTCTCATTGAGGACGACGGCGAGTATGGAAGGAAAAGAGCCGTCGGCGTTGAGGTGATAGACGGTCAGGTCTATCGCGCAAATCAAGAAGTTATAGTATCCGCTGGGGTTTATCGGACGCCACAAGTCTTGATGCTCTCGGGGATAGGCGCCAGCGATGAGCTCTCGAAACACGGTATTGCGCAAACTGTCGATGTACCTGAAGTCGGACGCAATTTTCACGACCACTTTGCCTTCGTCCAGTGGTGGAAGTTACGCCACCCAGAAAAAGGCCTGTCAATAGGCACACCGTTATGGAACAGTCCTGCGTATGGTGTGGGATTGCCTTGTGACTGGGTCGCAACTTTGCAAGCTCCGCGGGACGATTTAGTTCGCGCTCTTGGAGAAGATGGGGAAAACAACATCGAGGGGCATCCTTATCTCGCCCCTGATTCGTGCCACCTGGAGACTCTCATTGTATATGCACCTGCAGGGGTCGCTGTCTCACAAGTCGACGTTCCAATGGACGGTACATACATAGCATCCGCGGTCTTGGGAATGGCAACAACGTCACGGGGCCGCATTACATTAGCATCAGCTGATGCAACGACACCACCTTTGATAGATCCAAACTATTACTCGACCGAGTTTGACCGCGCAGTTCTTCGCGCTGGAATTCGGCAGGTGACGGGTCTTTTGCTCGACACACCAGAAGGCCAAGAGATTGTAGAATGCCAGTTGACGCATCATGGGTTTGGACCTTTGAATGCTCGATCTACAGATGAGGAAATCGACGCTCAGGTTAGGTCTGGCGGTAATACCTTCTATCACCCAGCTGGCTCGGCAGCAATGGGGAAGGTCGTTGACTCGAATCTACGGGTTTACGGCGTGGAGAACTTGAGGGTTGTGGATGCAAGTGTACTGCCACTGCCAATAACCGCACATTACCAAGCATTGACGTATGCCCTTGCTGAGAAGGCTGCTGATATTATTTCTAGCTGAAGATATGATCTTTACTTTAAACCATACCGAGAGGACAGGCTTTTAGTTACTTGCATACTTTAATCATCATCGAATTGAATTGGTTGGCAGAACACATAATTCCATTAATCGATGGTTATCACCTGGAAACTTGTCCAGTCAATATGGCCGGTGTCCATGCTATTCTCAGTAGAACCTTGAAAAGAGGTTTCTTGTACTATCGATTGATGGTATCGACTAGTTAGTCTAAAGTCTTAAGTCAACAAGATATAGCTAGGGTTTGATTACACCTGCCCATGGCTTGCAGCCATAAGCTCTCCTTGCATGCAAGTACTATCTACTTAAGTACATTACCCAAATACTACATACTGACGTCGTAGTAAACGGCCCGAGAAGCTCTCTACCAAAACAGGCATCACTATCTAACAGCTATCGCACATATAAAGTTTGAGTGCATCCGTCATCAGACTGACCGAATCAGTCACCGAGAAACAGCCGAACAAAAAAAACTCGCATGCTCCTGCAAGTCAGCCGAAAAGCCACGTTATCAAACAAACTTTCTTATTGATTTGATATCAGCACCAACGGCGGCAGCTAAGTGCGATCTAGGTCATTCGGAAAGTTCTAGCCTCTTTTCTAGAAGTATGGCTAGGAACAAGTATTATGCAGGAACGTGGAGAAGTACGTATGATGTACGTTACGTAGATTCAATGTCGGAGAACATAGCCGCTCTGGGGTTGTTGCTGACCTACATCCGAAGTAGAACCGAGTCAACCGATCAAATGCCGTTGAACATGATTAGATGCGGGCGTGTGCCGTAGTGCCATGTTTATGTTTGATTCAAGACTAGGCTGAAAGGTAGAAGGTAGAAGCCACATGTAGGTCGAACCGACATCGTACAATCCTTGGTCGATATGCTGATACGAACGCACATCCTGAAATTACTTTCCAACATGTCCAACATGTCCAACGATTCATAAAACGATCTCAATTTCGGGTCCTTCTCAAGTTGCGCCGTTTCAAAAGCGCTGTCCCAACTTCCCAGACAGTACCGTAGCGGTTGCACCGACTCGTACGGAAGGATCGCTAATCAAAAGAAGAAGGACTCTTGCATCCAGACTCTATTTCTTAGTCCAATCTAGTTCTTCCATATGGCATGACCGTTTCAAGCTCTCTGTAACAAGTTAGCACCGAAAAAGAAAACAAAGAGAATGTTCCAAAAGAGGGTTAACACCTTAACGGCGCAGGTACAGCACGTGGCGGGGCTGGCTGGATGGGCCCGCTTCAACAAGATGATTAGGCAACTCGTAAGAAGGATCCGGCGCTAGACTGTATAAGGAAGTACGGACTACGGGCTGCATCGGGATTCCCGGCGCTCGGCAATGGCATGGCATCTGATTGGTTTAAATGGAAGTAAATATTGTCCGCGATCGGCTCCGCAGGGCTGATTGTATATTGTTTGTATCAATTTTGTATGCAACAATTGTAAGGAGTACGAAGACATCGTACGATCAACCACTATTTTAATGTGTCCTCATTACGATCTGTACTTGTTCTTGCTCATGCGGTTCTTCCGCATTTAGTCTGTTTTGATGCGAGGAACGGATGAAACCGTGAGGTTGTTGCTTGATTGAGCAGTTACTCCGTAACTCTATTTAGCCTCACTCTTGTACTCGTAGTGTCTGGCATCGGTCTTGGAGGTTACGTATGTGCCATGTTTAGCTCTTGTCTCTTGAACGGAAACAGCGTACGTACTTAGATGCTTAGTAACGCAATCACTCATTTGTGTTGGTATCCGTCAGCTAGCTTGGTGACATTCGAGTGGTCAAACCATCAAGCATGGTTATCTTCCCGTCCCATGTACAGTCCTCGGCATCAAAAGAGGTGTCGATCTCGAACTGCCGATCATGCTGCCGACCATGCTACTACTTATGTGCCTAAGAGAAATCCGGTATCAACATACTATGGCTTACTTATATAAGAAAGAGATCGGATTGATAAAAAATTACGTATCCCGAAACCGCATTTAATCAATTGAGATCACCTTAGGGCTTACGGAGTATGTAGTAACTATGCTTTGCATTGACCCCACAGTCTCCATTGTGGATAAAGAATATGCACGCAACCTGCAACAGACCTGATCTAAAACAATTTCATAAATGTCGCAGCCAAGAGCCAATTGCCGTTTCATCCGGGGAGGGAATGACAAATATATCCATTTTTTGACGCTCAAACACGCGTTTTCGCCGAGCGAGACTGCAGGAGAGGAAATGAGTTGATCAGAATGGTCTGTGCAGTTCCGACACAGCCGTCTGGCAAGTGACATCTGGACTGTTGGGCATCTCTCACGCAGACTTCAGGTGAGATATTTTCCGGGGTCTGGTTGAACTAATACGTACCTTATGACTGCAATAACCTAATTTGATCTTATTGTGGGTACCTTATCGAACAGATTTGTTGCCTGAACACCCGATTGTGCTTGAGCTGGAGAATTAACGACTATATCACAATGATATTATGACTTTTGACTCTAGAGATGTTACCGCACGAATCATTTAAGGCATTGCTCAAGCTGATAAGATGGTTGTGTATTTTTGATTTGAGGTGATGTTTGAAAAATTACAACAATAGGATTTTCTTTCACGATGGAACTCCCCACTTGTCTGTAACCCTAGCTCGGATGACGTACGTCAGTCATTTCAACGGTTCTGTATATCTTGAAGAGAGGAAAAGGTTCTGTGGCTAGATAATGAACCCTTGGCTTGCGACGTACCAGACAGTAGATCGTAGAGCCATAGTGTGGAGATTAGACAGCAATAGACTTACGTATTTCGAAGACTACATAGAAAGCTTCCAATTGCCGTCTAGAAGTTTCAAATTGACCTGACCTGCGACTGTTGGTTATATACGACGTAGTGACATGTGATTCCCAGCAGTAGTATCTCACTACTAATAATAGATACGTAGTAAATCTATCAGATACTCCGTGACTCCGTCGCCGTAAATCTCGCTCTGTTCCCGAATAGGAAAAGGTGGGTGCAGCCTCATTGCGGATTGGCAATATAATGCTTATACAAATATCCGGTTACTGAGTCTGAAAGCGTAGATCACTCATTGATGAGGCTCCAATCATCTGAAGTACGTAGTACGGTTCCTTTACAGGGGGTCGCGTACAACCCAAGTTGCGAGGATTGCGAGTGAATATTGTCATGTCACCGCACATGTATGAATTGTGAAATGTGCAGTCGAGAATAAGATCATTTATGATCAAGCACCTGATCTCAACGACAAAACGAGATACGTATGTGTCGCGCGATTGCGGCGGCTTGCAGGCCTGCAGGTCCCCGAAGCACTCAGAATTAGGCTATCCAGGGGGCAAGGCCCAATAGCACGTTCTCTAAGGCGAGACTAGTCGCCAACAAAAGCGGTAAGTATAGTACGCCTGTCCCTTTTCTGTTCCCTTGATTTTCCCTTTTTTCCTTTTTCGGTGTTCAGAAAGTCTATACGAACCATGCTGTGGCATTGGTTAGATACAAGTTCAAATTTAAAATTAAAATGGAGAACTAGGTCTTCTCCCGAATTCCGTCCGCAATTATTATGGAGACACCCTTACTACAGTAACTACCTAGTGACTTATGACTTAGGTATCGACTGATCTATTGAAGCCCAACCCAGAGATTACGCCATGCGATTTCCGATAACCCTGGAATTAATTATAGTAGTATCACTACATTATTTTGGTCATTAATAATATTCTCGAGGACCTCGAGGCGAGGCTAAAATACTAGGCTGTAATACTTCGTACTGTCTCTCTGGAAGCCGTGACACTAACTAGGAGGATAACTAAAACAGCTGATATAGGGTTACCCCCCGCGCAGCCCCGTTTTACGATATGTTACTAGATGCGTAGTTAAGTTCAAAGTTGTAGAAAGGACCTAGTTATTTTCTTACTCGAATGCATTATCCTTGTTCCGTCAAGTCAGCACCAGGACTGAGTTCAGAGTACCTACCTGTTTACGCTAGGTGGAAATGGTACCAAGAAAAATACGCAAGAGCTAATGGCCGCTCGAGACTTGATTTGATCATTTCAAGCCCTTCCTGGTTAGGATTCCATCAGTTACAAGCTGATATCTGCATTCTTTTTTCTTTTTAGATCTTCGACGGTCTCGCCTTGTTTTGCCTTGACTCGCCCTACTTTGCGCTTCATCTTGAGTATGCTCATTGCCTTGGAAGAGAGAGGGTTTGCCCTTTTAAGAAGAATATCGAGAGCATACTGAGTGATCAGGTCCTTAAACTTCTTAGCATACTTTCAGAAATCCGAAAATGGTACAGTAACTGTTTTTGCTTTTTTTCTCGTACCCCCCTCTCGAGGACTAGTGTAGATCCAGGACCCATAAAAACAATCTTTTGAATTTATCGGGCATGAGGCACTTAAAAACCATAGACGCTGTGACCACTTGACTACGTTTCTTCATTCATCCGCGGATATGACCTTTTCAGCTCTCTCTGGGACAGGGTAGAATCAAAAGCAACGAGAATAGGTCTCTCCAAAATAGATAGCCAACATACTACTAACTAGTACGTAGTACGTACTTCAGGGTTAGTGGGATCCGTGTCAGATCCTTCAATTAATCCCCGTACCCATCTCGTCACACTTGTGTACACATACAGAGAGAGATACAATCCCATTACATGTTTCCCCTTGCACTAGTATCATTCTACCATTCCTCCGGGTAAGCCTAAATTCTCTTTTCTTTTCCCTTCGAAGCCCCGCCAATGCTAATACAAGCTAACCAAGGTGAACTAGGTCGAGATCTCAAATTGTTGCCACACTTAAATCATAATAATAATCATGTCTCCTCTCTTGTTCCTACTTTGTTCTTGCTTAAGGCCCAATCCGATTCGGCGGCCAGAAGAGACACATGAGTGAAGCACCACCGAGCAAGTCTTTCGTATCGCCGGCTCATTTACCCTACCCATCATTCTTTCCGTTGGAAATCCGTTCATCTTCTATGCTGTGAAGACAGGCTCGATCAAGGCTAAGATCGGAAAGGAAAAAACTGAAAAAAGAAACGAAAGAAACCGCCTTTGCCTATATATATTCGATCTCACCATCTGATCAGACATCTGTGGACACTAATCAACTGCAATTCTACTGTTTGGCATCTCGGTTTCAATTACAGGCGTCACCGTCTGATTTCTATTGCGTGAGTGGTT
Source organism: Talaromyces verruculosus (assembly GCA_001305275.1). Taxonomy (NCBI): domain Eukaryota; kingdom Fungi; phylum Ascomycota; class Eurotiomycetes; order Eurotiales; family Trichocomaceae; genus Talaromyces; species Talaromyces verruculosus. Next base: position 36,034 of record LHCL01000051.1, on the reverse strand, counting down.
GATTCCATTTAATGTTTTGCCCAATCTCAGAACTTCTTGACCTACGGAACGTTTGCGGAGCCTAGATTACCTTTACCGTTACTGGGATGATCCCTGAAAAATCATGACTGACTGACTGATTGATTGGTAAACGCAGTGCGATCGTTGATACGCTCCAGCGCATCAGAAGCACTTTAAAATTTCAAAGACATCTGTCACCTTTTTACGGGTCTGTAAATTACTTGTGATAGTCAGCGGAAGAAATAGGGTTTTCCTTGTCGTTCAACCATACCCAACGATTCCTTGCTGAGAAATCCTTCAAAACTCAGAGCGAGCATTTGAAGGAAAGAGTTATCAATATTTGATAGCAGAACCCACAAACCGAAAAACTGGAACTGTATCTGACACCTCCGTACTCGCCTCCGTTGCGAGGCGGGATTCCGGAAGATTGTCAAAGTGGAATGGATGAAGGAACAAACCAAGGGGAACATCAACAACATGGCTACTACCAATACCTGTCAGTGCCTGGCAATCCACGCCATGTCGTACAGCAGCAAATGTCTCCCGCACGCTCGCCGGAGAGTTTTCGACGGTCAGCCACTCAATCTGTACGCCGGAGCCGAGCACAACCACCACCGCAAACACAAGCACAAGCACCTAGTCGAGGAGGCGCATCCAGACGGAGAATTCACCGTTCGTCTGGCACCGCAGCGTCACATCACGGCATACCCTCAACAACCGATCCATTGCAGCAGAACGTAGCACTTCAATATCAGCAACGCGCCCTTTCTCCAGAGACTGTGAGACATGTGCAATCACAACAAATTGGCTATCCAGCAGCACAGCACCAGCAACAGTATGACACGGGCTTTCTTTACGGATTTGACCAATCCGGAACAGCGCAGATGACTTATGATATGTCCTTACCAGAGAATCTTGGCGGTCTGTCCAGTGGTGGTGCTCGATTTAGTGTTCCACAACAATATTTCCCATCGGCGGACGATGCTGAGAGTGTTTCTCAGTATTTATCTACACAAGAGCAACTTGCGGCGACATATCATCAACAACAACGAAGTCCTCTGGATCGACGAATAGATACGAGTACGATGGCTAGCTTCAATCCTACGGGGAGTTTAGGGAATATGCAGCAAGCGACTCAGCAGAATATGACGAATCTGGAGGAAGCTTATAATCAGTACCGACAAGGGTTAATTACGGTTTTTGGGTACACACAAAGGGGGCATTTGAACGAAGGTAGTCGATTATTGCTTGATCTGTCCGCTTGGCTTATTCATAACGCACGGGACTTGGGTAAGATATTATCCTTCTCTCTCTTTAGAAGATTACAAGCGCTAAGACAATCGGTTGTATTACAGGTCTATTTCGAGACGATCCCAATACGCTCACGAAACATAGACAATTGTGGCACGAGTTCAACATCTGCTGGCTATCATTATGCCAAAAGCAAAAAGATCTAACAGAAGCATTATTACGCAACGGCGGTCATCGCCGTCGCCAATCATTACAATCACTACCCGCGACAATGCTGAGCGCCGATTCTTTGGAGAAAATGGGCCAAGAATTGATTCGGTTGTGTGATCTGGTCGAACCACATGGACTGGTGGATTACCAGATGGGGATATGGGAGGAGGAGATTCTTGATAGTAAGGCTACACATCTTTTATCTGCTTCTTTCTTTCTTTTCTTTTCTTTTTTTTTTGGCTGTGGATACTAATCTGATACCATCATCGTCTTGCAGTTCTCGGCCAATGCCTCGATTTAATAGACACCTAATGGAATACAATTCCGGTGTTCCTCCGATCATGATGGTGGGCGATCCGGGTCGATCTTGGCCTGTCACGAGCGATCCAAAGCCCTAAAAAACGAAACCCCGCGGCGCCTCACTCCTCTTTTTCTCTTCCTTTTTTGTACAAATATGCGAACCTTCGTTTTCCTCATTTATCGGTTTGTTCGTTTCTATTTATATACATATTGGTTTGAAGATCATTGGTTGTACTTATATTACTCTTTTGCGTTGGGTGTGATACGATGCGATGTGATGGGTTGGTTATGTTGGTTGGGACGGAAAATCTGGGATGAATATAGGTATACCTTTTGTTTTTTGTTATTGGTACGTACATAATCAGGTTGAGCGATGATCAAAAAAAGGAGTTTCGAATTGTCACAGAAGGATCAAAAAAAGAAAAAGAAAAAGAGAAAGGATGGCAGGGAGGGAGGGAAAGGAAGGGAAAAGCGAGGAGTTTGGGTCACCTGTATAGACTACTAGATGGAGTGTCTTTCCTTAGCTCTTGATTGTCTGTATATTACCTTCCTATTTTGTTCTACTCTTTCTTCGTGCCTAGGACTTTAGATACACAACTTAATTAATATGGCAGAAATAATTGCCGATGCCCTGTTCTCCTCCTCCCTTCAGAGTTCGAGACTGTCATCACTTCATAGTTCATTACAAGTACCAACCTAATTCGGAAAACGGTAGTTGCGCCTCGTTCGTTTGTTTTTTTTTTCCGGATCAATCACGGCTATCAAGTTCTATTATTTTTTTCTCTTCAAACTCCGCGCTTAGCACCCACGATAATAACAAATGATCTACTATAATCGAAGATCATTGGCGCTAAAATAGATTGATCATGTTACCCAACACCGGGGATCCGGGAAAAAAAGGGGCGGGCTGTCCACCACACCACTTTCAGATTTCTAGATATTAATATGTGTACTACTATAGGTGTTGTGACACTTGGATTGTTTAGGTAACTTTAGCTACTTCAGTAGACCTGAAATACAGATTAAAAGGGAGGTACTATTGGTTATGGGATTATCCCCGAGAAGTGCCGGCCCAAATTTTTGGGTCATCTTAAAAGTTGATGTGTATGGTACAAGTAGATCGTGTGGTGGTGATGGTTATGGTGCCGGGACGGTACGCCTTGACGAGGCTGTCGCATACAGACGGATTGGAATGGAATCCTCTGGATATCAACAATCATCACGTAGCAACAGACAACTGTTAGAGATGGTTCGTTGAGATTGATTCGGTGAAAGGGTTACGTATGGACGCCCTTCCAAAATACATTAGGGTTAGGGTTAGTTAATGAGGGTGTACGAACAATTTGTTTGCGATCAGTCTCAAAGCGAGTACACATGCCAGTTGGACTCGAAACGCTCTGGCTATCGTCATTGAAGTATGTCATTTTGAATTCATCTGAGTCATTATCCATTAATGCATTTCCGCATACTTCTCTAGCTTGGGTATTTTTGTATAATCGAGGCCCCGATTGATTTGCTCCCATTTATCCTGGATAAAAAGTGGGAGGTGACGTTATATCTAGAGACTTAACCGGAGTCATGACCGTCTACGCTATTGAGAGTGACTTTGCCAATTTCGAATGATTGCGCTATGCGAGACGTAGAGGGTAAGCTCATCAAAACCTCAGTAATGGATCAGTACATGATGAACATGACATTGAAGTTTGGAAGGAGGACACTGAGATAGTTAGCAGAGACCTATCGTTAGCAGCAGTAGTATGAGGTAGGAAATCTCAAGTTCCAGCGCTGGAAAAGATACTCTTGGCTACTTTTAATGCAAAACCTAGAACAATTTAGGATACGGTCTAGTATAACATCTCAAAACTCAACCGACTTTCTACGTAGTTAGACAACTTCTAAGTAGGCCAGGCTACAAGTTATACCATCTTGTAGGTAGTGATCATCATATAGAAGTTGAAAAAAGCCCTCTCCTTTTTTGCATTTCCAATTAAAAGATCTACTTAAATCTGAACAACTGACGGTCTGGAATCTGACATCGGGGGACACTTGAATGATTGACCAGAAAAGTCGACTTGAAGATATGATGACTTGCTTGAATCGTGATGTTTCCGCAGTACTCTTAGCTCTATCTTTCTATACATATCTAAATACCAGTAGGTATAGACCTCGCCATCATTCAATCTGATCGAGTAAACAAATGTCAAGTCGCTGCATATTTATCCTGACGTCAGGATCTACACAGATCTCAAACAACCGTGTATGAACCACCAAAGAAATGTTTGGAAACCGAGATCTAGCTGCAGATCATCAGATCCACCATGCAACCTTAATCCCCACAATGCAGACAGCCAGATACATACGAAAGTGTGTATTTATTAGCATCATGTTCAAGAATGAATAGTCCCATGTATTTTACCTTGTATGATGAGAGTTCATAATCTTGATCAGAACGGTCGAAAGTGCTCAAAGTGACTGATGTAAACAATCGACTAGCCTCCAGAATGGAGCTAGTGCTATCTATACAATGAGTCCCAATTGCAGACGAGTAAGATTTAACACTAGGCGGTAATAATGAAAGATGTAATATTGGTCAAGCCAGGACGTCGGTCTAAAATCTTCAAGCATGGGCTTATTGAATTGCAGTTTCACCCAGTATGTGCCAAGATACTCATCCTACGAATCTACAATATCACCCTTATCCTAATACATCTGCAGGCATTTGTCACTACTACGTATGTATGATACGCCCTTGGTTACATAGAACATTAATATGCATCTCATATTGGTGGAGTCAAAGTTACCAGACTGTCGGGGCTGTCATACCACGGACACATTCAGCTTGTGGCTATTAATGATATGTATGAGATATTAAGGCGCCACTTTCTTCAAGGAAGAGCCGAGGGAAAAGGGGACCTTGGTTAAGGGAAGTTGGAACAAAGTAGAGGATTATGAACTAACCCGGGGAACTCGGATACGAAACCCTCTTCATGCACGACGCTGTATACGGAAGGAGCTAAACATGCCCTGGCCTCTGTTTGGGATCTGGGTACGCACTTCCATGTCACATACTAGGCGATATAGATCTAGAAACTATATCAAAACCTGATGATTGTCTCAGGTCGACTGCGGTCGCGCTAAAAGCGGACGATCTCATAAATAATAGAGATATTATAGTATGGGGGTCATAACATCGATTCAAATCCTTCATTCATACCCAAAACAGATAATGAATGGTGTTTTGACCCCCAAAACATGGATCAGGAGCTGCTATCAAAGTCACCGGATCGATGTACATGACTAGTATAGAGTAGACTAGTAGTGTAGGTAATGACAATACCGGGATTCACAAAAACAAATCTTGGAAACAAAAGCAAATAAATAGCCCGCCACAATAACCCGAAGACACGATCCAAGCCTTGGCCAGGACTGAGGAGTCGAAACTTGGTACCCAATGGCTACCTGACCATCAGGCTAGACCTTTTATTCTTACGGAGTACTACTCTGTATCATTAAATATCGTCAGCCGTAACTACCAGCCGTGGATTATACGAACTCAGGGGCTGAATCGAAAAGCAATATCCGATATAAAAAGAAATGGGGCTTCCACTCCTGTCATATTGCCCAAATGGTTGTACTAAGCTCGATACGAGTCATGTCATGAAAACTTACCACATCTACGGGACCAATGAATTTCTACTCCGTCTGTGGCTTTCAGGCCTTGACTGTAATTTACGCTACGTACGCATATTGTAGTCTTGAAGTAGGTTGTACGTACTTGCTGAATTGGTGGCGCGTATAGCGGTCTTGAGTCTAACTGAAGATACCCTTGAAGTCATCCTGTCACCAGAGTTTTGGGCTGGAGAATGTTTCATGTGGATGTCGCAGGGAAGGTCTGACCTACTGGTTGCCTTGTATCTACATTTTTGTTCAGGGATCAAATAACCTGAAAGAAGAAAGTAGTTAAATTGTCGAAGGGTATGGGGTGACTAAGCAGCGAGTTGTTAACTGCGAAATGTAGGGTTAGGGCTCTAAATCGAGATTTTAGGGTTTTACTTGTCGCCCTCTTTTATGGTGTCATTCATTTTGAACTCCCAGGCACTTTGAAAAATCTCACCTTTTGTAGAATTCGAGAATACATAGGTACTATTAAAATGAAGATAGCTGTGATTTTGATAACGGATACCTGGATGCGGGTATCCATATCGCATACCCGCTGCGAATAGCCTATTTACCAAAGCATGATATCGTTGATATATACAATATAAATATGGAATAAAACGCTCCCCTACTAGTTCATAGAACCCAAAATACAGATTCCAATTAATTCTACTATCCAGCCAACAAGATGAGAGCCGTCCAAATCCTAGGAGACATTTCGTCCCCAAAAATCGTAACCACCAATTCCATCCCCGAGCCCAAACCTCAAGGGCCTGAGATCCTCATCAGAGTCCACGCCGCCGGAATTACAGGCGACGAGGTCCTATGGCCCGATATCTACAATTGCCCTACACGCATCCCTGGTCACGACATATCAGGCGTCATCGTCGCCTTTGGACCGGAGTACGATGGCCCACTGACGGTCGGCCAAGAGGTCGTTGCCTTCATTTCAGCGGGTAAAGGGGGTCAGGGTCAGGCCGACTATGTCATTTGTCACGCCAACGAAGTCGCGCCTAAGTCAACGTCGATATCGCATGAGGAAGCCGCAGCATTGCCCATTCCGTTTCTCACGGCTTGGGAGGCGATATTTGATCATGGGAAAGGTATCAGGGAGCCTGGTATGAGGGTTCTTGTCACGGGGGCGTCAGGGGCAGTGGGAAGGTTGGCTGTGCAGATTGCTTCTTTGCATGGTGCGTATGTTACTGCGCTTGCTTCGGCTCGGCATCATGGTATGCTGAAGAAGCTTGGTGCTCAGGAGGTGATTGATTATAATACGCCAGACTGGGAAAGTCGGGTTAAGGATGTGGCCTTGGTTTTCGACACAGTCGGGGGTGACATATTGACGAAATCGTGGGAGACTATCAACGAGAATGATGGCACAATTGTCACTGTAGGTGACCCGTCACCACCATGGGCGTTTGAACGATGTCAGGCTGCCGAGGCTGCTAAGTGGCCGAATGTCAAATACATATATTTCATCCTCTCGCCCAATACAGAGAGACTGAGCAAGGCGGCTGAAATGATTGATGCCGGTGCTATTACGCCACTGGAAGTCAAGTCGTTTCCCTTTCGTGAAGCGGAAAAGGCGTGGAGCTATGCTCGACAAAGGGGTCGGGGACACAAGGTTGTGATTGATTTTGTGACTGAAACCTAGATATAGGTCACCGACAGATCCGTGATGTAATTGATGGATGAGATAGCTGAACCAAGCATATAAGGACTGCATCTTGTATTATGAAAACCCATTTTCTTAACTATTAGCAATTCTCTTTACATCAGCAGTTTGAACTCATTACCGTATTTTGTCGCCTGCTTCGAGACACATATCATATCACACGTTAAAGTCAAGACTGGGAAGGTTATAAAACCCACAAAGATCATCAATAGACTCCAGAGGAACAATATCAAACGCACCGATGTCGTATTGCTCTTCACCAGCTGAAAGGACTGGTATTTCACCAGTATCAGGCGTGTTGCCAGTACCAGTGCTGACCGCCACTTTCGAGCCTAGCCCAAGCACATGTTGAGCAATAGTCTGAATCTCACCCACATTCCTAGCTATCCTTGGCCACACCTCACCCAAAACCTTTAAGCATCCAATAATCAACCGAATCTGCTCTCTCGCAGTCGCCAACTCTTTGCCCCTGAATATAAAATTACACGCCGATAACAATGCCAATGTACCTTCACTGACCATGCACGTGGCGAAAGGCGTGTGGGCAAACTTCCGCACTGGTAATGTCAAAAGCCGAACTTGAGCTTCCACGGAGCGAAGGACCCGCACGGTGTGGATGTTTACCAGCTCTGGTGTGGGAGTATTGGAGGGCGGATCTCTGGCGCAGCTTGAGATGCTTTCCACGGAGTTGAATTTGAGGTCTGATAATGGCCTGTGTAGGGTGATAGTTGCTCTAGAAGGCATCAGAATGCTATCCCGCGAGGATAAAGAGGGAGTGAAGAGTTGCTCACACGTGAATAACCATATGCGCTTGGAACATAAGCTCATCTATTTCCCCAGTTTTATTCATAATCTGCTTCCGATCCTTCGGTAACAAAAGTAACCATCCATCAAGAGCCGAGTCGGCAGTTTGCATTATGCGTAATGAGTCTTCTTTGACGGGGAGTGCTGGCTTTGTTGACATCGCCAGAGCCGTGCATCGGACAGCGTCAATAAGGTATGCAAAGGATGAGAACGAGGCTGTCTCCTCGGTAGCAAATTCACGACAGTCAAACTCTTGCAGTGTCTTTGGCACGGGGATATCCCCAGACCCATATTCAAGCTCCTCACAGGGCAAATCAACCGTTGCCTCAATGTTCACAACCTTGAAAGTCTTGGTCCCCAAAGTCCCTGCATAGAATACTTCTAAAATATACAGCATCCACCATGTACGCCTCCAACATTCTTCCAAAACGGGATCTCCAGCTCCATGTTCTGTCGCGAATTCTCGACGAAACATTCCCAGATCAATCGCCAATCGTGTCGCAACCTCCATCTGCGATGCAGCTTCTGTCTTGTAATCGTACCAAAACAGAGCGATCGAATATAAGAGTCGGCTCTGGACTACGACTGGATCTGTTGGCGATGTCTCGCGGAAACAGACTTCGAGATGATTCTTTAGCTTCATGTCCCATTCTTGGGACCTGTAGATATGTCCCACAAAGCGCATGGTGGCAATGAGTGGCGCTAGGGAAGACTGTCTATTTGGATCACGATACAGCTTCACCATGTATCTTCTGGGTAAAAGGAATGGATGGAAGTTGTGGAAGTTGTTATAGTATGAATCCACCAATCCATCGTCCTCGATGTTGATGGTATGACTTAGTGACGGCGCGATGAATGCCTCCTCAACCGCATCAAGCAGAGAGCCAGAATTATTGGAAACGTCCTCGCTTATGCTATTATGACTCTCTCGAATGCTTGATGGCGTCTGATCACTAATTGAATTCGCTGCAGCGAGTCTCTTGCGCCGCTCCGCGAGGGCTTCTCTATCCAGCCCACCTCTGCGCGATCGAGGATAGTCGCACTGCTTGGCGGCCTCGATGCAACGAGTGCAACTGGGCTTGTTCCCGTCGCATTTGATGTGCTGTGAGCGACAGGGGAGACACGCTAGTGAAGAGCGCGTGGCTTTCTTCTTGGTAGTATTATTCATGGTGGTTGTTGCGTAGTGTAGATGGAACATGACAAAATAACAATGTCGGGAATGCGCATGTGCAGCGGGCGTCCGGCTCCATAATTTAGCCCGGGGGTTAGGGTTATTATTACACACTCTGTAGAACCTGGCTTTACCGAACAGACGGCCCCTCATTACCATGACGATATCAGGTTAGATTTTACTCGTATGATCCAGAGAGTACTCTGAATCATTATTGAACAGACAGATCATTATATCAGGATGCTCTCCATTCCCGTGTGAATAAAAATTTTTAGATATCAGATTCAAATGCTGGAAGGCCTTCTGCATGTGTCCGTTATAGCTAGGTTCTACCTAGATACTGTGCATATACATTATGCATTCCTCTTCCTATCTCTAAGACAAACTAGGTTTCTTTATAAGAATAAAAGTGTCGTATGAATCCTCAAACCCCCAAGGCCTCAGGTCCTGGGAAAGCTGATCTATAAGCTCAAATCCATATTTCAGATACATAGCCAACGCATTTGCGCCCATAGCCACGAGGAATATTTCCAATCCTAGTTTGTTTGCTTGTTCAATTCCGGATTGGACGAGTCGGCTTCCTATTCCTTGGTGCTGGTAGTCTGGGTGTACAGCTAGGTAATCAAGCTCTGCCCAGGTGAGAGGGTAGGTTAGAAATCTTCCAAGTAAATACCTAGGAATAGGTGTGTGAACTCACTAATGTGTGGATTTTTAGGTCTGTGTTTCCTCATCATCTCATCCAACGGATCATCGAAACCCGGCATGTCATCCCGATGCGACCAATCCGCCGACGCAAACAGAGCATCAAATTCCTTCCTTTCTTCATCCGAAACATCCTCAATCTGAGCCTCAAGCCACCCCTCGCTGTGTGACGGAGGCAAAATCCATCGCGCGAATCCCACAACCCTACCATTTGCGCTATCAACGACCTTTTCGTGCCTTCGTACGGCCCGGTCTTTGACGAGATTGCGCGGCATGCGTTTGATAGCGTCGGGGATGATTGACTCGAGGGTTCGGTCAACCCAGAGCATTCTCCACCATGTTTGGCCCCAGAAGGCGGGGATGTTGTTTTTGGACAGGGATGCCGATTCGTGCACGCTGCGGACTGGTTCTAGGAGATAAAGTGGCATGTTGAATGAACCTTGGAAGTCACGGGAGGCACGTCTTTAAGTCTTGCAGTGAGGAAGTGCTACGAAGGAAGAGTAGGTAGGATTGAGGTATTGGGAAGTGTCCGGACAGATGACACATAACGCCAGGCTGCTGGATAAAGGATTCCCGCTTTACCAGATTGGATATTAGGATTGTGGTATATCCAACACTGCCGCCTACAAACTACCTATTGTCTCTAGATAAGCTTAACGTACCTGAAAACTCTGTCCAGCAAATTTCAAAGGAAGATCATGTTGTATAAAAGTTACAATTGATTCACGCATCGCTAGGCTTCGAGGTATAATTGAACAAACAAACCATTTTGAGTGGTTGTAAATGTTAAAAAAGAGGTCCCCCCTCCCCGAACGTACGGAAAATGAATCCGAAGGAAGTGATCAGTACACCCCTTTTGCTCATATCTAGTCCCGATGAACGAGAACAGAAGAGCTGAAAAGACAAGGAAAGAGGGAGGTGGTAAAGAAGGAAACAAATGATCTAAGGTAATAGAAAGAATGTGACATTCAATGTCCGGTACAGAATACTTGACTAAACGGCAGATGGCACAGCTGTCTGTGTAACGAAGCCTGGCGAAGGAGTCGGCACGAAGGATGACTCGCAGGGTGGCGGGGTAGGCACGCAGCCCGTGGTCACCGTCACGGTTGATTTGATAGTGACGGTTGTTGTTGTGAGCACGACGGGTGTTGTAGAGGTCGCCGCAACCGTAGTAGTCGCAGCCTGCGCAGCACCGTATGCCTCTGTGGACGTCTCCGAGGCGGCGTTGTTGTTGGTATCGACTGTTGGGACGGCGGCAGCTGCAGTTGTCGTGGTTGGGGCTACGTAGATGGAGGTGGATGTTGAGCTCGACGAAGTAGTTGTGGGAGCCACATAGATGGAGGTCGAGGTAGATGTGGTAGACGTTGTGCTCGAAGACGAGGACGAAGACGAGGACGAGGATGTAGACGAAGATGAAGCAGCAGATGCGTAAGCGGCACCAACAGAGTTCACCACGCCGTTTGTGAGCAGGTAGCCATTGGCGACATAGAAGTAGGAGTAGCGGGTAAGCGCAGACTGCTCGTCGAGCCATGCACCGGCTTCCTGGACAAAGGAGGCAGCAGTAGCCAGGTCCGAGATACCACCTTCGTCCGAGCTCAAGGCCCATTCGGTAAGCCAGACCTCGGAGATACCGTACTTGGAGGCAGTGCTGATCGCTTCGGTGATGAAAGACTGGAGTTCAGAGACAGAGTCGCCATACCAGTGGACGGCGAGAACGGACACGCCACAGTCAGAACACTCGCTGATAAACGACTCAAACCAAGCGAGACCTGCTGTAGTACTGGAAGAGGAAGTGACAGCAGGGCTGACTAGCTTCGCTTTACCAGAGTAGGGGGTGAGATACTGCTTGTAGTATGTGGCGGCATCGGCGGCGGCTAGGTTGGCTTGAGAGGCCAAATCCGGCTCGTTGAAGCCCATGATGTAGCTGCTACCAGCTGCAATGGCTGCCTCAACGTTTGTGGTCCATCCGTCGACGAAAAGGCTGCTGGTACCCCAGAGCATGGGCACGTACTCAACACCAGAAGGCAAGTTGCCATCGCTGGAACTGCCCCAGTTATAGGCCCACGAGATACCGCTAGAATCGCCGCACAGGGCCGTAACGAGAGAGATATCGTTGTAGGCAGCACCGGCCTTGCTGGTGGACCTTTTTTCGACGGACGTAGAGCGCACTTGCTTGGTTGGAACAGCGACTGCGGAAACAGCCAAAAGGCCGGCAGCAGCGAACTTGAGGAGGGAGGCCATTTTTCACAGTTTAGAAAAGACAGAAAAGGGTGGGCTGTGTTGTAAAAGAGAGACAGAAGGCGTCTATACACAGTTGAAAAGAATGACTTTGTTGAAGAGTAAATGAATGAACTCTTTCGCAAAGGAATGAATAGCTTCAGTGCACAGCACTAAATTTGAGGAAGAGAATGTAGTTATATCGACGTCAAGTCGCTGAAAGAAAAACTCGAAACTGAAACGAAGGAGAATGGCTGTGAGCGAGAAACATCGTGTTTCGAGTCCCTGAAGAGGAAATATTAAAAGATTGATTGCGTGGTCAGCGCTATCACGTATCGGGCTAGAGGCAATACGAAACACTCGATAGATCTCTTTCTGTTTCTTCCAATTGAAAGCCATTCTGATTATCTAGACTCTTCGAAAAAGCAAAAGGACGGGGCTGATTGGCGGGTCATCAGTAGCTTCAAACACAGGAGGGGCCGTTAGGGCATCGTCGGCACACCGAACGTCGTCTAGACTGGGATGTGCACAAACAAGCCTTTTTGACACGGTTGTCAGCGTTCGGTTCTTATACAGTTTCTAATTGCGAATGCCAGTCAGCAGTATTTCCATGTTGTCTTCTGAGAATTCCTACCGTATCATATTACATAGTAGACAGAATCTAAGCGCTGGCTCAGTTATTGTATGTATTTAGTAACTACGGAGTCCAGTACGCATAGTAAAGTAATTTAAGCAAGGGTTACGCAGGCGCGCCGCGTCAGCCATTTAGGTACTCCGTTCCGTAGTCGTACGCTGTCGCCACTAGCCTGAGCTTGACTGGACCGTCATGACAAAGATAAAACTGCTTATTATTAGCAAGCGCTAATTACCATGTACATACGCAGGACGGCACCAATCATCGAGAGGTGCAGACTTTGTAAGGGAGATATGGTACATTAGGCGCCTGGGTACGGATAAGATTAGCCCTAACCTAGGCATACTCCGTATGATCAGTACAAGAGATGCCAAGGGACTGGTCACCGTACAGAACTGGATTTCGCCTATGACATGTCCACGAATCCAAATAGACACATGTTCGTTGTGAAGTCGACTGATGAGTTGTGTTTTCCGGTATTCTATAACCATTGAACGTACCGACCTATAGCAGAGTGTGTACTCCCTCTTCCAGATGCCAGAGCAAGCCAATAGCGTGTCCGTTTGTGAGATTCGAGAAATATGCTCTAAAGCCATGCATGTACTTTATTCATACACCCGAGAGCAGGCGGTTGGTCATAAGTCATTTCACATGAGATGCACCCTTCTGACAAGAACTTGATAGATGAACATCAAAGAGAGAAAAGATCAATCATAATGAAATCGGTATGGAACAGAGACAAATGCTGTAGTATCAAGGGAATTTAAATCTCATCTAAACCCAGAGTCAGTACAACATCAACTCATGTCTCGGAAATGAGAACTTACTTAACGTCATGTTCATACTAATATCCGTATTCTCCACCATATTCTTAAACTCCTCAAAACTAATCTTCCCATCCCCATCCTTGTCCGCCTCCATAATCGTCTTATCCACAATCTGCTGCAACTGCACATCCTTGAGATTGCTGCCCACCATCATCTTGAGCACAATGAACAACTCGCCGTTGGAGATGTAGCCGTCGCGGTCAATGTCGTATACTTTGAAGGCGAAGTGCAGTTTTTCGTCCTTGTTGCCCTTGGAACTGAATGCGGAGAGGCCCGAGACGAATTCTTGGAAGTCGACGTCGCCGCCGCCGTCCTCGTCGAAGATCGCGATCATTCTGTCGAAAAAAAAAGCGCGTGTCAGTTGAGTATGAGGTAAGATATATGAGCGGGCCTTTTTGGGGACGTACCGTGGAGCAAGTGGGTTGGAAGACACTTGTGGAAGTGAAAGAAACTCTTCTCGCTCGATTGTGCCCGAGTTGTCCTGCATTCGCATAAGTCTGTGTCTCCTGCACCATATTTTCACCCGTCATGTCTCATACTTTATCTAATTTCATGAATCGCTTGCGCAAGCGGTCGACTTCATCGCGGTCAACTATTTCGTGACAAGGCTGTTAGTTTGATTGACAACAACAATGAAACTCGAGCGCGTTGCATCTAGCGCGAGATGGGAGTGAAAGATCTCACAGTTGGATGCAGAAATAATGCTGTCGAGGACTTGACTGCCGCCAATAGAGCCTTGTCGCCTTCTGGTGTTATACAAAGCGGCGTTGTTGACCTCGGGCGAATCCATGGCTGAGGCTCTTCTGGGGAGTGGAAGAGCGTTGTTCGCGAGGAAATTGATGGCGGGTGCGAGTATTATCGAGAATTTCCGTATATTTCACGGGCTAGGAGGTATAAATATTGGGCCTGGGTTGTGATAATTAATCAACAGTATCAAGAAGGATATGGGGACGCCAAGACAAATCCAGCCTTAATGCCTTAGCCTAACCACTTACGGCGAGCGGACCAAGACGACTATCAGGACTTTAGGAATTTGATATCACGAGCCCCCGCACTAACCGCATCCGGATAGACAAGCGAGCCCCTGAGGCCGTGCACCCGCCCAAAACAGGCTGCAACGCAGTGAGATGGCAACGTCAACTCAACAGACCGCTGTGGCACCACGAGACTTCAATCATCATCTTTTGCACCTTTATCATCCATTTTCATCACAAATTTACGACTACGTGATTTCTCATGACTCAAGCTATCCTACGGTACTAATTTTGCCCACCCTTTCGCATGGTTGCGCCTACCATCGCGTCCCGAAGTTCATATGACTAGGTACGGGGGTATGGGGAGGACGCGCCCGAAGAAACTCACTTCGAAGGCGTCCATCCCCATAGTCAGGGAGGATCAAATAGATGCCTTCGATGAGGATGTCCAGTCCGCGCTCCAACAGGTCGAGACTGGCGTTGAAAAGGCCGAAGAATCTGTACGTATTTTCTTTTTTTTTCTTCATCCCTCCGGAGTCGTATATGTCACGTGATATATATGATGCTATTCGCGAAAATTTTTCGCGTCGACCAATCGATCGCATTTCTGCCTTTCAGAACAATTAGCTAAACGATTATTCAAAATGTATAGGAATTCCATCTTCAGGCTGCCATCAATGCCGTCGCCCTCGGAAAAATCAGCGAGGCCAATATCCCCACGCCCGAAACCGTCCTGAGTAATATCAGATATGACGAGCTATATCCTCCAACATTCTCGCAGCCGGCGACGTACATCCGGTTCTCTTCCACGGTGGAGGATTGCTGCGGATGTATGTATAATATGGATGAGGAAGATGATGTCTACCTCAAGGTCATGAACGAGAAGAGAGATCCTTCCACCCCTGCGTGCACAGAAGACCAGTTCGAAGAAGTGATGTATTTCTTTGAAGAGACCGCGCAAACGAAGCAACCATTCGCATCCGTAGACAGTCCTCCTGTGCTTTCATACGCCGAGATTGAAGACTCCTTCGATGCCGCTGTAGACGAACATATAAAGAGATTTGCCAAGCATATATACGAACACTGGAAGAACAGGAGAGTGAGCGCTGGCAACCACCCTCTGCAAATATCTCTCAAGGTGAGTCCCCTGATCGTTCGTTGTTGAACACGAGGCTAATTCTCCGCAGTTCGAAACGGGCCAAGAAACCGATGATGGCGACCCATATGTATGTTTCCGTAGGCGCGAAGTGCGACAGATTCGGAAGACTCGTGGTAGGGATGCGCAAAGTGCCGAGAAATTGCGCAGACTTCGCAAAGAACTGGAGGATGCGCGACAGTTGGTTGCTTTCGTGCGACAGCGCGAGCTTGCCAGGAAGGAAATGTTCGTCATCGAGAAGCAAGTCTTTCAACAACGCGCAGAAGTCAAGGACATGAAACGGAAACTCGGCATCAAGGACGATGATGAGGATCTCATCAACCAGAAAGTAAGATATCGAGTCCTCGAATTTGAAGAACTCATCACTGACGTTCCGAAGCCCAAGAAGAAGCCCATCGATGTACCAGCGATGCAGCGTCCTGTACCACCACCACAGCTTCGCATATCTCAGCGGCCTGGTGCTCAAGCTGCCGAAGACTTGCAACTGTTGGAGGAAGTGCAGGCCGAGAAGGAGAACGAAATCATTCGGGATATTAAACAGAACTTGCAAAAGCATCTGAAATGGAACGAAGGATACGTTGACCATACGACCGCTCCACTGACGCCGTCTCCTAAGAGGACCTTTGAAGCTGCTTTCCGCCCCGCCATCACAACTCAATTGCCCACTCCCCCATCTTCAGACGCGTCAGATGCAAATGATGCCGTTGCGCTAGACAATCTGCACCCATACTTCCGTGATCGTATCGCGACCTTTGATATGGATGATGATACCACAAAGATACCTTCCTTCAGGAGACGTGTAGGCCGAGGTGGTCGTGTGATGATAGATCGTCGCAACATGGTAGCAAGGCATAGAGCAGATATTGATCCTGTCATACTGGACCGGTTCAAGTATGATGACGACGAGGATGAGGATGAGGACATAGTGTTTGAGCGAGAAAAGTTTGACATCCAAGTCATGCAGCATCGTGCTATCATGGCCGCGAAAGCTCGAGAAGTGGCGCAAATACAGGCTCACGCGCAGGCACAAGTCCAAGCTCAAGCTCAAGCGGCAGCCCAAGCAGCAGCACAAGCGCAGGCGCAAGCGCAAACCGCACGACAAATGGCTGGAGAACGCAATGCACCACCAGGCGCGACAATGGGCTCCAATCCTGGTCTGGGAGCAGTCACGAATGCCTCGACCTAATGACTGAACTGTACTATTCGATTGATTGTTTTGCATAGCGGGAGTTTTTCATGCTTTTGGGGGAAATGTCTCATCCTTTCACCGTTGTTGTATACCTGGAGTTTGTTTTTTCTTTGGCCGTCTGTTATTGCCCGCTCAACACTCTTAGGTGATTTGGCAAACTTGATAAACTGTACATATATACCAGGAACCAAGGCGGTGGTTCGATTCCTGTTTGACTAGAAACATTATTAGCAAAAATAATTAGAAGCATTCTGCTTGCAACTTTGTCCCATACCTTGTTTAGTCTCCCACAAAAATACCCTCGTTGACTTTCTCAAGGACGGTGCTTCGCCTTCTTCTGATTCTCCTGACCGGAACCCTCTGCCGCCCGTTTGCCGGCTCCCTTTTCTTCAGCAGTAAGAAAGTCCTGCAACATCATCAAAACAGCTTGCAAAATCTCTTTCTCACCAAGACGAACCTGAACGGCCATTTTGCGACGACGTTCGCTAGTCGGCAGAACAGATGAGGAGGCGAATTGCTGCAGTATAGCTCTGTCTTCCTCAATCGTCGTGCTGTACTGAGCCAACTTGCTTTGCGCGGCTTCAAGCAATATGCGAGCCTCACGGGCTGTAAGTATGGGTTTGGGAGGTTTATTTTTGGACAGTAAACGTTGCAGTTCATCGGAGTTGAGGGTTAGGGTTTTCAGGAGAGCGAGAAGCTCGTCCGGTATTATTTCGAGTAAAGTATCTTCTGCTGAAGGCCGTAAGACGCAGTAGCCGTCTTCGAGAATTTCCAGTTGGTCAAGCAGTTTGAGCTATAGTACATAGTTTCATGTTAGTCTCAAGTAATGAAATGTGACCCAGGAACACATACCTGAGGATATTCTTTGTCTTCAATGTAGTCGAACCCAGCAGCATGACAGAGGCTGGTCAAAGGCAGCTCGACAACGTCGTATTGAGTGTAATTGCTGCTAACGTAACCATATCGTCGAAGGAGATCTGAACGTGGTAATTCGCCGTAGTCATTGAAAATTTCGCCGTGGGCTTTGATAGGCTTGATGGCTCTCATGACAAGCGCGCTCTCTTCTTGAAATAAACGTGCCTGGGTCATGTCAGTTGAGGGATTAGAAGAAGATCAGCCGGTCAACATACATTATTCCTGTCCGCATCTGCATTGAGTAAATCTGCCAAAGGAACCATGCCTTTCGGCAATTGTTCCTCGTCATCCGTCAAGTATCCATCTTCCCCGTCACTCTCTTCCTCTTCTGGCTTTTCAATGTCGAAAGCATAAGCCATAATCAAAGAGCCCATGCGATGCGCCAATTCCAACAATGCCTGTGTACCTGTATCGTCACCGTAGGACATGACGCCGTTGACGGGCGGAAAGAGCTCTGGATGGGCCCGAACGAGAGGTAATACTTTCTCGAAAATATCTTCTTCCGCACCCCGTTTTCCGATCTTGTCCACCACGGCACTGGCTTGGAGTTCTGAGAGTTCCTCATCGGACCAGAACATGAGAGTGTCAAATGTCGATGGGAGCACTTGGAAGTATTGCTTCCACTTGGACTGCTCGCCAAGCGAATATTCGTAGATCATGACGACGACGAGGGACTGCCAGGGACCGAGATCTTTCAGTTCGTCGGCGAGGATTTGATTCAGTCGAGATGTTTTGACCATCAACACGACGTGGTGCGGGAGGTGGAAAAGGTCTTCTCCTTCCTGGATATCGCTGCGTGCGACTGAGAAGCTGTTAGTCAGAGGAATCCGGGCTGACAAAAGCTTGACGAAGTGGATCGAAATAAAAGAACAAGATGAAGGGGACAAAAACATACCAACTCCTCGGCCAGAGCCTTGATGACGGAGATCTCGGACTTCGATTTTGGGACTGATTGTCACATCGGGTTGTTGAGAAAGCCACTGCATGAACCCATCACTCTGACGCTGAAAGTCGTCAGCGTCAGGGAAATGGTCTGTACTCGACATGGTATGGAAGAAGGAGGGTGGCTTGGGCTAAGCAAAAAATCACACTGCAAAACAGATAGACCACCAGCAAGCCGGCCTTCAACAGACAGATGGTAAAGATTGAAGGGAGGTGAAGTGGGAAGAGAGAGCAGAGTAATTCTCCTCGTCCAGATGTGTGTATAGTCTGTGCTCGCTTCGGATAAATGCAGCAGCCGGCGGCGGATCTGCCGCTGTTCCTGTCCGTCGCTCGCGGCCAATCGATAAGCATCAAGCATATCCGCTCGGTCATCGTCAGCAAATTTCATCCATTCCCGATTAGTCATTTTTTACTTCCAGTCTTCAACAATTTGGTTATTGCATTACTCTAGTCTCTAGCTTTCTGGCTATTCATATCATTGTCTATCAAAATGATTGCCATCGGCCTCGAAGGCTCAGCCAACAAAATCGGCGTGGGCATAATGCTCCATCCCAAAAATGGCGGCCCCGCTCAAGTCCTCGCAAATGTCAGGCATACTTACAACGCGCCACCAGGAGAGGGGTTTTTACCAAAAGATACTGCGCAACACCATCGCGCATGGGTTGTGAAGCTGGTCAAGCAAGCTCTCATAGAGGCGAAGATAACTGTGGATGATGTGGACTGTATCTGCTACACTAAGGGGCCTGGTATGGGTGCCCCGCTTCAAAGCACAGCTGTCGCGGCACGCATGTTGAGTCTTTTATGGGGAAAGGACTTGGTTGGTGTGAATCATTGTGTTGGACGTACGTTGACTATGATCTGATGCTATCGTTATACATGACTAATTCTTGATATACAGATATTGAGATGGGGCGACAAGTTACAGGGGCCACAAACCCCGTCGTTTTATATGTGTCTGGAGGCAATACACAAGTCATAGCATATAGCTCCAAACGATATCGCATATTTGGAGAGACACTCGACATAGCTGTCGGAAACTGTTTGGACCGATTTGCGCGCACTCTATATATACCCAACGACCCAGCACCAGGCTATAATATTGAGCAACTTGCCAAGAAGGGAAAACGTTTAGTTGAAATGCCTTATACCGTCAAAGGTATGGATTGCTCCTTTTCGGGAATTTTGGCGTCCATCGACGGTCTGGCAACATCGTTGGGTCTCAATGGACAAGCTGCTGCTGCTCTAGACGAGGTTGATCAAGTAGACTTAAACGGCGATGCAGACGCTAGCGACAAGATTACCCGTGCGGATTTGTGCTTCTCATTACAGGAAACGATATACGCAATGCTGGTCGAAATCACCGAACGAGCGATGGCCCATGTCGGTGCAAAGGACGTTCTTATAGTCGGTGGTGTTGGATCCAATGAAAGACTGCAGGAGATGATGTCTCTGATGGCACAGGACCGAGGTGGCTACCTGTACGCCACGGATGAGCGCTATTGCATCGACAATGGTATAATGATTGCGCAGGCTGGTCTGATGGCGCATAGCTGCGGCTTCAAAACGCCGATTGAGGAATCAACATGCACGCAAAGATTCCGAACGGACGACGTTTACGTCGATTGGCGAGACTGATTTGTTGATATTTCCATCGGACGCAAAAGTGCTACAAGCATGGTTGGTGTTCGGGTCCATTGAGATCATCGCTTGGCATTGTTTATTTCGGCATTAAACACTTCTGTATATAACGCATCAGGTCGGACGATAAATTAGATGCCCGAGGACTCCAGCCGTCTACTCCCAAGCCTCCTGGTTATCATCTTCTTCTATGATTGTCGATGATATTATCCCGGGCTCTTTCGATGGTATGAGATCGTCCCGATCCATCCAGTCAGCATAGAATTCGCTCAATGTGAATCTGTTTTCGTGTTTGCTATCTGGTAGCTGGTGACGAGGTTCGCTCTCTCGGCGTGCTTCAGATGCCGTTGAGTCCGAATATTCGTCTCTTTCTGGAGTCCCATCCGCCGAGTATGATCTTTTGACCTTGGGCCGCTCGTCTTCTGTGTCGCCTGACAAGTTGAAAATCTGTCCAATGAATCGATATGTGATGCAAAGCAATAGACCAGCAACTCCACCAATCAGCACTGCATATCCCAGGAAATAATAAAGAGGCTGTATTTGGTATTTCCATCAGCTCACATTCAGACCACGATAGTTACGAAAATAGTATAAGACTTACCTCGAACTTTGCAAGAAATCTGAAAGGAGCGCCAATCACGTAGAGAATCAGTCGCGCAACATACACAAAGGGAGCCGACAGTATCCCAAGAAGTGATAGAAGAAAGGACAAAAGGCTCCATAGGAGTAGAACGATAGGATATACGATGTAGTAAAGGAGGGTTCCTGAGTACCGGAGGATTCGTAGCCAGACATTGGAATCCATATTGACAGACTCATTGGCCGATTCCATATTCAAATAATCAAATGTTCAGATATAAGATACTCACCCATGGATGAAATGTTTGTTGACCAAGACAAGCCGGTGACGATGGCAGCTTCCCAAAACAGCGATACTGGACTAGGCCGTAAACAGACTAGCCGCCTTAGATCGGCAACTTAAGGCTTTAAGCCCATCTGGGCCATCTCCCCTCTCTAACTGCCCTGGGCAACCTCTTCACTTTGCTTTTTTCGTCTAGTTTCGCCCATCATCAAAAAGATATTTCTCGTCAGTCGAACTCCTCGTCTCATTGATCCCCCTTCGCCTTGCCTAGTCAGAAAGCCCGACGTCGAATGCTAGCGCCTTGATTTTCTCACCCGTCATCCCCGCATAACCCGGCGACCTCCCCCGCTCTAGATGGGCAACAGTCCCTCCAAGAGTCCGCCAGGAAACTCGCACCCTCCGCTAGCCGGTCCTCCCAATGTCCCCGGCCAAGAGCGAAGGGTGAACAGGCGGACTTCCATCAATGCATTGTCAGGCACAAAAGCGAGTGCCGCAGACCCCTCGGCTACTAGAGAGAGCGCAACAGGCCAACCGGCATCTCATGGTGTAGCCGCAGTGCAGCAACGTCTACAATCGCGAAATGTTCCCCCACAGACGACACCGCCGATTCATGAACTGCCGGACAGGACTGGTGGGAGGAGGGTTGATAGCCGATATCCAACGAGGGAGGCTGTAGAGGCTTCGAATCCAGTCCAAGTTCCCACATCAACGAATCGTGCCGGCTCAAGGCGAGACGAAGGCTACATACCCCACGAGTCTTCAGCCAATCCTGCAAATATCGCAAATACATACTATTCAGCATCACACCTTCAAAGAGGGCCGCCCCGATTACCGCTACCTATTGGGGATGCCAATGCTACGCCCGGTTCGCCGGTGATTGCGCCGGCGGATTCGCAAGTAGATTCAGTTCCATTCGAGTTGGAGAATCAAGTACCTCTAGCAACGATATCACTTGATGACACGCATGTCGATGAAGATGAAGTCGAAGATGAGATGTTGGCATATGCCATGCATGGACCGGGTCAAAAGGCTGTACCGACTGTGATTGAATGGAAGGGTACTGGAGACCGAGTTTTTGTTACTGGTACATTCGTCAACTGGGAGAAGAAGTTCAGATTGCACAAAAGGTACCACACCATATAGACTGAGACTCCTTGTGATATATGATCTAACAATTCTTAGTGATACCGAACCTAATGTCAAGTCAACTACACTGCATCTTCGCCCTGGAACGCACCATCTCAAATTCATCGTCGATGGAGATATGCGAGCTTCAGATGACCTCCCCACTGCCGTCGACTTCACAAATCACTTGGTGAACTACATCGAAGTAGTAGCAGACGACTTGCAAGGCCAACGATCCCGCCGCGAAAGCGAACGAGCAATGAAAGCCATGGTCCCCGCAGGCGTTCATCCACCTCAAGTCCTCCCCGAAACCGTCACAGCACAACAAACCCAAGACTCCATCGACAAGGACGAAGCACCCGAAGAAGAGCCCGAAGAGGAAATCCCCTTGGGCAACTTCAGTGACACCGTCCCCCAATTTTTGGTTGATATTGACCGAGAAGAAGAAGATGCGGAATATCAAAGAGCTGCTAATGTGATTGCCGATGCTACCACGCCACCGATCTTACCTCTGTTTTTGGGCCGATCGATTTTGAACGGTACGACGCCGATGAAGGATGATAACAGTGTCTTGAATTATCCGAATCACACGGTGCTAAATCATCTTGCGACAAGCAGTATCAAAAATGGCGTTTTGGCTACGAGTGTCACGACAAGATATAAACGAAAGGTACCTTCCCCACCCTTCCTTTATATTAATTTATCTAACATGCTATATAGTATGTCACTACTATATTGTACAAACCCACTGGCGATACTATGTAATATGTAGGCAGAACGGTGATGCTTTTCATGTCATATTTGTGCAGAACTATTTACGTTCGATGACTTTGGGCCGACTTGTTGATGTGATGATTCAATGACCTTTTCCGTTCATTTTTCGGGCAGAGTCAGTATCAATGATGTATTATGAGAGGGCAGCTTGATGAAATAATACCTAGGAATACCATACGTAGGTGTATAAGTGAGTATGCGTATGATCTATGCTATTGACTATCGTACATATATAATCCATCTATCTAATATACAACACTTGCTAAACAAAGATGTCTATCTCCGGGCCACAACCTCCCTAAATATCTCCTTACACGGCACCCTACTCTCCAACTTCGCACACAACAAAAACGCACCACTCAATTTCCGATGCAGACTATACGTCTCCTCCGGCGGCGGCGCCAGTCTCTCCTTCAACATCGTCGGAATCAGCGACCGAACCCGATCCGTAATCGTCTGATCACGGAAATCGTACACATCCGGCGCTGAGTCGCGGTATGGCTCGGCGAGAGTCATAATGGAGTCTATGTGTGCATCGACCATGGCCTGGGATTCATAACCCGTCAGATAGCCGAGCTTGAGCGAGAGGGTGCGGCAACTTTCCCTATCGTCGCGGGCGGCAGCGACCAAAGTGTCGACGTACGTCTCTATAAACTCTGCGGGGTATTCGCGCGAAGCGCCGAAATCAAGAAGCTCCAAACGATTCGTTTCAGCGTTGTAGAGGAAATTCGTCCAATTGGGATCAGTCTGCATAAACCGAAACTCGACGATTTCGCGAAGACACAGACGCAAAATCTCGGTGCCGATTCGGTCGCGTTGTTCCTGGGTGAAATCCTTGATTTTGGTTACGGCTATACCGTCCATGCGTTCCATGGTCAGGACTTGTTTGCCGGATGCTTCGTGGATGATTTCGGGGACGATAAACGATGAGGAATCGTCTTTGAGGAGGGCGCGGAATCGTTCGGCGCATTGGGCTTCGCGCTCGTAGTCGCATTCCCAGGCGAGTTCGGTGCGGGCATTGGCGATTGTTTTATCGAGAAACAGACCCTTGGGTAAGAGGCGGGTTGCTGTAAGAAGGATGGAGAGGTTGTTGAGGTCAGAGTCGATGGAGTCCGCGACGCCGGGATATTGAATTTTGACGGCTACGCGTCGTCCGTCTTTCTTCAGGACTGCGCCGTGAACTTGGCCTATTGATGCTGCGGCCATGGGGATCTCTTCAAAGGACTCAAATAGGTCTCGCCAGTTGGGGCCTAGGTTGTCGACGAGGACTTTATCTCTTTGTGAAGCCGGCATGTAATCAGCACGGTCTTGGACTCGTTGCAGAACTGCAGCAATAGGCTCGGGCAGCATCCGGGAATCTATTTATATCTCGTTAGTGATTGAAAACAGCTTCTCACGAAGAGACGAACAGACCTTGAAAGCTCATCATTTGGCCTAATTTCAAAGCCGCACCTCTCATCTTGGACAGCTTTGCGACGAGACGTTCCATATTCCCGGCACTAAACATGATCGACCCGTTGGCATCGCCAGATCCTGTGGCTCGTCGGAAACTTTCACCGAATGCGCCAAATGCCATTGATGTAGCGAGGCCTCCGTATTGCCAGATTCTGCCGAGGCGTGTAGAGGGAACGCGCGATTCTGACATTTGATAGGGAGTTTCTGTGATTATTGGTGCATCCGCGATGATGTCCTTGACGCAGTTAGCTTCTGTATTACAATTTCGATAAACCTTTGCTCAATGCGTACCTGAACGTCTTTTGGAAGGGTCTCGGCTGTTTCGACTGTAGATTTCGCATCCTCCTTCTCGATATTCTCGATTCTCGGTTCCTCCGTTACATTGCTGATAGTTTCCTTCTGAACTGGCTCATGTTTCGCAACCTGATCTTCTCTGTTGGTGATATAAGGATTCCTTTTCTTCTTCGACAACAGCAAACCCGCAACCCTCGGGCTACGGAACACAGCCTGTAGAGCTTCTTCCGAGGGTTCCTCCGATGCATTCTTCGGAGTATGAAACACATCAGAATTTATAGGGCCCGAAGTGACATGCGGATCGCTTTCTTGCGCAATGCTTCCTTTCTGTGGTATCTTGACCCTGGGAAGTGAGGAAAGTCCCACTTTGGGAGTCAAAGATGGGCTGTAATATGTATCTTGAGCCTTGCTGGTGATGAGATGATCGGAAGCGGATAACGTCTCAGGAGCGGCTTGTTTGGCGGGTATTTGGACCTCGGCTTGTCTTTGTAACTTCCTGGCTTCTTCTGACGATAGTTTTGTTTCTGAGTCAACATTCTTTACATCATGCGCCTGGCTCTGACCATCCGGTCTGGCATCTTTCTGAGATGTATTGTTGATTGCATCCTCATTGGAGGGTCTTGTAGCTCGATCATCCGACCATGAAGCAGACGGCTTTTTCTCATCAAAGCGTTGAGCCAATGCAGAAGCTGCTTGAGCAGTGACCACCAAATTGTCGTACTGCTGCTTGAGACCCTTTGTCAAAGAGGACGTGCGTGTATAGACATCTAATTGCTGTTGTCGGATGGAAAGATGTTTGCCGGCAACATTTTTGGCAACATTCAGGAGCTGGATTGCATCCAGCAGCCGCTTCCCCGACATCTTGATCTAATCAATTGATATTATGACTATACGAGCCACATGTTGAAGAAATTGTCGTCAATTCCCAAGTATCGAGTGAGTATCAAGAAGTTGGTCGGTCTCCATGCCAGTAGATGCACATTTTCTGCCTCCTTTTCCCGCCTTCCATGCTCCTCTTTTGTGCCGCTTTCCTCAAGCGGATTTAGATCAACAACTTCCCCGACGTTCAGTATTGTTACCGATCGTTAGGACTAGCAGGCATCATGTCTAAGATCAACCAGTTAGAACTTGAAAATGAAATAGTCGAACTCGAACTTCGACTGAAAAACGCGCGGAGCCGGCTACAAGAGACGCACGGCAATGTCGCTGATAGAGAATCCCCTGATTCGGGCTTTACAGACAGTATGTTCACAATGCTCTTCTGAAAATGGAGACTCTAGGAATCTCTCAGTAACATTATACTAGTCAAATATCAACTATCACCATTCGTACACTCGCTACTACTAATATCCGACTCTGCACTACCACTCGGCTCATTCGCGTACTCCAGCGGCCTCGAGTCATTTCTAGCACATCAGAAAGCATCACCACAACCCATTCCACCCGTTCCACCTATTGTTGCTTTCAGGAAATTCCTCAAATTATCAATCTCTTCCGTATCAAGGACTTCTTTACCTTATCTTCTGGCCGCCTACCGCTCTCCAGCGGAGTTAGAGACGTTAGACAATGATCTCGATGCATCTACACCCTGCACAGTAGCCAGAAGAGCAAGCGTGGCACAAGGCAGGGCTCTTCTCGGCGTTTGGGAGAAATCCTTCCGACCCTCGTACATCCTCGCAGGTAATACCACTAACCATCTCAGCGCCGACGCTCAATCGGCCGTGACCGCAATAGAAGAATTTTCCGAAGAACTAAAGATCAGCGGATACGACAATGACTCCTTAGGCCCCAACGGTCATTTCGCGCCGTTATGGGGTGTTGTCTGCGCTGCTATGGACATTGAGATTGGTCTAACTGCTTATACATTCATGTTAAATCATGCAAAGGCAGTTCTGAGCGCGGCTGTGCGAGCATCGGTCATGGGTCCTTATCAAGCGCAAACGTTTCTTGCTAGTGATGAGATTCGGAACTTGATTAATGAGCGGATACGGCATGATTTTGATACGAGGCCTGAAGATGCGGGTCAGGTTGCGCCGGTGCTGGATTTGTGGTTGGGGAGACATGAGTTGTTGTATAGCAGGATCTTCAACTCATGACATCTTATCATACGAGTACATGAAGATACGGACACATGAACGGGTTTGGTGGAAATTGAATTGATAACTGCACTACTGGTACATTTCGTAACGGTACATGGGACGCTGCGTCCACTCACTAATCATCTCACTATCCAAAAATCATCGTTTGCCGACAGCGATGAGGCAGCTCCTTCTAAAGTCGAGGAGGTATACGAATTCGAAGGAACCAGACTGCCGAACGCCAACCGCTTCCAAAACAAAACGAAAGCCCCACGCTAACTATAACCGCAAAAGACGCCTTGAAGATGAATGTCGACAAATGAAGACGTGACGAGAAGAAGAAAACATAGTATACAGTTGAGAAATTGAAAAAGAGGAGGCGTGATTAGAGAGTCACGTGCATATAATCGTTGCTTCCAAAGGATTTGTTACAATTCGGGCATTTTCGTGACCGGGAAACTTGTCGCTCTTCCACACAGTCTTTGCAAAAGACATGACCGCAAGTCTTGATTGCTGTATTCTTGAAATTACGTCGACAAACCGTGCAAAGTGCAAGAGTCTTTACTGCTGTTAGCTGTGATCATTTCTTCAAAGCACAGGAAACTTACCCTCAGCATTTCATATTCGGATGAAGAATTGCCAAGCGACTTGGTCTTCCAATTTTCCAGGCTCTTCTTGGTATCAGAGAGTGTCGACTTCAAACTCTCAACCTCCGCCTCGGCTTTCCTACAAGCGGCCGACGTAGAAGCCAGTGTGCTGTCCTTTGCGGTCATGAGAGATTTGAGTTCGGCGACCTGTGCTTTCAGTCCATCTATAGTCACGACATTTTCGGTGTTTTGCTGCTGTGAGGCACGGTATTTGGTCGATACAGATGTGAGGGCCTCTTTCCCTTCTGCAATCTGCTTTTCGAGGTTTGCAACGAGCGAACGCGTGGCGGCCTCGGCATCTTTGAGTTGTGAGATAATGTCGGAACTCTTCAGATTCTGCAACCGTAAAGTGCGCACTTCGGCATCCCGTGCCTCTTTGCTCTTCATGGCAGCAAAGTACTTCTGATCGGCCTTCGACTTTTCTGCAGCCAACCGCTGAGCTTTTTCTTCGAGTGCGCTTATGTCCGCGACTTTCTGTGACGCCAGGCTTGAATACTTCTTGCAAACAGTTTGCATAGAAGTTAGTTCTTTGTTAAGCATCGCATATTGTCGGTCGAGATTCTGATATTTGGTGCGCAATTCCTCCACGGAAAGCCCTTCGAGCTCGGCGGTCTCGTTCTTTAGACCATCAACTTGAATGCGCAACCTCTCCACCTCCGACTCTAGAGATTCAATCTGTGCCTCTCTGGCTGCTGCCAACTCTTGAGCCTTGGAGGCTGCCGTCGACTCTTGTTCCTGGGTGGCTTTTCTGATCTGCTGTTCGGCAAGTAATTCGTCCCGAGCGTTCCTGATTCTTGCAAGATCGGACTCCGCCTTTTGTAATTGAGCGTCCTTGTCTTCAATTTCCTTTTGCTTTTCGGCGTCCATATTGTTTCGATATGCGGTCCTTTCAGCCTGCAGCTTTCCAGCTTCTTCTCTCAGTTGAACATTCAACGCTTCGAGATGGTTGACACGTTTGATCACGTCCTCATATTGCGATTTGAGTTGTTTGAAAAGGTCCGTGTGCGCATAGTCGTCATCAGTGAGTTTTGAGTTCTAGGATCCACGTGTTAGCGATTTTCGAGTATCCGCAAGCGGTTCGGGGATGACCAACCTTGACGTTCAGAGCGGTGATTTCACTTGTCAACTTTGCATTTTCGGCCTCGAGTGTATCCAACTGTTCTCGCTGTTTTTGTGAAACGGCCAAGGTTTTGTTGTATGCCTCTTCCAGGTCGGAATTCTTTTCGGGAGTAGATGCAGCGCCGTTGACTGGTGTTGCAGTCTCTTCGCGAGTCGCAGATGACGGTCCATCTGCTCCGGGTCGTGATGCGCCAAGAATATACTGCTTTTCCAGTTTGGCGACTGTCATACTTCTCGCTCGATCAAGCTTCTTCTCCGCCATCATATACCGTAAAGAGGCCGCTTCCAACTGTTCCTCGAATTGTTGTCTTTCGGATATAGCCTTCTCCAGCTCGACAATGGTTACCCTCTCTTCAGCTAATTTCTTGGTCAATTGACTTTGTAATTCCGACACTTCCTGGGTTGCTTTGGGCGCATTGGCTATCAATTTGGAGATGGTATCTTTTATATCACTTGATCGACTCTTCAAGTGTTTTTGGAAATTCTCATTATCTTCGAACAGTAGGGAAGTTTGAAAGGGGTGGTCTATCGAAAATTAGTATTTTTGGTCGAAGATTGTGAATAAGTGTCCATACCTTTGCCGTTCAGATCACTATCTCCAAACAATATTTTGACTTCGTCGATTAACTGAAAAGGAACATGTCAGCCTCAATGTCATTAATGACACATATTTTAGCATCTTACTTGTTTGAACCAGGCATCGATTATCCGCAGGTGGTCTTGGTGAAATGTAGCGGCTTTTGACATCTCTTTAACCTTTGATTCCAATGTGACCTTCTCCCGCTTAAACTCCTGCATCTGGCGCCAAATTGCATCTTTCGTGAAGCGCTGTAGGATGAAACCGGTCAGCAAATAATTTCGAAGTGAAAAGTATGGTCGTTATCGCGGGGTCTGTGAGTACAGCCTTACCTCCAAATCATCTTTCCATGGCATATCGGCATCTGGGTGAGGTTTATTTCCATTCACAGCAGTCGCCTGTCTCTTCGACGGCGGCGCAGCATCATTCTGATCATGACCGGCAGGTCTCTTCCGGTCTTCCATCTTGATAAGACCGGACTCAGACGATGAAACGGGGGTTGCTTCGACGGCCGGCATCAGTGGCTAACGCGACTTTCCGATGGAAACAGCCGCTAGAGTCAGCTATACGCGCACAATCAGATGAATGTGTCTGGGAAAGTCGACAGCACGCGTAGAGACCGATACAGAAGCGAGGGTGGTGTGGACGGGGAGTGTACTGGAAGAACAGTCATTTGGCAAGGACAGGAGGATTTTCGACTTCGGCTTCTGGGCTAGCGTCGTTAGCGCCTCTCACGTGACCTCAGCCCACTTCTCCGCAGATTCCTCAGTGAATCATCGAACATCCTTAGATAGGAAGTGCATTGGACATCGGTTGGAGGCAGCTTAATTCGCGAAATCAGCATTACAGTGTGACTCTATTCGATCCAAATATGTGACTGATAGTTTCATCTTCACACAATGGTGTCTTTTACAAGTTCTGCAATCAGTGAGTCAGAGACACCCCGCACCTGTATGCTTCTTGATCTTATACCATTTCCCTCGCAGATAAGTCGGGGAGGAAGTTCGCTCCCAAGGCACCTCCTCGTCGCGCTCCTCCATCAGCTGCGAAGTCTGCGAGAGCCAGTGTTAGCGATGGCAGGCCTTCCGCTACACCCGTGCCTGAGACACAGAAAACGCAAGCCCCACCAGTTGTTACCCCCAGCCCAGATACGACTCAACCAGTGCAAGTGACCGAAGAGCCGCGAATTGAACATGCGATTGTCAGTAGCACGTCTGCGGCTCCTATTCCTCAACCAGTTGCGTCAGTTAAGCCGGTTACAGAAACTGCGCGGTCTGAAGGATCCGTCGTTCCAGAGAAGCCTGTACCTATTTCAGCACCAACACAGTCGAGACGTGAAAGAGCGATCAATGCACCTCAAACTCTGCCTGAAGTTTCGCAATTCGAAGCAAATGCACCAAACGAAACTATACCTCCAGTAGAGGCTTCCATACAAGCGCTTGCACAAGCGGCCGCGGCCGAGGTTACTCCTACCCCAATCGCACAACCTACAACTCGTATCGCCGCTCCTCGCGAAAGAATAAATCGAGCTGAAAGTGGCCCTGATTTGAATATTGCAACAGCGACAAGTGGAGAATCCACACCCCAGACCGACAATGCTTCTGCTACAACCACCCCAAAGCCACGCGCATCTCAAAATAAGCGACGCAAAAGCACAACATCGGAAACTACACCCGGTACAGAAAGCACGAAACCTCGAAAACCCCGAGGCAAACGAAAGCGAGAGCCAACACCAGAAGAATCAGAGAATATGGAAATCGCACCAACAGTCGTGAAGATGTCCGAGCTATGCAAGGATCTCAGAACCGGCAAGAAGTCGAGACGAGAAATGGAATTGCGGAATCTCGAACAACAAGAGGCGGAACGAAAGGAGAAAACTAGAGAAACGGCCCGTAATGCTAGTACACCTGTCAAGGTAGACGCAGAGAATGGGTCTTCGGCACCTACCGGGATCAATACGACACCAACGAAAGCGAGCGGTCCACGGATGAGAATCGTGAATGGTGAAATTGTCGTCGATAATGCCTCCCTACAGATTGATCGACATGCTGATGCGGCGCGCGAATTCGGTGAGGGAGAGCACGTGGTCGAAAGTCGGCTCAACAGAAAGATTAATCAGGCCACATACGGAAAACGGACAAAAGCAGAGTCTTGGGACGAGGACTTGACCGATCTGTTTTATAGAGGTCTGAGGATGTTTGGTACCGATTTCTCGCTTATCAGCAAGATGTTTCCAGGACGGAATCGACGTCAGATCAAATTGAAGTTCAACAACGAGGAGCGCAAGGACCCTGAGCGAATCAAACGGACACTCTTGGGACCTGCTGAAGCGATTGACATTCAGACATACTCGGAATTGACCAATACGGTCTATGAAGATGTCGAGGTTATACAGCGAGAACTGGACGAAGACAAGAAGCGAATCGAAGAACAGCACGAAAGAGAGAAACGAGCGCAGGACGAATTGATGCGTAATCCAACCGGTCCCGCGAATGATACGAATGTCGTTCCTAGTATTGAGAATACCTCCATAAAGAAGAGACGCTCCATCTCGAAGAGTATCAGCGCATGACAGAACTAAGTCTCGAGTTCTCAACAGTTGTTTTGGTAAATGCGACCAGAGCAATCATGGCCATTATGCTAATTAGATTATGTACTTTAATGAGGCGTTTATCAGGGATTTTTGAAGGGATCTTGGCATGGAATACTCGGCTAGCCTTGGCGTCTGAAGGAAGAGGTGGTGTTTCTTATTGATTGGTTTATTTGATTATTTCCCTTCACAGGAAAGCCTTGCAAAGGCTTCGTGAGCATGTTGCTATATTAATAGTAATACATCAGTCATTGCCAAAAATGCAACTATTCTTGTGAGCAAAAAGTTGAAGGGGGCTATTTCCTCGTTCACCTTCGTCTCGTAGATCCAAACCCAGTGTTTGACCTAGGAGGGGAGAAAGACTGTGATGGCCCTGGAGCCGGACCTGGGTCATCCCTATAACCGTAATCACTGCGCCTGGTATACGATGGTCCTGCTCTCGTGTCTCGGTCGTTGTGTCTCCTGCCCATCGCATATCCAGCAGCTCCACCAGCCGCACCTCCAGCTGCCGCCCCCGTCCAGAATCCCGGTCCTTCGGAATTGGACTTTTTCTCTTGAGATCGAGGCTGATAGTCATATGGAGGAGGAGGGTCATTGTCATCACCGCCACTACCACCACCTCCTCCTCGGTTGTTTCCCAGTCGTCTACCTTGATCACCGCCGCGGTTATTGCCACCCGTTATAGCAATAACAATAAAGACGAGAACGGCAATGATAATAATCGCAAATATAAAATTCGAGACGGAATTTTTCGAGTCATCTCCATCTTTCGCCTTCTCATTGGTATTCGATTGACGCCAGCGTCCGTAACGTTCCTCGCCCTTCTCGGTCAACAAAAGGCGATACTCCACTCCACAGCTGCCTTTAAGAATCCACTTATCATCTGCGTTCCTATACCCTTCACAGATCACGTCTGTTGAGCCCAGTTTGAACTCAGACGGAAGATCGGCTGTGCAGCTCCATTGGATGTCTTCCTCGCTGTAGTCGTAGCCCTGATTAGTGCAGCGCATGGTATCGATTTTATAGAGTTTGCAGACATTTTCGGGGCCGACGCATTTTAGTTGTGGGAGAGGTGAGACGCGGCGGTGGGATGTTTCGCGGTCTGCATGTAGGGTGAGTGTTTGGACATTGGAAAGGCGGACTGCGTTTTTGCTAGGTGGTTTCTCTGAGAGGGCAGTTGAGACGAGCGATAGAAGGAGAAGTAGATATGTCGAAGATATTCGTTTCATTTTGATTTCACTTTGCTTTGGTTTGCTCAACCTTGTTGACAACTGCTGGCTAGAATGGACAAGACACAGTGAAGTAAACGTGGCCTCATCCAGACCTGTTTGACACCACAACGATGTCGATCTAAAAGTGTAGGCCGGACTGCGCAAAGTATCCAATGATCGTTACTCCAAGCTTGTTGGGTGCTAATGATATACGTAGTGGTGATTGGTTGGTAGATGTCCAAAAATAGCGTATCAAGATATCGTAGAAGTAGAGAATACGTACAGATAGCTAAACCCTTTTTTGAGAAAAAGAAGAAGAAATCAAAAATGAAGAACAGAAAGAAGAATATCCAAAGAGTAGATCTGTTATCAACAATCACATGTGACGACATAATCGACCAACTAGGCCGCAAATAGACTAGCCCTGGATTTGGCGATCTTCTTCGTTCATTCCCTCACTTCGATTAAATTATCTCCAATTCGATCAATATTTCATCAGCCCAGTTTCGACGGGGATGGTGGGCACTTCATGGATCTAGACGTATCAGTCTATCATGTCTCAACACTCCCAATGTATGTCATTACCCCTCTCGTGCAAAAACAGTACACTAATGAAGTCAATGTCTAGATGATGCTCCTGGTGTCCCTGTCCAGCCCTCGTAAGTTCCACAACCTCATTGAACGATTTGACAAGACGGACGCTAATTGCTTGCAGACTATCATTCACGCAAGGGTTCCTCCTCGGCCAGCTCTCCGTCGTCCTCCTAATCGGAGCGTTCATCAAATTCTTCATCTTCGGCGAAGCACCAGCACCCCCCTCGCGCGGGCTAGCCAGTCGCACTGCATCGCATCATCGATCCTACTCCATAAACCAGGGTGACAGCAATGCCAATAACAACAACACAAACGGCGGCAGTCCCCGGACCCTACGCGAAAAGCCATCAACCTCCAACGTCCTCCGCCCCGTCCCCTCATCCGCAACTAACACACGCTCGATATTGAGAAAGACATACTACAATGCAATTCCTACGCAGCTCTCTCATACGAAACAAGGACGACACCGAATACAGCATTCTACGCATCAACCGGAGTCTTTGGACTGGTTCAATGTCCTGATTGCGCAGACGATTGCGCAATATCGGCAGACGGCATATTTGCTAAAGGATTCGCCAACGAGTTCGATTCTCGATTCCCTGTCTACCGCGATCAATGATCCGCAGAAAAAACCGTCATTTATCGACACTATAAAAGTCACCGATATATCACTAGGCGAAGAGTTTCCAATATTCAGTAATTGCCGAGTCATCGCCGTGGATGATCCGAATTCAGATGGAGGCAGATTACAAGCATTGATGGATGTTGATCTGAGCGATGACAACCTCTCGCTCGCTATCGAGACATCGTTGATATTAAACTATCCCAAACCACGCTCTGCTGTTTTGCCGGTTGCATTGTCGGTTTCTGTGGTTCGGTTTTCCGGGACACTATGCATCTCTTTAATTCCAGCTAGTACACCTCAAAGCCCCTCCTCTGCCCCAACACCGGATGCTAGCCACCTGAACGTGCGAACGCTCTTCCAACACATCTCAGCCGAATTAAACGGAACAGCAGCAAACCCTACCGCCAACCCCGAGAAAAAAGGCGTCCCCAAAACGAACCTTGCATTTTCTTTTCTCCCAGACTACAGATTAGATCTTTCGGTAAGATCACTTATTGGGTCTAGGAGTCGATTACAGGATGTCCCCAAAGTGGCGCAGTTAGTCGAAGCTCGGATCCACTCCTGGTTCGAGGAACGGGTCGTCGAGCCTCGCGTGCAGGTTGTAGGGTTACCCGATTTCTGGCCTAGGAAGGGGAGAACGGGGGTCAGACCCGGTGACGATGCAGAGGCTGCTGCCGCAGTTGCGGCGGCGTCTGTGTCGTCTCGCAGCGGCGGTGGTGGACCAGCCGAAGCGACGCCGTCTGTTCCGGAAGAAGCTATCATCGACGATAGTCCCGTCAGACCGGGCTTGCGGTTCCGTGGACCGGCGGGGAGATATGATTCGACTTCAAGTTTTGATGAGCTGCCGCGCGCGAGTCCGGAGTTGTCTGAGACGCTGGATATACCGGGTTCGATGCCGGGAATTCGGCCGTGATGTACTATAATACAAATATACCTTTGATGATAAACATGACGGCCTGTGATATATACCATCTACGTGTGTACTAGTAGAATATTATTCCCTCCTCAAGATTACACGGGCACACAGAAATTGTAGAATATTGATTATTGACAAATGAGTATATAAATTATGTACTTTTGATGTATGTACTAGTTGTTCAACCAAAAAAAGGAGGAAAAACGAAAGACCTAAAAATGCAAGTTGACAACAAAACGAAAGTGAAAAGATCCAAAATCTATATGATAAAGTATACCCGCTGAACCCATAACGCAAAATGCAATAATCTAAAAAAGATCAACCACCCTCACTTGCGTCTGATCATATTCTTGATCGCCCCAAGCACAGCCCCAATGCCACCAAACAACCAGCCCATCCCAAACGACCACCCTCTTATACGGACCGTATAAATGAAGAAATATACGAGAGCCCAATTGATAACGACAAAGGCAAGAAAGATGCCGAAACAGTGCCATTTGTCGTCATCTTGCACGTTGAGGGTGTGCATGTACTCGCTGCCATTGCTGTACATGCAATACCCACACTCTCCTCCTCCATTCGTCTCAGGCAGTAAATAGCCCGTACCGGCGATGTTACCAACCCAATTTCCGGCATAGGAAGCGCAAGACTGCCCATCGGGGGGAGTGAAATAGGTGACTTCCTGAGGCGCGCATTCGACAGTCACAGCGGGCAAAACGGCGGACAAAGTGCCCCGAATCCACCATGTGATCGGGTTCACGTAGTAGAGCCAGTACTTCCAGAATACGGGGTACGAGGCGTAGGAGCGGATTACGCCGTTGAAGAGGTTGCACATTACGAAGAAGAAGGGGAGTACCTATCCCAATTATCAGTCTTGTCTGAGAGATTTTTTTTTATAAAAAGCG